>VDFB02000007.1:95524771-95571293 GCA_007258455.2 Sequoia sempervirens | reverse complement strand
AAGTATAGAGAGGAGAGAGTGTGAGAGAGAGGTCTAGAGCATAAGGGATAAACAATGAGTGAGATAGAGAGAAAGAAAAATATTACACAACTTGTTGATTATTGAAATTTGACCTTCTGATTATTGAAATTTAGCATACTAATTATTGAAATTTGGCCAAGTCTAAAAAATTATAGATCTTCCAAAAGCTAGAATTTGAATTATAACTCCTAGAGATCTGAAATCACTCTCAAACATCCTGAAACTATATACATGAAATACAACTTAAAATTATAAGAAGGTAAATGTCCATATGTAAATGTCAACTTATACTTATTTCATGTATATAGCTTCCCTAAAAGATAACAAGAAGAAAGAGAGAGAGAAATAGAAAAAAAATCAATGTGGACCAAAATGCGAGCGTGTTATAACGCACTCTCGTTCTGTCAATACATTCACAAAACGCGAACACGCTATAACAAGCTCACATTTTGGCAATGTTTTTTTGAATTAAAAAAACTCGCATTTTTTAAAATTTAAACCATAATGTGAGTGTGTTATAATGTGCTCACGTTATAACACACTCGCATTTTGGCTTGGTAATGAGCCTAGGATCAGTTACTACCAACCCATAATATGAGCGTGTTTTACTATAACATGCTTGTGTTTTCACTATTTCGGGATGAAAAAGTGAATTGGCCACTTTCCCCCCTGCCCCCGCCCTTTTTGCACTTACCCTTAAGGATTCTTTATTCATCATTATAATAATCCAATCCATAATCATTTAATAAAGAAGCTCAATCATGGAGCCCTTTTGGACTAATTCATTTTTCAAGGTTGCATAGCATAATTCATGCCTTTTTCTCTTTTCATGTAATAGGAGTTTTGGTTGCAAGTGATTTCCAATAGTTGTGGGGTTCAACAATATACTCCAACACCACTTAACCTCATTTTTAACATTTTACTAGCAACTAAATTATAGTGTCAATTTTACAAAAAATTATGTTCAAATATTTTTTATTTAAGAAAAAAATGCAACCATAAAATACACTAAAATATCTACATTTCATTGGCTTACATAATTCAAAAATTCAAAATATATATGTCATTATTGATTGGTTCAAGTTAAAAATTTAGATTAATGTTGGCCATTTCCATTATAAAAGTGGAACACATATTTGAACCCTTTCACCCACGAATGATATACTTTTAATCGAATTTTAAAGAGGGAGTAACCCCTTGAAACTCAAATTTCATGTCGAGTTTAGATTTAGATGTAGACATCAAGTGTGGTTGAATAGTATAAGGGGCGTACCTTGTTCAAATAATGTTGTGAATATTTAAGAGTGAAAATATATTGATTTATTGCTTATTGTGCTCTATTAGTCCTTTAGAGTGTAAATGCACCTTAAAATTATAACTTGACAAGATTATTGGGGTTTAAATCTTTGTGTATGAAAACCCTAATTTCCTAATTAGACCTAGTTCTTGAAAATGTTTTGAAGTTGGAAATATAATTTAAAACCTTGATTTCACATTTACAAAAGTGTCAACCTTTAGAAATATAAGACATTTCTCACAAATCTAATAGGTGTAAACCCTAATGAAAACCTAGACTATGAAAACTAGAGAGAAAATACCATAATGAAAAGAAATGTTAAATCCACATCTTGTAAAGCAATGAGAAAACTCCATGGTATCTAACAATGATGTTATTGAGTCCTTGAGATGTGAGCACACCTAGATAATTCTATAAAGAAAATTAGAGAAGAAAAATCACAATGCAAAAAATATAAGAATACCTACTATTTAGATGACATAAAAAAATTTGGTGCAAGGGTTGTTTAGATTCTCAATAGTGCAAAAATAATCAACCTTTGTCTAAGAAACCAATAAAGTCTAAGTGTGAACATAAACCATTTTATATTGAAATTTGTAAAGATTTAATAAATTATTAGTGAAGAAACATTTACAAGATCTGGTGAATGCTTAGTGAAGGGGCATGGAACAAGAACAACTAATGCTTCTTTTTTCAAGTATTAAAAACTTGCAAAAGGATCTTACAAATGGAGTCAATTAAGGAGAGGATTCAATGTTATAGTGTATGTTTACTCCTTTTGCAAATGTGAAATGAAGTATGTGATTTCATTTTGAAGGTTGATTTAGGTATTTGCAAAAGATTAGGGTTTAGGTTGTATAACTGAAAATATGTTATACTTCTGTGAATCCTTGCATGCAAGGATACTCAATAATGATTCCTTGCAAATCAATTCACAGCTCTCTATCCAAGAAGAGCAGGGATTGATATTGTGGCCCTCAGATTGACCCAGTTACCCCTACAAATACAGTCTCGGAACGAGAGATTCAAAGAGGAGAAGCAAGAATGCCAATCTCCATGAATCCTGTTCTTGCAATTCAACAATGAAAACTAATCTAAATGACTGTAAAATGCAATAAACAAAACTAATTTATTGAAATGAAAATTGATCTACATGCAATGCCATAAATAAATTACTTTGAAAATTAATCTACTATGAAGATTAAGCTAAAATGTAATATTAAACTATATGCTCTAAAACTAAGATGTTTATAAAATCAAACTAATGTGTAATCTCAAATGATAAAACTCAAGAAAATTTGTAGCATAAGTCTGATGTAAAAATTCGTGATCTTTTTTTAAAATGAGAATGAGAAGGCTCATTTTATAGGCAAAAGTGGAATTGAAGGAAAATTCATAAGCAATGTGGGATAAATAGAAAAATAGAAACAAATCTTGATTGGAATTCTTTTTTAGTTTATTTCCCTTTTAACTGATTTGTTTCCATTTTTTTCATCACGGGGATATTCTTGAGAGGATATTTCATTTATTTTATTTTATTTAAGATGATATCTCTCTTTAATAAAATAAAATAAGATTATGTAATTTAGAAATAAATATTAATAAAATAAAATAAAATTATTTAATTAAAAATAGATTTAATTAAATAGCATCATTTTATTTAAGTAATATTAACTTCAATTAAATAACATCATTTTATTTATTAAAAGGGATTTATTTCTTTTGATTAAATAACATTAATGAAGCATTCAAACCTTAGGAAAAATTGAAACATTTGAAATAGTTATGAATTGATTAGAAATTTGATTTGAAAATCACGACAATCATTGATTGAGAAAGTTGATGTTGACAAATTAAATAAATGGGGCCTTAAAAGTCTGAGTGACCATTTTTGGAGTTTGCCTTTTGTTGCCCCTCTTTGACTAATGTGAAGTCGACTCGGGATCACATGCAGTCAAAGAATGAAGTTGCAATGTGAGATCGATTTGGGATCACAAAACAACTCAGATGTGAGGTCGACTCGGGATCACATCTGGACAAACATAAATAAAAGGCCTTTGAACATGAGGTCAATTTGGGATCACATCCAAAGTGAGAGATAAGAATCTCAAGCAAGGTTGCCCCAAGAGAAGCAATTGATAAATTGATAAAGTTGAATCAAGGATTGAAGTTTGATAGGTACTGCCCCCTCGTGATCGAAATCGAAATGAGATAGAGGAGAAACAATAAATTGAAAAATTTGATCAAATCAGACAAAAGATAAGGTTCTTGATGTAAGATGAAAAATATAAAAGATCCTGTGAGAACCAGTTAGATCAGCAAGAAAATTATGCCCTAAGGTTGGGTCGAGAAGAAAAAGAAATTGAGATTGAAATCCAGGAATGGAAGATAGAAGTTGGAAGAAATGGGAAAGAAATGGAGAGGAGAAGAGAGTCTTTGCCTGTTAAAGAGGAAGGGATGTATCAAAATCAATCAAGCCCCATTTAACATAGGGGAATTTCGATTGAGATCAAGAAGAAGATAAGGAAATGAAGCGATGATCCGCAGTTGATGAAAGAATCACGAAAGATAGAGAAACCCTCTCAAACCATCTGACCTAAAGGGTAAGTGCTGAAGTCAAATGTTAAGCTACATGAAATGCAAAATTAATACTTGCAGTAAGGGTAACATATAGGTTTGTGTGTTCATCATTCATTAGAGAATGTAGAGAACTTATTTTCATCATTGGGCCATTATTGATACTGGGACATCCGGATAATCACCACAATCATCACTGGTCACAAAGCGCAGCTATGAGAAGATATGAATGTGATTTGCATATCAGCTTGGAATGGAAAGATTCTAGCATGAGCATGAACATGAAGGTCAAGATGACTACAATGTTAGCAATTTAATGTAGCAAAACCATGCTTGCATCAAGACATAAACGCCAGGATTACCATGAGAATGGTTGTGCAAAAACATTCAAGGATGATGCCATAAATCTCTTAAGTGTGTCAAGGAGACAACAAGAGGCACTAAAGAGGTTCAAGACAACACCCACAAGCAGAAAGAAAATAAAAACATGCCCCATGCCCCAAGTCCTCTAGCTATGCATCACGGAGAGACTTATTAGACAAGGACACTCAACAAAAATCAATATCAGTCAGCACACAAAGAAAAGAAAAGATCATGGCATATCTCAAGCATTAAGTGTTGCAATTAAAAAAATTTTAAGTGTGTAAACTGATACTGAGTTCCGAGGATAAGGATTGAATGCTTGCAAGTAGGTAAGATCACATGACCGAACTGGATAAGACCAAACTGATAAGTGTTGAAAAACACACGATGTCAGGGGTTGTGTTGAAAAACACAGTTGGGTTAGTGTTGAAAAACACCGTTTGTGAGGTGTCCTAAAGACAAGCATATCAAAGAGACCAAAGCTAACACAATGATGCCCCTAGACAAAGACAAAGACCAATTCCAAACCAAGGCAATAAGGACAAGGCATGATGGAGAAAGGCTAAGTGTCGAGGATGCATGCTAAGAAATAGGGATGCAAAGGCCTCAAGTAGTGCCTGTTTCCAGGTTTTCACCACTTGGAAGAATTTTTTTTTTTAGGACTTTTTATATATATATATTTTTTGTATTTTTGCTACCAAGGCGCCTGTTTCCAGGTTTTCACCAAGACACTTTTTTCCTTTTTCTTTTTTTCTTTTTTGAATTTTTGAATTTTTGTATTTTTCATTTTTTGTATTTTTTCAACATCATATTTGAATTTTTATTTGGATTTTTTGACAATATATCAATTTTTTTTTGTATTTTTTTTTAGTATCATATATCAATTTTTTTGGAACTTTTTTCAGGGTCATAATTATATACAAAGGATGCCCCCAGATAGAATGGGCATCAAGGATAGAACTTCTTCAGGTGCAAAACATTGATAGGCTCAGGGAGCTGCTCCCCCTCTTCAGTAGATAGTAGATAGGCACCTGTGCCAAAAGCTGCTATGATGATGTAGGGTCCAAGCCAATTAGGTTCAATTTTTCCCTTCTATTCTCGATTCTGTTGGTTCTTAGGATTCTCTCGCAGGACAAGATCTCCTACTTGGAATTCTCTAGGGCGAACCTTTTTGTTGAAGGCTTTGGACATCCGCTTTTGATAGACCCTCATATGGTCAAATGATGCTTTACACGTCTCATCAAGAAGTTCCAATTCTTGCAATCTCATGGCGCGATAGTCTTCATCTGTAACTAGACCTTTGAGAGAGACCCGAAGTGATGGAATCTCAACCTCTAAAGGTAACACTGCTTCAACGCTGTATGTGAGGGCAAAAGGAGTAGCCCCAGTTGGAGTACGAATACTCGTTCTATAGGCCTGAGGGCGGTTATCTATAGGTGTCGGTCTCTACCATTTTATATGAATTGTTCTTTGCAAAATCTTGAGAATGGTTTTGTTTGAAACCTACGCACGACCATTTTCCTTGTGGGAAGTAAATGGAGGTTAATGTTGCTTTATCTTGAATTTGGTTGCTTTAAGGTCCTTGTTTTGAAGCCCGACCTCCATTGTCAGTGATGATCTCAGATGGCACTCCATATCGACAGATGATATGGTTTAAAATAAATAAAGACACTGTCTTGCCTGAGGCAATAGAAAGTGGAACAACCTCTACCCATTTTGTGAAGTAGTCAGTAGCAGTGATAATGAACTCATGCCCACCTGATGAGTTGGGATGAATCTGCCCAACAAGGTCAAAGGCCCATCGCTGAAATGGCCAGTGAGATATAGAAGGAATTAGCTCCCTACCTGGAGCATGTATCAGGTGTCCATGTTTCTGACATTTTTCACAAGACTTAGCAAATGCTCTTTGCATCTATCGCATCGTAGGCCAATAGTACCACGCCTAAGCAGCTTCTAGCCATGGAAGAGACCATTAGAATGTCACTCCACATATGCCCTCGTGGATGTTAACTAGCGCTTGATCAGATTCCTCCTTTTCTAAGCACCTAAGAAGTGTTCCATCTAGACCCCTCCTATACAAATCACCAGAGATGAGGGAATGGCGAGAGGCGTTGTGGATAAGGTTTCTTCTTTCAAATCGGTTAAATGTATCGGGGATGATGCCATCACGAAGATATGAATAAATAGCACCATAGCGGGAGGATTCATGATTGACAAGGGTACAAATGACATGGCTTTCGGGTGAGTCAAATATGGGATATCGTAGCTCTTCCACCAGGAATTCATATCTGGACTCATGTTCCTCTAACTGAAGAAGTGAAGCAAGGGTGGCCATAGCATCAGCTACTTTGTTCTCAGCCCTAGGGATTTGCTGAAAGGTGACAAAAGTAAAATACCGTCTCAATGAATCAACCATTTTTTTGTAAGGTACCAACTTGTCATCTTTTGTTTGGTATTGTTCATTGACTTGGTTGATGATCAGCTGAGAATCCCCATAGATATGTAGTTCTGTGATATTCCACTCTATAGCCATTTTAGTCCATTTGTCAAAGCCTCATACTTAGCTATGTTGTTTGTGCATGGAAAGAGTAACTTGTAAAATTTAGGAATAGTATACCCATGAGGAGAAACAAACAACACACCAGCTCCAGAACCATTTTGCATGCATGAACCATCAAAGAATAGTTTCCAGGATCTTTCAATCATGTACATAAGATGCTCATCTAGAAAGTTGACTTGAATGGGCATATTATCTTGAATAGGGAAATTAGCCAGTTGATCTGCAATAGCTTGGCCTTTGATTGCTTTGCGCTCAATATACTCTATGTCAAATTCAAAAAGAATCATCATCCATTTAGCAAGTCTACCCGTGAGAGCAGCTTTACCGAGCAAGTATTTGATAGGATCAATTTTTGCTATGAGGTGTATGGTGTGCGCGAGCATATAGTGTCGCAATTTTTGAGAAGCAAACACTACTGCGAGGCAAGCTTTTTCAATACTAGTATAATTAACCTCATAAGAAACAAGAGTGCAACTAATATAATATATGGCCCTTTCTTTCCCTTGTTCATCTAATTGAGCCAACAATGCCCCCAGTGAAGATTCAGTAGCTGAGACATATAAAATGAGAGGTTTTCCTGGAATGGGAGGCATTAAAATGGGAGGATTTGCCAAGTATTCTTTAATTTGATCCATGCTCTTTTGGCAATCCTCATTCCAGACACATTGAACACCTTTATGCAATTTTTTGTTGAAAGGTTGTGCTCTATCTGCCAATTGTGAAATAAACCTCCTTATGGATTGAAGGCGCCCTTGAAGACTCCTCATTTGGCTAACATTTTTGGGAGGTGGCATGTTTATAATGGCTTGAACCTTTTCAGGGTCCACTTCTATTCCTTTAGCTGAAATGATGAATCCCAATAATTTTCCAGAAGTAACACCAAATGCACACTTTTTTGGGTTTAATCTTAGTTGAAATTGTTCCATGCGATCTAGAATCACTTCTAAATCAGCCAAATGTGTTCCTCTTCTCTTAGACTTAGCCAAGGTGTCATCCACATAATCTTCCATATTCTTATGCATCATGTCATGGAAGATGGTTGTCATAGCTCTTTGGTAAGTAGCTCCTGCATTTTTTTCGTCCAGGGCGGGCAACAATTACCCGAGGCACACACACATGTAGAATCACCGATGTTTTCTTGATCCTCGGGGAGCTATCGCGTCTGATTATGCCTGAAAAACCATCCGAGATAGATCTCATATCATTTGTCGAAACATCCCACTATCATGTCTATGTTAGGAAGTGGAAAATCATCCTTTGAGGGCATGCTCACATTTAAGATAATAAAATTAAGTACGTAGGGAATTTGATGGGTTTAGAAATAGGTACAATGTTGGAAATCCAGTCACGACATAGTCTATGGCTCTAATGAATCCTGCACCAAGGAGCTTTTCTAATTCAGCTTTCACTAAAAGAGCTATATGAGGGTGCATTTTTCTCAACTTCTGTTTGACTGGTTTCACATCTGGAGCTATGGACAAATGATGCATAATGAGATTAGTGTCCAACCCTGGCATGTCTGAGTATGTCCATGCAAAGTTAATTTCCTTCTTTTGGAGGAACTCAGTATAGGCTTTCTTTTCTTCAGGTGATAAAGATTTAGCCAAGTGTACAATTTTTGGAACTTCCTCTGTGCCCAAATTAACACTTCTGTAGGTTCAACCAATACTGATGATCTGTCCTGGAAATAGCTTGGGAGACTATCAAGTACCTCATCCGTAGGTGCCTCTGGGAGGTTTTCACCTTTGGATACGTCTTTTATTTTTACTTTTTCTGGTTTTGACACCGCCACATAGTGGTTTTCACCATCAGAACTCTTATTCTTTTTTTATTTTCTTTTTATCTTGTTACTAAGGTACTTGATGTCAGGAAAGACTACGGGTTCAATGGCATTTAGATAGCAGTGATCTCATAGTCATTGTGAAATGTCAAGGTTAGGCTCTTGTTGCTATTGAGACCAAACAATAGGTTAGGGTGAACAAGGGGTAGGTTGATGACGGTTCAAGATTAAGGATATAGGTGGTGTCATCTACGTTGTTGTAGAATTGGAATCTTTCAAGTTTCCCTCTAAAGTGTCTAAATCGGAATTTATCCTAGCAAGCGAAGAATCGTCTACTAATGTGACATGTGGGTTCCAATCTTCTAATCTAACACATGACTTGTCAGTTACATCAGGTTGAGAACTATAAGTGTGGACAACATCCATATCCAAGTCAACTATTGCATCTGAGAGTGAATCCCATTCAAACTCATGAGAGTCTATTTCTGAATTATTGTTGGAGCCTCGTGATGTAGAAGCCTCAAAATTTGGAAAAGGCTCCTCTCCTCTAGCAATTTGCTCAATCACAAAATTATCTGAATTATCACCATCCGTTGCAGCTGGGATGGAGACACTATCCATAGTCAATCTTGCATTCATATAGTCACTATCTATTGCAAATGAGATAGGAGGACTATCAATTATTAAATCTCTTGAATCTTCCCAAAGGAGATTTGTTGAAGGTACCCAATCATATGTTATGTCTTGTTGATTGGTCAAATCTCGAAAATTACATATTATGTGTATGCACTATCCGCCTACTCCAGAAATGGGGCGGTGCATTTATTGTTTTCATAAAGCCCTAGGCCAACTTGGTTTCTTAGACTACGTGCAAAAAGATCATGATTGAGTGGTTGGCTCTAGCATCTAACACAGCGACTGAGGGCCATATCCTGGATAACCCATCTTCTTGACAAAAGTATATCCTCTCCCATAGGACTTAGGAGAGGGGGAAAAATTTTCATTGTGCTGGTATTTCTCCTCTTTGTATATCCAATCTCGAACAGCTACTTCCTCTTTTTCATCTTGTATTGGTACTGAGGATTCAACAAACTTGTCAAATAGTGTCATTGCTGAGGATGATGGTTTCATCTCTTGTGAAGGTTTTCCATATGTCCTAGGGGAAACAAGAATCTTTGTAAAAGAGTCAAGTTGATACCCCCCCATGCCAAGGTCTACTGACTTAAATTTGTTTTGACAGTCTGCTAAAGTTGTTTCATAATCCTCTGCTGCTCGGTTAAGAGGGACATGAACATTAGCTGAGATTGAGTTAATTGATAAGGTGTTATCCCCTGGTATGCAAATTTTTGTTCCATTGTAGGGGAACTTAACACACTAGTGGTAGGTAGATGGCACTGCCTGCATATCATGAATCTATGGTCTACCCAGTAAAATGTTGTATGCAAGGGGTCCAGTATCAATAATTAAAATGTTGTATGCAAGGGGTCCAGTATCAACAATTTGAAACAAGATATTCTTTTCAACTAGCTAACTCTATGTGAAGGATAGCTAATCCTCAGGAACTTCGCTCATTTCATCATAGCCTTTTATATGATCTTCTTCTAGTGTCGATCACCTGCTCAATAGTCCAAAGTTTTGAATAAATTCAGCATGTGACATGCAACTCCAACACTTCATCAATCAACATGCGCCTGACATGGGTTTTATGAATCATGACTTCAATGTGAAGGGCAAGATTGTGTGGATGGCTTAGGGATTTGTCATCATCTTCAGAGAAAGAAAGGTAATGTGGGCTAGTAATGTGATTCACCATGCCTTGGAATTGGTCTATATCAATGTTGTTGGGGACATTTGTTGTGCGCAAAGCATCCTCAAGGATCTGCTTATGTCTAGGGGACAACTCTAGAAGCTCTAAGATTGAGATCTGTGCTGGAGTTTTTTGTAACTGATCTACAAGATTGTAGTTTGGTTTGAGAGTAGTGGCAGACTTTATAGTGACATTCTTGGATGCCACTTGCTTGGATTTATTGGATGGACCTGAACTAGGCCCTCTGAGAATAATAGGGGCTTGACTCCTGGTAACAGCATTAAGGGCTTGGGAAGATAACCTAGAATGAGGACCTCAAAGCACTACAACAGTTGGTTAAAAATAGGGAGTCACAAACTATGTGGGTCCCATCTTTATCATATTAACACTTGGCCCACAACTTCAAGCATGTTTATCACATCGCCACTCGTATAGGTGTGCTTGATTGCGCCTTTTAAGCACCATGGATTTAGAGGTTTCCCCCTTGTCGTAATTAGGAAAAGGTTCCTTAAAAGCCTTATGATTAGCATTGGTATTTAGGCCATCAACTTGAAGCTTTCCACTTTCTATAAAATCTTGGACGATATGTTTTAATCTCCAATAGTTTTCAACAGTATGGCCAGGGCCATTATGAAGTTTATAGAATGCCTTGTCATCCCACCAATGTGGCTTAGGACTGAAGGGAAATTTTGCGGTAGATCCTCGAGATGCTGTTAGCACAATGAGTTTTTGAGAATATCCTCATATGAGTCACCCAATCGGTAAATTGCTCGGTTTTGGGCCTCTCCTGATATCTTGGTTTACTTTCTTGTTGTGGAGGTGCATTAAGCTTCATTGCTTGCACAGCCTTAGTCAAATTAAGAACACTTTGATCTCTTGATTGGGAAGAATCCATAACTCCATCATTGACAACTTGTTTGTTTTTGTTCCAATTGTTGTTCTTCCCTTTATCCTTATTGTTGTGTTGACCATTGTTGGTATTATTATTATGTCTGGTCAAAATGCCTTGTTCTTTTAGAACATCCTCAATGCGGCATGCAGTTTCAATCATGGTATCAAAGGAAGTGAAGACTATCTTTTTGATCTTACATCTCATTTCGTGCACCAAATTAATAACAAGTATGTCAATCTTTTTCATCCTCATGGATCGGCCCCAGGATACCGTAGAGCATTGTCTCCTCCACCTTTGCAAGAAGGTAACAAAGGGTTGCCCCTGATTTTGTTTCAAGTTGCATAGGTCCAACATAGTAACAGGTCTTGACAGATTATATGCGAAGTGTTGAACGAATCTATGAACAAGTTCTCTAAAAGTCTTGACAGGAGGAGTGATATTGGTAAACCATTCCATTGCTTGTCCTTTAAGACTCCTAGGGAATAACCTCATCAAATAGGAGTCATCTTGATGGAATTCAAAGCTCATAGTATAGAACTGACGCACATGGTCGTGTGGATCACCACTGCCATCATATTTATCATATTGTGGGAATTCCACCCTCTTTGGAAAATCTTTCATACTCACACTCTTGTCGAATGGATTAGGACTAATTGAGTCTAGTGAGAATGAGCTCTTAGGTTGCATCATTTTTTCCATCATTTGCTTCATTTGGCGGATTTCTTCCTCTTGAGAGGGATTTTGCTTTTGTATTTTGTTGTCCACATCAAAATTATAAGGGACTCTGGCACCCTTGTTGATTATACTTTCCAAGAACTTATCTTTGTTTTGTTCCAAATACCTCTCCACATACTGTTGGAAGATAGGCTCTTGTTGTATTCGCATGAAGTCTTGAGTATCAAAGTCATAATGTGAGCTACCACCTCCATGTTGGGAACTAGGATGTACATGTTGGGAGTGTGGTCTTGAATTTCTGGGAGGAGTTTGCCTCCTATAGTGAGCATACTGAGAGGCCCTTCTTCCTCTAGGACTAGGAGATCTAGAAGGGGTCCTTGACCGCCTTCTACTTCTTGGTGTTTTGGAAGGGGTGGAGGGAGGAGAATTATGTCCACTGTTAGCACCCCTTGTATTGTATTGTTTGTTTAATTGGTGGGCTAACTGCCTATCTTGCTCCTTTTGAGCGAGTTTCCTTTGTACTTCCAATAAAGCTTGGCTCTCTTCCTCAAGTTGTCTAAACTTTTCTTGCTTTGCAGCTTGTTCATCTAGAAAGGCTTTCTTTTCGCGTTCAATTCTTTTGAGCCTATCACTTGTGAACCTTGAGGTATGTTGAAGTGGTGAGCTTGGTCTAGATTGTTTGAACAAGTCATTGGTAGTATATGTTGTAATATTACGGAGCATCACGTAGGTTCATTGGTCTTATTGCGACCCATTTTTCTGTTGAGCCTGCCCTTATACTGTCTATCCTGCTGATGGGCATCCAAAGATCTGTATTAATGAGGGTGAACCAAATGATCATCATGAGAAGAATTCCAAACATCATGTTGTTTTTGTGTTGTTCATAGATATCATCAAGATTTGATCCATGGGCTTCCTCCTGGGTCGAGTGACAAAGATAACCTATATCCATACCAGTGGGAAGGGGTGTTGAGGGTACTCAAGTCACTAAAATAATTTCTTAATAAAATAGGTTTCGTGACCGATTCTAGGTGGACCGGGGTCAAATATTGGTTCCTTTCTTTGACTAGTCCGAATCAGTAGTTGGTTAAAGACTATCTGAGGTCGCTTTCCTTGGCTCACTTGATATCTTGTTGTGACTGACATGAAAGGGAAAGTTCAAGTAAACAAAAAATTCTAAGAAACGTCAATACTAGACTAGGATAGTAAAAGTTTTCTCTTGTCCGAGAGAGATGGTGAAATAGAACTGTTGCAAATAGGTGCAAACCAACACTGCCAATACAGAGGTGTGTTTCACTCAGTGAATAATTAGCACATATGTGGATCGTGAGGACAGACCCATATAAAGTGTACCGAGTTGAATTGTAAGGAAATGGGTGGACAAGGAGACTACCAGCACTCTCCAAGTGTGTTATCAAAGAGTCTAAAAATTTATTTATTTGACAGGAACAATTCCTAATTTGCCAATCTCAAGCAAAATCGCTTATGAGATCAAGGATCACTAATTCAGAAGGTCAAGGACACATAAACCCTAAATACAGAACAGGTCTCTAAAACTGGGACAAGTCACCTAATCGAAGAACTCAGTATTTCAGTTTGTTGTTTGTTTGCAAAGATTAAGCAAGTATATCCACAGATTTTGATCAAGCACATAGGTTTCAATCAGACAAGTTGTGATACAAAAAGTAGTCAATAACAGATCTATCAAGGACAAAGCAATTTGATAGTATCGGGGGAGTCTTGTTTGAAGATGTTTGGAAAATGTTTAAGACTCAAAAACAAACACATAGCTATCCCTACCAAAGAAAATGGTGAGAAGTCAAAACCTTTGCCCCATTGCTTATGCGCATACGTGCACCTCACACAGCCGTGTCACCCCCTAGAGGGCGCCCGTATTTTTGGTGTTTCCAAGGACTCAACAGTGTACGTTATTAGGTTACCCTTGTAATAGGGGCTAGTGTCGCAACCGCCTCCAAACGTCCAGGTGTATGCCTATGATGGGAATCTGTGTATGATCAACATACGGAGAGATTCTTCCCCCTCCTTGTGCAAAGATTATGACTCCTTTCGGAGGTGAACCGGGTAGGCAACTAACTAAGAGGTTTTTACTTGGCTTCCGTTCACAATAACCTTCGGTGCCTCTGATACAGAGCTTGGGCCTCGCAGCCACACCAACACCTAAAAATCACACACCCCCGCAAGCAGGGCTCGGAGCGGCGCCGCTCAGTGCAATAAACAGAGCTTTTCCATGATGATCGCCCAAGTCATGGAAAAGAAGTTACTATGGTCTTGGAGTCTTTAGACTCAACAAGACGTTCTTTATTATAGTGAGGTGGAATCACCGGCGATAGGTGTGTACTCACTTGGTTCGTTCCCGGAGGTTCAACTTCCAGCAGGCCCTCTAAAGGTGACACTGGACATGGGTCAGATTCGGGTTTCTGATTTTCTACCCTCCCAAAAGAGAAGAGCATACCAGCCCGCCTCACTCCAAACACTAAATTTAATCGTTGCCAGTTTCACTTCACCAAATCCACACGCTTTTGGGTTTCTGATTCTCTCAATGAGAGAAGAGCATAATCCCCTGACGAGTGAAAGTGCTAAAGATTCACTACCTTGCTCCGCTCCCTAAGAGTTCGTCATATTAGTAAGATCATCAGGAGCGTAGATTTGTCCATGGTCATCACCTCCATGTAACAAAGAGCCAAATTCCCTACTCACTATCAAAACTTCTAAGAATTTTAACGAAGCCCTAATTAGACTATGTGAATTGAAAAGCAGGAAAACAAACACAATGTTTTTTTAAATAAGATCTTTGACAAGCGTAAGTGTTTGTTTTCAAGTCTTTGTCACGCGTCTTGCAATCAAACCATTAGTGTGTTTCAAGTTCTCTGACTGGCGTCCTGCAGAAACTGTTATGCTATGAAAAAAAGAATTCAGAAGAACCAGAATTAAAAAATCTAATTTAATCTAGTCAAAATTTAATCTAAAAAGAATTAGTTAACAAAACTAAAATTAAACTAAATTAATCTAATACTAAACTAAAAATTTAAAACAAAACTAATCTAAATTAATAAAATTAAAAAAATCTAATCTAAATTAAAAAAATTCTAATCTAAATTAATAATTCTAATTTAAATTAATAAAGTTAAAAAATCTAAAGTAAAAAAATCTAATTTAAATTAACAAAGTTAAAGAATCTACTTTAAATTAACAAAGTTTAAAAAAATCTAATTTGAATTTTAGAAACTTAAAAAAATCTAAATTAAAAATCTAAATTAAAGACTAAACCAAACTAACTAAAAACTAAACTAAATTAAGATTAAAAACTAAATTAGAATTAAAAACTAAACTAAATTAAAAACTAAAAATTAAAAACTAAATTAAAAACATGCATAAAAATCTTCAAATTTGATTTCTGAAAAATCTGTTTATAATGAGTAGATAAAACAAACCTTAAATTTTGAAGCAAAAAATAAAACCCAGAAATTGTTTTTGATCCAGCAAGTAGAAGATGAAAAAATATTTTTTTAAACCTTTAGCGAGGTGAAAAAAATGACGTGTGATGGTTTCTGTGCAGCTATTTTCTTCAGATCCGTGAAAGAAATCAAAAAATGAAAAATACCCAGATCGATTTCCCACTCTTGGCTACAAAACCTATGGCAAATCATTTTTCCTTGAATCAGTGAAGTTAATGGCGAAGCAAACTAAAAATTAAACTAAACTAAATTAAAATTAAAATTAAAAACACTATGGGCACCAAATGTATAACCGAAGTATGTTTATATCATGGAATCCTCTCGCATGCAAGGATACTCAATGAGTCCTTGCAAATCAATTCACGCCTCTCATCCGAGAAGATGTGATTGATATTGTGGCCCTGACAACCCTCAAGTACCGCAAATACAATTCCCGGAACGAGAGATTCAAAAAGGAGAAGTAAGAATGCCAATCTCCATGAATCCTGTTCTTGCAATGCAACAATGAAAACTAATCTAAATGGTTGTAAAATGCAATAAACCAAACTAATTTATTGAAATGAAAATTAATCTACATGCAATGCCATAAATGAATTATTTTGCAAATTAATCTACCATGAAGATTAAGCTAAAATGTAATATTAAACTATATGCTCTAAAAATAAGATGCTTATATAATCAAACTAATGTAATCTCAAATGATAAAATTCAAATTTGTAGCATAAGTCCGATGTAAAAATTCTTGATTTTTCCTTTTTGAAATGAGAATGAGAGGCCTCATTTTATAGGCAAAAGTAGAATTGAAGGCAAATTCAGAAGCAATGTGGGATAAATAGAAAAATAGAAACAAATCTTGATTGGAATTCTTTTTTTAGTTTATTTCCCTTTTAACTGATTTGTTTCCCTTTTTTTCATCACAGGATATTCTTGAGAGGATATTTCATTTATTTAATTTGATTTAAGATGATAATATCTCTTCTAATAAAATAAAATGAGATTAAGTAATTTTAGAAATGAATATTAATAAAATAAAATAAAATAATTTAATTAAAAATAGATTTAATTAAATAGCATCATTTTATTTAAGGTAATATTAACTTCAATTAAATAACATTATTTTATTTATTAAAAGGGATTTATTTCTTTTGATTAAATAAAATTAATGAAGCATTCAAACCTTAGGGAAATTTGAAACATTTGAAATAGTTATGAATTGATTAAGAAATTTGATTTGAAAATGTGACAATCATTGATTCAGAAAGTTGATGTTGACAAATTAAATAAATGGGGCCCAAAGTCTAGGTGACCATTTTAGGTTGCATACAGTGACATCCTGAACATGTCATGCCTCTTTCTATCTACACCTTTGTAGTTATTGTGATATTTCCCCAAAAAAATTATCTTCATAATCTCCCAATTGGGAACAACATTCCTTTCCAACCCCATGAACCAATGTAAAGCAACATTCTTTAACATGGTTTGGAATAATTTAAGTTTGTGAGCATTTGTAGTATAGTCATAGCTCTAACATAACACATCAAACTTGAAGAGAAAGGTGTCTAGATCCACTATAACCAGCCCATAGAAGACAAGGAGTGCTGGAGGTATATGTTTTAGTGTAGTGTAACCCTTTCCTAGTTGTTTATAAGGAATTCAAATGTCACATATTCTCCTCGGTTGTCCACAGCGTCGTTAGCCATAATATCAAAGTGTATTCGGGAAGCTTCATTTATGCCTGGGGTAAGTACTGGTGTAAGGGATGATTCTTCTTCAAGTATTCCCTCATTCTGCTCAATTTTTCCACTAGTATCTTCTAATTATTTGTGTGCTGAGGGGAGAAATATTCCCATAGCATCTTGTTTCCTTTGCATACAATGGTTGTGACTCTTTAGATCAACAATTTTTGCACATTTTTAGTGATTTGTATTGTTGTTGATGGCTAAAATACCTATTTATCCTAGTGTTAAAACAAAGTTTCTATTATATGAAACCTTGAAAGGAATTGAAAAAACACATTTGAGGATCTTGAACTTAGCACCATCCCCGAAAACAACACCAAAAATGTGGAGACTCTCTAATTTTTAATTAAAATGGTGATGCAAAGTATGCACATGGCCTAGAGGATCTAAGGATCCATAACTAAACAATCCATTATTCATAAGAGGGTTGTATTTAATTATCAACTAGGGAGTCATAAAACTTTAGATAGTGCTAGAAAAATATATACATTCATAGATTCTAGACACATCCTACACCAATGGATTATAGGAAAATACACATGTACAAATACAATAAAAGCTAGAAATTAGAATCAAATACAAATTTACAAAATAGGGGAAAAAGAATATAAACAACTACTTTCTATTGCAAGTACCTAATACTTAAGACTATAGTTTTCTAGTTAATAAAACTATAGTGTCTTAACCTAGTTAATTCCTCAAGAGTATGAAACCAAACATGAATCTACAAAATTCAATTCATGAATTACAACACATGCATTCATAACATATAACTAAAATCTACCAACTGAATTAAACAATGCATTATCTAATCTAACAATGGAAACTAAAGTGGGTTAAAAGTACCTCAAGTGACCCTTTCTTGAGTTGTTTCTTCCATAGAAGTTGTCAAACACTCACTAAGAAAATCATGATACCAAATGAATTTCCTTTATTGCATTCTAACACTGAATGGTTACATGAAATCTAAGAGGAATTTGTTTAAGATATTTGTAATGTAACACACATTCTATTGCTACAAATACTAAGTAATAATGGTTAAAATGGATAAACAAGTAATTAGGTAACTAGGTAACTAGATCTCCTCCTTAACTAAAGATCCTACTATATGGGGTCTGTGAGGAATTTCATTATTCATAGATTGAAAATAGACTCATGGAACAACTTCCAAATCTCCCTCAAAGATAAGAAAAGGACTAAGTTTGAAACAAAAAACAATAACTATATGAAGTAGGAGTAGAAAAACCAAATTCAAATTCTATGCCCAATAGTTTAACCGCTCATAACAAAAACATGTTTATAGAATAGTCCTACCATAGATTAGTCTTACTAGGACAATAATTCTTCTCCTAGCTGTCTTATTTTGGGAGTAACAGTGGTATGTGGTGACTCATGACTGATCAATAAATGATCACCTTTGTTTCCTTCTGAAACTATCATGTCTTCATTGTTTGACTCCTCTACAACAATCCACAATCCTTATGATGTGGGATGAGAAAATCATTGTTGTGGGTTGATAGTTCTTCTTGCTACAATGTGTTGGTCTTATTCCTAAGGAATCCATATTATTAAAATCATATTTTATTAAACATACAATCCTACTAAATTTCATAGAAATTCATGCATTCATACATACATATATCAACATACCATATATTTCAATTTCCACATAATTAAGACTGCTTAAAAGTATTTAGAAGTATTTATAAAAGGTCTTAGTAATGTCTTGAAACTTTTTAGAAAGAGATAATTAAAAGTATGAAAAAGTGAATGGAAACAAGCTAATTATGGAGCCCATCAATAGTATTTTTTGTTGATAAGATAATACATGAGGATGGATGCTTTTGGAGGCTAGTATTTTCTCTCTTGAGGGTTTTCACAAGGTATATCTTATGTCATCTTGATTGCATGTTTTTCTATTCTTTTGCATGTGGATTCTAAATACTTGATTACATGATTTTCTCTCTTGGGGTTATATAGAAATAGTCCTCAATGGCTAAAAAATTCCTTTCAGCCTCAAATAAGCCCTCTAGAACTAACATCCAAAGATCAAGACTCATTCCCATGAAAAGAAAGAAATAAATTCCCATGCAAAAATCCTCAAATAGTCCCTCTAGAAATAATATCTATAGCTCAAGACTTGTTCCCACAAGAAAATAAAGCATGAAACAAAATGCATTAAAAAAAGGTAGGAAATACCTATTAGATGATTCATTGGTGAGAGAACCAAGAGTGGGGAATGAGATTATTTTTCTAGGATACACCAAGCTACAACAGATCTCTCAAAAAAATTAATTCTTAGTAGGTCAATGTTGAACTCATGTCCAACCTAGGTGTAGGATCCATGGTATTCCTATTGAAACCTCATCAAAGAGTATATATCTCAACACAAAGTCACCAAGAACAAGAGATCCCTAACCTCACCAAAACATAACACCACCAATAATAAATCTACATAAGAAACCATTTCGTGCCAAATATCAAAGCATACAAGAAACCTACATGACACCATGATCACCACCTAACTAAGTCTCACATGTCTTGCACTATAGTCAACAACCACAAGCCTCACAACATAACTATATTAGGTAGCACTATCTTTATTCATCTCATAATGACAACCAAACCAATGAACCAAGTAGGGAAACCAGGGAAACCAAATAGAATCTATATCCACACCAAAATATACAAGGTTATAGATGAACAACATTCAATCAATCTATATAACCTATAGGTATATAGACATCTAAAAAACAATAAACTTTATAGATTTCACAATGTAATATATAAATTGAACATTGTATTGATAACAATTTTGAATTAGGATATATTTAGATAAGTTCATGTATGTTTTATAATGAATCAAACATCAAATCGCCTCTATATTTTATCTTTTATAAAATTAAAAATTTACATAGTCAAAGGAACAAACAAACAATAAAACCCCAAAATATAGGTGAATAAATAACATATCAACATCTCCAAACTTGAAAGACTTGGAAAAAATCATGAGGAAAGGCTGACTTCTTTGGAAAAGGTTGTCCATAAGCTGAATGAGGAGCAAGTTGTGGCTATGGAGGATAGAATGAACAATATTAGCAATGAATTGCAAGTTCTGGTGAGAATAAGCAATCAGTCCTTGAAGTCTAGTGCATAGGGCTTGTCTTTATTGAACAAGAAAGACACCAATTGGACTGGTAAGAGCCTAGACCTGGGAAAACATGAGGAGGCCATAACTGCGATTAACTGTATGAACCTGGATGAGAAGGATGTGGATGTTGGCTTGTGCATGGAGAAGAAAGCAGATGTTGGCCCTTTCCTGCGTATAAGGAGCAAGACTAAGAAAAGGGCATCCATTTTATTCTAGGATCTTGAGGAAGTGGTAGAGATGCATGACAGGGTCATCTCCAGTAATGTGGACATGACAAAAGTTCTTGATAAATTATTGTAGATTCTAGTTGTTCAACCTTCTGTGCTGATGTTTTGCTATTAGTTTGCTGACATTTTTTCTAGAGTTTTCTTTTGTTAGCATTTTTTAATTTTTTCGGATGTTGGTGCTTATATGTCTTTCTCTTTAGCAACTTCCTTTCATTGTTCATGGTTTTGGGGCCCCTTCAAAACCTACTTTTCCTTATAAAAAACATCTCCAAACTTGGTCCACTATGAAGTGTTCACAATATTCTCTTTGTTTCCCATAAGAAGTCAAAAATTAGACACTATGGTCACAAGATGTAACCTATTAAAATAATGAAAAAAAACTAGTTTTGAACCATCAAAAATAGTAAAATATAGAAAACCCACTAATACCATAACTTGTAGTATGCAAATAGAATTTTTATTGACAATAAGGACATAAAAATTCAACTACTTGGGTGAAATTTATAACCTAAAAATATAGTTCTCTAGGAATACCTTTGATGGAAGGATAATGGTGGGTTGGTAGTTCTTAAGATACACCATTCATGGAAGCTATATAGTAGCAACCCTATGGAAGTAGTGATCATGATGGCATGGCCTAAAAAACTTAGCCTCATGGTTCAAACACAACCTAGAGCTAACTCCGATTAGTGACTAGGGTTATCAATCTTTAAAAATGGTGTTTACTGTTAAAAACTAGTTATCAAAGGCGATGGAAAAATAAATGCAATTTTATTCCAAAATTTTTAATATATGTATATTTAGAATAGATACAAATAAAATCTCATGAACCACTAGTTTGCATCATCTTGAAATTTCTCATGGTTTAGCAGTTATAGGTGTCTGAAAGTGAAGATTTAGTTAAAAAAGTTTAGTTCAATGTCAAGTTTGGATAAAAACTGTAACCCACTATTGTGGGATCACCATGGCCTCAGGCATAATATAGTTCAAACAAGCCATAATAAACTAGGCCCTTGATGTTGCAACGAATTTTTTTGTTAGGCCACAGGATTGAGAGAGATTCTTAGCCCCTCATCTTGAAAATGCATCATCTTCAATAATTTTGGCTTCTACATGATATGAGAGGTTTTATTATTGAGGTATACATGCTTTTGGTTATTTGTTGGTTGCTCTTCAAAAAGAATTATTTTCCAACCATCTATTTAAATAATTAATAATAAAACCAAATATACTATGATTAACTGTATGAAGTGTGGATTATAGAGCTTTGTTTCTTTGGCTTGGAAGGCTTGTTACACTCTTCTTTTGAACTTTTTAATAATTCACTTAAAATGTATATTTGTATCATTAAAATTCATGTAATTTTTTGGAAGTATGGTTGTACCACGCCAATTCCAATATTAATTTTTTCTTTACCTAACTTTTCAATCTTTGAAAGAAATGTAAATTATTACATGTTTAAAGTTCTTGGAAATGAGATGAACTTCAAAGTTTGAACTAGTTTTTCTAGTATTAGTATACCATTTACTTGAATATATAAATTATTACTAGGTTAGGGACTCGAGATAATACAATGCAACAAAAGGAAAGGAAAGTTGCACCTATTTAGGTAGTTATTTATAATTAAAATAAGATCATTAGGTAGTTTCCAAATTTTCCTACTACATACGTATCTGAATTACGTTTAGTTAGCTTGATAATGATGTAAAATCATTGCAATTTTTTATTTTAAACAAACACTTATAAATTAAGAGAAGAGATAGTTAGAGTGAAGAGACACAAAGATTAAATGGAAACACATTGTTTGGAATTCCCTTGACATTCAACCTGCCTCAAGTTTGGAGAGACCAGTGGATCTTAGATAGAGAAGTGTGAATGGAACATGTGTTTCATTTTGGCAGACAATCTCTATAAAATCATAGTACTGTGTTGTTGGGAGTGTGGGCCAAGGTGAGTTGGTGAGGCAGCCTAGAGTGGATGATCAAGCTCTTCTTGCTCTCATCTCTGTAAAAAAGAAAAAACATTTTATTTCAGACTTGTCCCAACCTTAGATGTTTAGCAACATTCATTGCATAGTACATATATTACCCATAGAGAAGACACCGAAAACATTAACACCTCCACAACATCACTAGTTTGAATTTTGTGATTCAGATGCACTTAATTATCTTGCACAATAGGAAGACGATATTAAACATTGATCAAAAAAATTAGCTCATTCTATTTTATAAAGTGAACATCTTCAATGTGATAAAAAGGTAAATAAAAAATATTTTTATTTGGTTAATAATTTTTTAGATATTTATTTTTGTTATGTTGTTAATGTTTATTTTTTTCATCATAGCCTATTTTTTATGAAGCAACAAAATATCAAACGTGTTTGAACCATTTTCATTTATATATCTAAATGTACATATTTTCTTATAATATTGATAAATGATCATTAAAGAATCAAATAAGTAACCCAAAATTTTGTATTTTCTATTTTTTCATCCATAATGAATGGATTATATAAGAATCCTTATCATTCACACATGGAGGATTTCCATGTAATCCATTAGGTGAATGGGAGAAGGGAGATGGGGTTTATATTTTCAACTCATGTGGAGAATTGATAAGGAATATAGAACAACATTATTCACACATTTGACAATCATAATCAACATCCTTGAAATTCTATAATTACATTCATGTTTTCAACCTTGTTCTAGCCACATTTTATATGGATATTATACTTTCTCATTTCAACATTGTTCTAGCCACATTTTTTATGGATATTATATTTTTTTATATATTTATTTTATTTTTATTTAAAATAAATAAATTCGCCCCCCTTGTGTCTGGTAATTTCCCAGCATAATTTTTTTTTTCAGAATTTTTGTTTAAAAAAATAGGGGAAAAACCTCCCAAATTAAAACACCTAAAATTTGTATAACAAATACATCTATATATATATATATTATCACTATATATATATGTTAAAAATTTCCATTTGTTGGGCCATCTGACAAATTTTTCACTAAAAACTACAACAATAATTTTGAAGCATCAATTTAATCTAATTTAGATTTTAATGAAAATTTCCAATTCCAATTACGTAGGTTTTAAAATTTTCTATTTGTTTTCATTATGGAGGACCTTCATTTTGCTACAGTATTTTCTAAGAATTCACAAGAAGTTTTACAACCTCTAAAAATTAAAATCAAAGCATCTAAACAAAATAAAGCCATTAAAGGAACCTATTTTGAAGCTTGAAGAAAATGAGAATGGAGTTGAGCTTCCCTGCAAGTTCCAATTTTCTAGAAATTCTTCCTAAAATCTTCACTTCTCAATCCAAGAATGTATATCCAAAAAATACCAACAAAGTTTCCTCCAATTTAGCAACAAAAAAAATCCAAGATATTTTCCCTTTTTAAAACAAAATAAAAAAATGAATATCTCCAGGTTCTTAACAACAAGATTTTCAAAAAATATCTATATTCATAAATTTTTCCAAGATATTTTATTTTTCAAAAAAAAATAAATCTCCATTTATTTCCTCAACACTTAGTCAACATTAAAAATGTCTTTTTCTTTTCAACCAATATAGATATAATTTTTTCATGCATTTACAAGATATTTTGCATTTAAATGATTTAAAACAAAATTCCATTTCAAATAAATTTAAATCTTTTAATTTATGCATTTTTCAAAACAACTTTAACTATTTAGTTTATTTAATCAACATCATAAGTTTAATTAATTAATTTATTTACTCAACAAATAAATTTATTTAATTAATTAGTTTATTTACTTAATAACATAAATTTAACCACTAGAATTAAATTAATTTACCACGTAAATGAAATTTAATTAATTAATTTGTCCATTTAATAAGATAAATTTAATCAATAGATAAAATTACATTACCAATTGAATAAAATTAAATTTACTAAATTAAGTAACAATCCAATCAAGAATACATAAATAATCATTTACAGTCCACTTAAACATTAATTCCCACATGCAATTTCCATCGATAATAAATTATCAATACAACAAAAACGACATGACTCAGCAACAAACAAGACACAAACTGACGACACACTATGACAAGGTTGTGGTTTGACAAGGGAACCCCGTTACTATCTCCCAATCAACAATACCATTGGGATATGGACACACTCAAACCTGTGAAACCAGGTGGAGACGATGTCCTGTACCTGCAATCTTGTAATCATGACAAATGTTGAACATGCATAAAACTTAGCAGACACACCATGAAGAGAAATCACAGAATCACAAAGCGCTCACATACTTTAAAAAGGACATTCTCCAAAATCTTGTTAAATCCCTCAATAACTATAGGTTTGAATTCTTCACTTTCATTTGAAACAATCTAGGACATGGAGTATCGTTTAGGAATCAAATGAGAAATGCAGAGTTTAATTTGTGAATTTAGTACTATTTGGATAAAACCATCCTTAGTCCACTGTACATTTTAGTATTGTGTAGAAGGAAGACATAAAATGTGTGATCAATATCCTCATACACAAGATAAACGTTGTGAAAGAAACACCAGAGGAAACAAACATAGAAACACAACCACTAACATTTTAGCTCTGCCCCTGCTCGACTTTATAAGTGCCATGTGCTCCCATTCCATTTCATACATTAATCTTACACAAGCATTGCTTGTAGGGAGATATTTGAGAATGGTTTGTTTTAGAAACAACATCATCAGATTACTTAATTTTACCACATTTGTGCTCTTTATGGGCGGGGGAATATGGCTTGCAACCAAACACTTATAAATTAAGAGAAGAGATAGTTAGAGTGAAGAGACACAAAGATTAAATGGAAATATGTTGTTTGGAATTCCCCTGCCATTCAATCTGCCTCAATTTTGGAGAGACCAGTGGATCTCAGATAGAGTAGTGTATATGGAACATGTGTTTCATTTTCGCAGACAATCTCTACAAAATCATAGTACTGTAGTGTTTGGAGTGTGGGCAGCTGGCGAGGTAGCCTAGAGTGGATGATCAAGCTCTTCTTGCTCTCATCTCTGTAAAAAAGCAAAAACATTTTACTTGAGACTGGTCCCAACCTTAGATGTTAAGCAACATTCATTGCATAGTATGGATATTAGCCATTTAGAAAAAAAAAGCCTGTGATGACACTAAAAACATTAACACCTCCACAACATCACTAGTTTGAATTTTGTGATTCAGATGCACTTAATTATCTTGCACAATAGGCAGACGATATCAAACATTGATAAAAAAAATTAGCTCATTCTATTTTATAAAGGGAACATCTTCAATGTGATAAAAAGGTAAATACAAAATATTTTTATTTGGTTAATAATTTTTAGATATTTATTTTTGTTATGTTGTTAATGTTTATTGTTTTCATCATAGCTTATTTTTTATGAAGCAACAAAAATATCCAACACGTTTCCATTTTCATTTATATATCTAAATGTACATATTTTCTTATAATATTGATAAATGATCATTTAAGAATCAAATAAGTAACCCAAAATTTTGTATTTTCTAGTTTTTCATCCATAATGAATGGATTATATAAGAATCCTTATCATTCACACATGGAGGATATCCATGTAAGCCATTAGGTGGATAGGAGAAAGGAGATGGGGTTTATATTTTCAACTCATGTGGAGAATTGATAAGGAATATAGAACAACATTATTCACACATTTGACAATCATAATCAACATCCTTGAAATTCTATAATTACAATCACGTTTTCAACATTCTTCTAGCCACATTTTATATGGCTATTATACTTGCTCATTTCAACATTGTTCTAGCCACATTTTATATGGATATTATATTTTTTAATATTTTTATTTTATTTTTATCTAAAATAAATAAATTTGTGCCCCCTCTGTCTAGTAATTTCTTAGCATAAATTTTTTTATCAGAAATTTATTTTTATAATTTTTTTTAAAAAAAAAAAACAAGGGAAAAACCTCCCAAATTAAAACAACTAAAATTTGTATAAATAAAATACATGTATATATATATATATATATATGTATATGTATATGTATATACAAAAATTTCCATTTTACAGTTAAATTGGAAAAAAATTCTTACAAAAAAAGCTACAACAATAATTTTCAAGCATAATTTCTTAATTCCAATTTCTAGATTTTAATGAAAATTTCCAAATCTAACACAGAGGTTTCAAATTTTTCTTTTGTTTCTCTTTCAATTTTTCTATTGTTTTCTTTTTTTTTCTATTTTATGAGAATTTCTCCATTTTTCTACAAAGATTTTCAAGAATCCAGAAAAAGTTTTACAACCTCTTAAAAATTAAAATCAAAGCATCTAAACAAAATAAAACCATTAAAGGAACCTGTTTTGAAGCTTGAAGAAAATGAGAATGGAGTTGAGCTTCCCTGCAAATTCCAATTTCTAGAAATTCTTCCAAAATCTTCACTTCTCAATCCAAGAATGTATCCCCCAAAATAACAACAAAATTTCCTCCATTTTAGCAACAAAACAAATCAAAAGTATTTTCCCTTTTTAAAAACTAAAATAAAAATGAATATCTCCAGGTTCTTAACAACAAGATTTTCAAAAAATACCTATATTCATAAATTTTTCCAAAATATTTTATTTTTCAAAAAGAAAAAAATCTCCCTTTATTTCCTCAACACTTAGTCAACATTAAAAATATCTTTTTCTTTTCAACCATTATAGATATATTTTTTTCATGCATTTACAAGATATTTTGTATTTAAATGATATAAAACAAAATTCCATTTCAAATAAATTTAAATCTTTTAATTTATGCATTTTTTAAAACACTTTAACTATTTAGTTTATTTAATCAACATCATAAGTTTAATTAAATTATTTATTCCTCAACAAATAAATTTAATTAACTAATTAGTTTATTTACTTAATAACATAAATTTAACCACTAGAATTAAATTAATTTACCACGTAAATGAAATTTAATTAATTAATTTACAGTCCATTTAATAAGATAAATTTAATCAATAGATTAAATTACCTTACCAAAATTTGAATAAAATTAAATTTATTAAATTAAGTAACAATCCAATCAAAAATACATAAATAATCATTTACAATCCACTTAAACATTAATTCCCACATTCAATTTCCATCGATAATAAATTATCAATACAACAAGAATGACATGACTCAGCAACAAACAAGACACAAACTGACGACACATTATGAGAAGGTTGTGGTTTGACAAGGGAACCCCATTACTATCTCCCAATCAACAATACCATTGGGATATGGAAACACTCAAACCTATGAAACTAGGTGGAGACGATGTCCTGTACCTGCAATCCTATAATCAAGATGAATGTCGAACATGCATAAAACTTAGCAGACACACCGTGAAGAGAAATCATGGAATCACAGAGCACTCACATACTTTAAAAAGGACATTCTCCAAAATCTTGTTAAATCCCTCAATAACTATAGGTTTGACTTCTTCACTTTCATTTGAAACAATCTAGGACATGGAGGATCGTTTAGGAATCAAATGTGAAATGCAGAGTTTAATTCTTGAATTTAGCACTAGTTGGATAAAACCATCCTTAGTCCACTATACATTTGAGTATTGTGTAGAAGGAAGACATAAAATGTGTGATCAATATCCTCATACATGAGATAAACGCTGTGAAGGAAACACCAAAGGAAACAAACACAAAAACATAACCACCAACATTTCATCTCTGCCCCTGCTCGGCTTTATAAGTGCCCTGCACTCCAATTCCATTTCATACATTATTCTTACAAATGCATTGCTTGCAGGGAGATATTTGAGAATGGTTTGTTTCAGCAACAACATCATCGAATTACTTAATTTTTCCACATTTGAGCTCTTTGTGGGCAGGGGAATATTGCTTGCAACCAAACACTTATAAATTAAGAGAAGAGATAGCTAGATTGAAGAGACACAAAGATTAAATGGAAATACGTTGTTTGGAATTCCCTTTCCATTCAATCTACCTCAAGTTTGGAGAGACCAGTGGATCTCAGATAGAGCAGTGTATATGGAACATGTGTTTCATTTTGGCAAACAATCTCTATAAAATCATAGTACTGTGGTGTTGGGAGTGTGGGCCAAGGTGAGTCGGGGAGGCAACCTAGAGTGGATGATCAAGCTCTTCTTGCTCTCATCTCTATAAAAAATCCAAAACATTTTATTTGAGACTCATCCCAACCTTAGATGTTAAGCAACATTCATTGCATAGTACAGATATTAGCCATAGAGAAAAAAAAGCCTGTGATGACACTAAAAACATTAACACCTCCACAACATCACTAGTTTGAATTTTGTGATTCAGATGCACTTAATTATCTTGCACAATAGGCAGAAGATATTAACCATTCATAAAAAAAAATTAGCTCATTCTATTTCATAAAGGGAACATCTTCAATGTGATAAAAAGGTAAATAAAAAATATTTTTATTTGGAGAATAATTTTTTAGATGTTTATTTTTGTTATGTTGTTAATGTTTATTTTTTTCATCATAGCCTATTTTTTATGAAGCAACAAAAATATCCAACACGTTTCCATTTTCATTTATATATCTCAATGTACATATTTTCTTATAATATTGATAAATGATCACTTAAGAATCAAAGAAGTAACCCAATATTTCTATTTTCTATTTTTTCATCCATAATGAATGAATTATATAAGAATTCTTATGATTCGCACATGGATGATTTCCATGTAACCCATTAGGTGAATAGGAGAAGGGAGATGGGGTCTATATTTTCAACTCGTGGAGAATTGATAAAGAATATAGAACAACATTATTCACACACTTGACAATCATAATCAACATCCTTGAGATTATATAATTACATCCACATTTTCAACATTGTTCTAGCCACATTTTACATGGATATCATACTTGCTCATTTCTACACATTCATAATTATGCTTATACTATTCCAATTATATTTTTATCACTATTAGATTCATATTTGCATGTTTTCCATCATACTACTGTTTTAAGTTTCATTTAGTCTAATTTGAGTCAAGCCCAATATATATTTGGAGAACAATCTATGTAACCTATTTAAGTGACATGAATCCCCTAAAAAATGTCATAATTTTTATAAAATATATGAATAATTATAATGACAAGATACCTGAAATTACTACATGTTCAAATGTTATGAAACTAGCAAAATAAGTCACTTCAATTTAATAGCTAAATATGATTGAGTAAATAATGGTACGAGACTAGCAAAATAAGTAACTTCAATTCAATAACTAAATATGATTAAGTAAATAAGTGTATGAACAATTGTAAGTTTGAGAATGTGAATTTTCATGATGAGAAAAGGTTTAATGCATCCTTTCTCATTTTCCTAGACTATGTGAGAGGTGATACTAGAGATTTGGAACATGCTAATGGGTGGAAGGATAAAACCTTGCCACAAATTTGTAGGGCGGGGTAGAAATTTGACAATTACGTGCCAACAATGAGAAAAAAAACTTCAAAGGAAAGTAATCCTTAAATGAAGTATCTTCCGTCAAATATATTTGGCATCCCACCTATTAGGGACCTTTACAAACATATGGCTTTAGCTAAATGTGACATCGCCTTCAATTAAAGTATTTTTTAACATAACTCTAAACCAAATCTCTAAATCCATTTATTTTCTTGCCTTAAATCTAAAAAATATAGATAGACATGGCATAGGATAAACAAAGACAATGATGTCTTGGACAATGTTAGGTTTTCCCTTGATAAGGGTACATGGGTTCAACTAAAGGCCTTTTTAACTTATTTACATAGTCCATTTACTCATTTTCCTAAAATCCCTTAGCTCATGTTTGTGAAAATATTAGTTTTTATTATTTTTATCTATTTTTCCATGTTTTCCTTTGTTTATTTTCTATAAATTTTATTTAATTTATTAAAATCTTAAAATATTTAAAAAGCATAAAAAATAAAAAATAAATCTAAAAAGGAAAAACCCAAAAAAAGTAAAACTTGAACCCTCAACCCATTCAAGTTATTCTTTTTTATATCATGATATATTCATTGCAAGTCCAGGGCATATATTTGATGAGACACCCTACATTTTAAGCAATAGTGATGTCTAGATTTGTACTCATAGTTTCCATTCAAATGATTTAAGGTGTATTATATGTACACACACATATACATACATATGTATACACACACGACTACAACCTTTTAATGTTTTAATAGCCTATCAAAGCCCCCCCCTTTCATTTAATATAATCTTTTTAAAATTTTAATTATATTTTATGAAAAAATGTAAAAAATATAGCCACTTGACCACCAAATTTAAGTCTTGATTACAAATGTTAAGAGTTTTTGGATACATGTAATTTCAAAGAATCATCAACGTTCTTTAGTGAATATGAGTTAAGGTGTTACAAAATTAAAATCATAACATGTTCAACACTAACTCTCATAGGTCATTTACAAGAATATATAAGTGCATGTATAGCATTAAATCATGAACCATTACTAAATAACCTTACATCAATTGCAACTATAGACAACTAAAATTAACCATGTCCTAACAATACACATAACATCACCATTTTCACAACTTTTGACATGCTTAACATTTTACTCAGAAAAAAGTTCAAATATGTGTCATAATTTTATAAATTTATAATAGTCAACATTGATTTAAATTTTTAACTTGAATTCTAGAAAGCAACATATATGCTTTACATTAAAATGATGTAAACTTATAAAATTTAATTTTTTTAATCTTTGTATTTTATATAAAAAAAAATGAATGTAGTTTTTTTTAAAATTGACACTATAATTTAATTGTACATAAAATACTAAAAAGATAGATTATGTGGGATGCTGATCTTTATAGAGTAAAGTTGATTATTTTTTCTTTACTTTTTTTCCTATTTATAAATTAAAACTTAAGTGCATAGATAGATGTTTTCCCCATTTTGATAAATATGTAGTTTTAAATAATTCTTAAAAAATTATGTATTGAAAACACAACTATTTCAATGAGCCATCAACTTTTTTCTTCACTTTTTTTATCTAAAGTAAAATAAGAATTATATCACCTTGACATGGAATCTCTCCTCTAGTTCATCATATCTTTTTAATTTTTTAAACAAACTGTAGTATTTTTCTTGACAATATAATTAACCTTATATTAAACTATTAAAAACTTATGTTTTTTGAAAACTATTCTTATAGATCCATAGAATCCTGAGTATTTTTAATTTTTCTTTAAAGTATTATTTACATGCGTAGTAGTTGTGAAAACTACAAATTTTTTGAATAATTATGTTTTTATGGTAAATTGGCCTCAAACTAATGCTACATATGTATTCAATGGACACTTCTAGTTGAAAAAGTTATGGCCCATATCTAATTTAGCTAAATTGACTCTAACTAGACCATATATTTGACTAAAGTTGACTTATAGTTAAAAATAATTAAATTTGCTAGTTGATAAGTGGATTATTTAAGTGAGACACAAATTTGAACTTTTAACCAATGGTAATTGCATTATTTTAATATTAGAGCTTATTAACTAAAATATATATATTTTAATTAATTATGGCTTATTATATAACATTCCCTCCATCACCCAATTAATTAAATACATAATACTTATTTAATTAAATTAACATCCTACATTCATTCCCACTAATTGATTAAATAATCTATTTATTTGACTAAGTGGCCTAAATCCCCAAATAATCTAATTCCCTTTTAACTGGGTGACATGTCATCCAAAATTAAAATTAAAATTAAACCAAGTCATCAATCCAAAGTCAAACTAATATTTTATCCTAGACATCAAATCAACTAACCTAATCCTAGCCATCCATTTATAAATCCAAAATGAAATCAAGTTTGAATCCTCGCCCTCCATTTCACACATATGTGAGACCTCTCATCAAATAATGCATGTGTAAGATCAATCACATGTATCAATCACACATCCACATAATTCTTCTCACACATGTGATTTGAAGAAAAATTGAGTAATTAAAAATTAGTGTTTGATACCATGAAGGGGAATGTGATGCTTGAGATTTACTATCATCAACTATTCTAAATTTTCATTCTCCTCAAAATTGACTACTGAAATTTGGGAATTTGCGTCACAATAATTAGATATATATTACAAGTTAATTTGGGCTCAAAATTTAAGAAACCTAGAGAAACCATCCTATCAATATCTATACAAAAAAATGCCTAGAATTTTCCCTTTAAATTTGTGAGGACCAAACTGGTGGACCTTAATGAAGATTATTCTTAGCTTATTATGTCAATTTTTATTTATTCTCTTATGCCTTTCATCATAAACTAAAATATTAAATTCCTAATATGGCTTAAGGTATTCATGGTTGTATTCTACTTGGACATATTATCTAAGTAAGATTTTATTCAAAATAGAATATTCATATTTAAAATTTTCATCCCTTATAAAACCCATTTTATCAAACATATACAAAGGAATTTAATCATCTTGGAGATATATTCTAGGGTCAACTAGGGGAAATGTATGGAACTTTATCATATTTTTCTTCATAACCCTATTTATTTCTTTAATAAGCTATTAATCTACTTAATAAAATTAAAAAATTAAGTAACATATTAGAGATTTAAAATATTCCAACTAACCCAATAGGTCACATGCATGCATATAATAAAAACTAATCCATATTTTATTTAAATAATGTTTGCTTCCACAAACAATTTGGTATTGTGGATACCATAAATAATAAACAAAAATGAATCACATATATTAGAACAATGGGGCCTTCATGTATTTATAAAACACACTAATCTGAGTATATATTAGATTCTAGATTAAATATTCTATGAGGTAAGATGATATAAGGAAACCATTCACTCTCATTTTTATCTTAGTAATCTTTCTTTCTAAACAAAAGAAGATAGTATAGAACCAATTTATAATCATGTTAAAATCTCATTATGTTTGGTATTTATAGAATATTTCACTTTACAATCCTTAGAAAAAATTTGAGTATTAATCACAACAATAATTATGCTAAATAAAATTTACAATTATGACTATGTTAAATTTGGACTTAATTTTTTGAAAAAAAATCAAAAACATAATATTAGTAAAATAATTGAAGGAAAATAACCTAATTTTTATTTATTATGGTTAAAAGGTGGGTTTTTGAAAGGGCTTGAATTCTTGTATAACCAAGAATCGAGAACAAAAACTAACACAAAATAGCTTTCCACAACTCAAGAAAGAGGAAACAAGACTATAATAATAGTAAAATGGCCTATTTTCTATAAAAACCATAGATAACTACCTAATAAAGTTACAATGAACCAAGATTGCATATTACCTAAACATGACCTAACATCCTTCACACCCTTATTTTGAGAGTGGGGATCCAAAATAAATTTTGGAGGACCTTTCTTCCTCATTTATATAATAGTCCATGAAACTAACTCTATCTCATCAAAAAACTAGAAGTTGAATGAATAAATCCTACAATCACAATCACACTCATAGTCTACACCGAATGAGATAGAGATTTCAAAGAATGATTTCTAGAGAGGAGGCAATTAGTAGCAACAAGAGTAGAGTATTTGATGGTAGAAATTCATAAGAAATTATCTAGACATTTTAGGAGTAGTCAAAATGTGATTAGTAGGAGCAATCTAATGACTACCTAAAAAGGAGCAAGGATAGCCAAAGTAAAAAACACCACCTAAGGTTGAGAATCTAAACAATGCCCATCAATAATAAAATAGGAGAGAAGAACATCCCTTCACCAACAAGTTGCACCACATACCACATGTCTAAAATGATAGCAACCCAAATCTAACCTAATGTTAGGAAAGTACTAATATTGAAGTTTTCAACCCTTTATGTTACCCCTCTTTTTAAAACTTATCTCCTTCTAGTTACATGCAATTATAATAATGACTTTAAATTTTACATCTCTAGGTTAAAAAAATATTAAAATTGAAACCACGCCTTATATTATAGCATGATATAGTGAAATGAATTTCACTTTACTACATGTATGAATCCCTAAAGAACTAAACCGCCATGAGATGAATGATGTGACAAACACATTGATTTTTTTTGTGAGCATGCACATCTATTACAAAAATATTAAAGATTTATTGAAGATTAAAAAAGGCTTATAAAATTTATCTTTAAAACAAGTCAACTTCAATGTTAACTAAAATATGCTAGCAAAAAAGTACAACATCAAGAGCATAATAGACCACAATGTGCAAACCACTTGCATGAAACTACAATCAATTTAAGAATACTAAAGCTAAACTACAATATTATAAAGGATATGAAAACTTGAAATGAAATTTAATTAATCCAAAAAATAGTTTAGAAGACCTTATTTTAAAAGAGATAAGAGAGATTATACATCATTAAATGGTGTCTCCATTTGACATAAGGTCGTAAATGGGAACAATTAACTTTATCACTTAGAGAAAATTTATTTGGTGATGCAAAACTTATATAGATACATTTGATATAATCTTTTTGATAAGATATGAACTCAACTAGAATATCTTTAATTTGCTTGGGTGCTTCTAAAAGTAGATATATCCAATACTAATAGCAAGGTTTCTAGTTAGAATCATGTTTTTTAATATGGTGTTAATGCTATAGATTTTACCTCTATCTTTCAATGTGTTAATCCAAACCACAAATTTTCTTTGAGAGATTATAGTTCACTTCAACATTCTTAAATAAAGCCAATAGACTAAATTGGAAATATATGTAATTCACAATCTAGGCATAAAAATCCAATCAAGATGATTATCTTCTTTCCAAATGTTAATTGAAAGTGAACATATCATGTCAATCACTTTGATGTTGGACGATATACCCCGAGGATCATAGGTACAATAGTTGCAACCAACATCACATACTTTAAAAAGGACATTCTCCAGAATCTTGTTAAATCCTTCAATAACTATAGGTTTGACTTCTTCACTTTCATTTGAAACAATCTAGGACATTGAGGATTGTTTAGGAATCAAATGAGAAATGCAGAGTTTAATTTGTGAATTTAGTACTATTTGGATAAAACCATCCTTAGTCCATTACACATTTGATTATTGTGTAGAAGGCAGACATAAAATTTGCGATGAATGCAAAAGGCGGACATAAAATGTGTGATCAATATCCTCATACACGGGATAAACATTGTGAAGGAAACATCTAAGGAAACAAACACTGAAACACAACCATAGACATTTCATCTCTGCCCCTGCTCGGCTTTATAGCTGCCCTAGACTCCCATTCTATTTCATACATTATTCTTACACACGCATTGCTTGTAGGGAGATATTTGAGAATGGTTCATTTCAGTAACAACATCATTTGATTACTTAATTTTGCCACATTTGTGCTCTCTGTGGGCGAGGGAATATGGCTCATAGCCAAGGCAGACTTTGACTGCGAGAACTTTCTAATTGATTGAAGATTTGGACCTCATATGTTACATACAATTTTTTTTTAAAAAATATAATTATTTTTCACTAAAAACCTCTGAATAAATTCCCAAAAATGTTGAGATTCAAGTTCAAAGTATTATTAATTCTAGAATAATATTTACATCAAAAACCAACAAACACACCTTTTGCAACATACACAAACCTTCTAGCACTAATCATGTCGTAAGATACTAATACATATGTTTACTAGGTATAAATCCAAAAAACAAAAACCCTACAAACACCTTCTCCAACATACAAAAACCTTCTATAGCAAAGGTACTGTAGTGTAAGCTACTACCTAGCATGGCTAGACTAGGTATGTAGTAAAATACTGCCTAGCAGGGCTAGACTAGTTACGAAAAAAATGTTGCAACGTGCCCAAAAACCATCTACTGCAAAGGACCAAATCATTTCCCCTCATCGAGGGAATGATGAGAAGAGAAAAAATGCAGATGGTGACCACTGCCACTGAAACACATGGTGTAAACTAGTGCATTCAAAACATTTACATGAATGTTTATGTTATTGAAAGAAGCTTTGTTGTTGATGGCAGCCACCACTAACATTGTGACAGCCCCTGCCAGTAACATCGTACCCATGGAATGCAAGATCTTCAGTTCTTTGCATATCGCTTCCCTCTCTTCCTCTGACTGCTTCTACTGCTCCTCCTACTCTAGCTTTGGCGGCAGTGGCGGCGACGTCTGCTGCTGCGGCGATTGTTGTAATGAATCTGAACCTTCATTACCCTCACTAGTAGGAATATGAATTTCTTCTCCTGAACCCTCCTACAAAATAATATGAATTCAATTCATTAGTTATTTCTAAATCTAACTACATAGGTATTTTATCATGAAGAAAAACCAAATTTAAATACTACCATATATTTTTTTGCTACATTCGAATCGAATTGCAAGTTCAATGTTGAGCAAACCAGGCTTTTATGGCTATCTCCTATGTAAAAAATGATTGAACGTACATGTCGGCATGTGTGAATATTTGAAGTTGAGGGAGTTGATCTAGAGGAAAATGAGTGCAAGGTTCTTCGCCCTTTGGTAACCTAAGATGAAAAATCTAATACACCCATTTTCCATGGACGATGAATGAAATGCCCTGGAAATGGGTACTAGTCATCAAAGTCACTAGAAACACAGGGGTGTCCACCTCGTGTAATCCTTTGCAACAAGTTTGTGAGAATGTATCTGAACTACTATTGTAGACTGGAAAACAACTGCCATGATAAGCACATCCTGAGACAATCATTTCTCATGGCTACCGGGATTTTTTTCACTCCATACTGCAAGGTGGTGGCATTTTGTTCAACACGGCGATCCAAGTGGCTCTTTTCTTGAAATATTAAAAGGTCGCTTTGGGGAAATCAAAATATCTTTTATTCGTTTCTGTGCTGAAGTGGGTAAAAGGAATGTAAAAGGGAATGCTCTGATTACTGTTACAGTCATTAGCTGGGCCTCGCCCCACCCGCTTTATTCCAATTACCAATGCTCACCTTACCGCTGTCTATGCAGGCTACACAATACACCGCACGATAGTCGTATCCGTGAGAAGCAAAAGATGGAAACTCGTACTAGTTAGAGTTGTGAGGGAGCCTTTTCACGGGAGTCGGCAATTTAAACTGGAATGTTTCAATACTAAAAAAATATAAATCTAAGTTATTCCTAAATAGGATAAGATATATTTAATATAGATTTATATTTTCATAATATATTTTTATTATTATATATTATATAAATATAATATAAAATATATATTAAAAAATAATATAAATATATTATTTTTATATTATTTTTTAATACATATTTTATATTATATATAAAAAGAGGTTTTTATATATAATATAAATTATATATTAAAAATAATATATTATATATTCATTGGTGAGAGGATCAAGAGTGGGGAATGAGATTATTTTTCTAGGATACACCAAGCTACAATAAATCTCTCAAAAAATTAATTCTCAATAGGTCAATGTTGAACTCATGTCCAAACTAGGGGTACGATCCATGGTATTCCTATTGAAACCTCATCAAAGAGTATATATCTCAAAACAAAATTACCAAGAACAAGAGATCTCTAACCTCAACAAAATATAACACCACCAATAATAAATCTACATAAGAAACCATTTCGTGCCAAATATCGAAGCATACAAGGAACCTACATGACACCATGATCACCACCTAACTAAGTCTCACATGTCTTGCACCATAGTCAACAACCACCACAAGCCTCACAACATAACTATATCAGGTAGCACTATCTTTATTCATCTCATAATGACAACCAAACCAATGAACCAAGTAGGGAAACCAAATAGAATCTATATCCAAACCAAAATATACAAGGTTATAGATGAACACCATTCAATCTATCTATGTAACCGATAGGTATATAGACATCTAAAAAACAATAAACTTTATAGATTTCACAATGTAATATATAAATTGAACATTGTATTGATAACCATTTTGAATCAGGATAAATTTAGATAAGTTCATGTATGTTTTATAATGAATCAAACACCAAATCACCTCTATATTTGATCTTTTATAAAATTAAAAAATTACATAGTCAAAGGAACAAACAAACAATAAAAAAAAAAAAAATATAGGTGAATAAATAACATATCAACATCTCCAAACTTGAAAGACTTGGAAAAAATCATGAGGAAAGGCTGACTTCTTTAGAAAAGGTTGTCCATAAGCTGAATGAGGAGCAGGTTGTCGCTATGGAGGATAGAATGAACAATATTAGCAATGAATTGCAAGCTGTGGTGAGAATAAGAAATTAGTCCCTAAATTCTAGTGCACAGGGCTTGTCTTTATTGAACAAGAAAGTCACCAATTGGATTGGTAAGAGCCTGGACCTGGGAAAACATGAGGAGGCCATAGTTGAGATTAACTGTATGAACTTGGATGAGAAGGATGTGGATGTTGGCTTGTGCATGGAGAAGAATGTGGATGTTGGCCCTTTCCTGCGTACAAGGAGCAAGACTAAGAAAAGGGCATCCATTTCATTCTAGGATCTTAAGGAAGTGGTAGAGATGCATGTGACAGGGTCATCTCCAGTAATGTGGATATGACAAAATTTCTTGATAAGTTATTGTAGATGCTAGTTGTTCAACCTTCTATGCTAATGTTTTGCTACTAGTTTGCTGACATTTTTTCTAGAGTTTTATGTTGTTAGAATTTTTGACTTTTTTGGGTTGATGGTGCTTATATGTCTTTCTCTTTAGAAACTTTCTTTCATTGTTCATGGTTTTGGGGCCCCTTCAAAACCTGCTTTTCCTTATCAAAAAAATCTCCAAACTTGGTCCACTATGAAGTGTTCACATTATTCTCTTTCTTTCCCACAAGAAGTAAAAAATTAGACACTATGGTCACAAGATGTAACCTATTAAAATAATGAAAAAAAAACTAGTTTTGAACCATCAAAAATAGTAAAATATAGAAAACCCACTAACACCATAACTTGTAGTACGCAAATAGAATTTTTATTGACAATAAGGACATAAAAATTCAACTACTTGGGTGAAATTTATAACCTAAAAATATAGTTCTCTAGGAATACCTTTGATGGAAGGATAATGGTGGGTTGGTGATTCTTAGGATACACCATTCATGGAAGCTATATATCAACAACCCTATGGAAGTAGCGATAATGATGGCATGACGTGAAAAACTTAGCCTCATGGTTCAAACATGATTTAGAGCTAACCCCTATTAGTGACTAGGGTTATCAGTCTTTAAAAATGGTGTTTACTGTTAAAAACTAGTTATCAAAGGTGATGGAAAAAGAAATACAATTTGATTCCAAAAATTTTAAAATACGTATATTTAAAATAGATACAGAAAAAATCTCATGAATCACTAGTTTGCATCATCTTGAAATTTCTCATGGTTTAGTAGTTATAGGTGTCTGAAAGTGAAGATTTAGTTAAAAAAGTTTAGTTCAATGTCATGTTTGGATAAAAACTCTAACCCACTATTGTGGGATCACCATGGCCTCGAGCATAATATAGTTCAAACAAGCCATAATAAACTAGGCCCTTGATGTTGCAACGGTATTTTTTGTCAAGCCACAGGATTGAGAGAGATTCTTAGCCCCTCATCTTAAGAATGCATCATCTTCAATAATTTTGGCTTCTACATGATATGAGTGGTTTTCTTATTGAGGTATACATGCTTTTGGTTATTTTTTGGTTGCCTTTTTTCCAGGTATAAGAATTATTTTCTTTCTATGTTACCTTTTTGGCATTTTAACAGTCATGTATGTGTTACTTCAATCGCCTAGTACTACCAAGTTGTGGGGTCTTAACTAGTGATATCTACCAATGTCTTATTCTATGGCATGAATAATATTAAAGGAATTCCTTCATAATTTAGGTTTTGAAAAATAATGTTTGAGAAGGGTAACTTGTTGCTAAAAATAAATTTTATGTGAAAACTAAAGAAGAATGTTGTTTGACATTGGACTTGGTGAGATTCAAGTATGTTTTAATGCAATCGGTACATGATGAACCTAGCTAAAATTTTGTTAGAAAATTACGGTGAAAGGTTTTGTCTGGTGGATTATAGAGCTTTGTTTCTTTGGCTTGGAAGGGTTGTTACACTCTTCTTTTGAACTTTTTAATAATTCACTTAAAATGTATATTTGTATCATTAAAATTCATGTAGTTTTTTGGAAGTATGGTTGTACCACACTAGTTCCAATATTAATTTTTTCTTTACCTAACTTTTCAATCTTTGAAGGAAATATAAATTATTACATGTTTAAAGTTGTTGGAAATGAGATGAAATTCAAAATTTGAAATATTTTTTCTAGTATTAGTATTTCATTTACTTGAATATATAAATTATTACTAGGTTAGGGACTTGAGATAATACAAAGCAACAAAAGAAAAGGAAATTTGCACCTATTTAGGTAATTTTATTTATAATTAAAATAAGATCATTAGGTAGTTTCCAACTTTTCCTAATACATACCTATCTGAATTACATTTAGTTAGCTCGATAATGATGTAAAATCATTGGAGTTTTTATTTTAAACAAACACTTATAAATTAAGAGAAGAGATAGTTAGAGTGAAGAGACACAAAGATTAAATGGAAACACGTTGTTTGGAATTCTCTTGCCTTTCAATCTACCTCAAGTTTGTAGAGACCAGTGGATCTCAGATAGAGTAGTGTGTATGGAACATGTGTTTCATTTTGGCAGAAAATCTCTATAAAATCATAGTACTATGGTGTTGGGAGTGTGGGCCAAGGTGAGCTAGCGAGGCAACCTAGAATGGATGATTAAGCTCTTCTTGCTCAATATTTTATTTCAGACTTGTCCCAACCTTAGATGTTAAGCAACATCCATTACATAGTACAGATATTACCCATAGAGAAAAAGAAGCATGTGATGACACTGAAAACATTAACACCTCCACAACATCACTAGCTTGAACTTTGTGATTCATATGCACTTAATTATCTTGCATGCAATAGGCATAGGGTATTAACCATTGATCAAAAACATTAGCTCATTCTATTTCATAAAGGGAACATCTTCAATGTGATAAAAAGGTAAATAAAAAATATTTTTATTTGGAGAATAATTTTTTAGATATATATATATTTTTTATGTTGTTAATGTTTATTTTTTTCATCAGTCTATTTTTTGTGAAGCAAAAAAAATATCCAACAGGTTTCCATTTTCATTTATATATCTAAATGTACATATTTTCTTATAATATTGATAGATGATCATTTAAGAATCAAAGAAGTAACCCAATATTTCTATTTTCTATTTTTTCATCCATAATGAATAGATTATATAAGAATCATTATCATTCACACATGGACAATTTCCATGTAAGCCATTAGGTGAATAGGAGAAGGGAGATGGGGTCTATATTTTCAACTTATATGGATATAATTCTTGCTCATTTCTACACATTCATAATTATGCTTATACTATTCCAATTATATTTTTATCACTATTAGATTCATATTTGCATGTTTTCCATCATACTAGTGTTTTAAATATCATTTAGTCTAATTTTTGTATGTTTACCATCATAATGGTGTTTTTATTATCATTAGTCTAATTTGAGTCAAGCCCAATATATATTTGGAGAACAATCTATGTAACCTATTTAAGTGACATGAATCCCCTAAAAAATGTCATAATTTTTATAGAATACATGAATAATTATAATGAAAAGATACATGAAATTACTACATGTTCAAATGTTATGAAACTACCAAAATAAGTCACTTCAATTTAATAGCTAAATATGATTGAGTAAATAATGGTACGAGACTAGCAACATAAGTAACTTCAATTCAATAACTAAATATGATTAAGTAAATAAGTGTATGAACAATTGTAAGTTTGAGAACGAGAATTTTCATGATGAGAAAAGGTTTAGTGCATCCTTTCTCATTTTCCTAGACTATGTGAGAGGTGATACTAGAGATTTGGAACATGCTAATGGGTGGAAGGATAAAACCTTGCCACAAATTTGTAGGGCGGGGTAGAAATTTGACAATTAGGTGCCAACAATGAGAAAAAAAACTTCAAAGGAAAGTAGTCCTTAAATGAAGTATCTTCCGTCAAATATATTTGGCATGCCACTTATTAGGGACCTTTAAAAACATATGGCTTTACCTAAATGTGACATCGCCTTCAATTAAAGTATTTTTTAACATAACTCTAAACTAAATCTCCAAATCCATGTTATGATTTTAATTTTGTCTTTGTTAAGATAATGTTATCAAGTTATTCTTTTGTATATCATGATATATTCATTGCAAGTCCAAGGCATATATTCGATGAGACGCCCTACATTTTAAGCTATAGTGATATCTAGATCTACTCATAGTTTCCATTCAAATGATTTAAGGTGTATTGTATGTACACACACATATACATACATATGAATACACACACAACTACAACTTTTTAATTTTTTAATAGCCTATCAAAACCCTCCCCTTTCATTTAATATAATCTTTCTAAAATTTTAATTATATTTTATGAAAAAATGTAAAAATATAGCCACTTGACCATCAAATTTAAGTCTTGATTACAAATGTTAAGAGTTTGTGGATACATGTAATTTCAAGGAATCAACATTCTTTAGTGAATATGAGTTAAGGTGTTACAAAATTAAAATCATAACATGTTCAACACTAACTCTCATAGGTCATTTACAAGAATATACAAGTGCATGTATAACATTAAATCATGAACCCTTACTAAATAACCTTACATCAATTGCAACCATAGACAACTAAAACTAACCATGTCCTAACAACACACATAACATCACCATTTTCGCAACTTTGGACATGCTTAACATCTTACTCAGCTAAAAGTTCAAATATGTGTCATAATTTTATAAATTTATAATAGTCAACATTGATTTAAATTTTTAACTTGAATCTCTAGAAAGCGACATATATGTTTTACATTAAAATGATGTAAACTTATGAATTTAATTTTTTTAGTATTTTTATCTTTGTATTTTATAAGAAAAAAAATGAATGTAGTTTTTGTTTTAAAATTGACACTATAATTTAGTTGTAGATAAAATATTAAAAACATAGATTCAGTGGGATGTTGATCTTTATATAGTAAAGTTTTTTTTTTTTCTTTATTTTTTTTCTTATTTATAAATTGAAACTTAAGTGCATAGACATAAGTTTTCCCCATTTTGATAAATATGTAGTTTTAAATAATTTTTAAAAACTTATGTATTGAAAACACAACTATTTCAATGAGCCATCAATTTTTTTCTTAACTTATTTTATCTAAAGTAAAGTAAAAATTATATCACCTTGACGTGGAATCTCTCTTCTAGTTCATCATATCTTTTTAATTTTTTAAAGAAACTTTAGTATTTTTCTTGACAATATAATTAACCTTATATTAAACTATTAAAAACTTATGTTTTCTGAAAACTACTCTTATAGATCCATAGAAGAGTATTTTTAATTTTTCTTAAAAATATTATTTACATGCGTAGGAGTTGTGAAAACTACAATTTTTTTGAATAATTATGTTTTTATGGTAAATTGGCCTTAAACTAATGCTACATATGTATTCAATGGACACTTTTAGTTTTAAAAGTTATGGCCCATATCTAATTTAGCTAAATTGACTCTAACTAGACCATATATTTGACTAAAGTTGACTTATAGTTAAAAATAATTAAATTTACTAGTTGATAAGTGGATTATTTAAGTGTGACACAAATTTGAACTTTTACCCAATGGTAACTGCATTATTTTCATATTAGAGATTATTAACTAAAATATATATATTTTAATTAATTATGGCTTATCATATGGCATTCCCTCCATCACCCAATTAATTAAATACATAATACTTATTTAATTAAATTAGCATCCTACATTCATTCCCACTAATTGATTAAATAATCTATTTATTTGACTAAGTGGCCTAAATCCCCAAATAATCTAATTCCCTTTTAACTAGGTGACATGTCATCCAAAATTAAAAATAAAATTAAACCAAGTCATCAATCCAAAGTCAAACTAATATTTTATCCTAGACATCAAATCAACTAACCTAATCCTAGCCATCCATTTATCAATCTGAAATGAAATCAAGTTTGAATCTCCACCCTCCATTTCACACATATGTGAGACCTCTCATCACATTATGCATGTTTAAGATCAATCACATGTATCAATCACACATCCACATAATACTTCTCACACATGTGATTTGAAGAAAAATTGAGTAAATTAAAAATTAGTGTTTGACACCATGAAGGGGAATGTGATGCTTGAGATTTACTATCATTAACTATTTTAAATTTTCATTCTCCTCAAAATTGACTACTAAAATTTGGAAATTTGTGTCACAATATTTAGATATATATTACAAGTTAATTTGAGCTGAAAATTTAAGAAGCCTAGAGAAACCATGCTATCAATATCTATAAAAAAAAATGCCTAGAATTTTCCCTTTAAATTTGTGAGGACCAAACTGGTGGACCTTACTTAATGAAGATTATTCTTAGCTTATTATGTCAATTTTTATTTATTCTCTTATGCCTTTCATCATAAACTAAAATATTAAGTTCCTAATATGGCTTGAGGTATTCATGGTTGTATTCTACTTGGACATATTATCTAAGTAAGATTTTATTCAAAATAGAATATTCATATTTAAAATTTTCATCCCTTATAAAACCCATTTTATCAAACATATACAAAGGAATTTAATCATCTTGGAGAAATATTCTAGGGTCAACTAGGGGAAATGTACAAAACTTTATCATATTTTTCTTCATAACCCTATTTATTTCTTTAATAAGCAATTAATATACTTAATAAAATTAAAAAATTAAGTAACATATTAGAGATTTAAAATATTCCAACTAACCCAATGGGTCACATGCATGCATAGAATAGAAATTAATCCATATTTTATTTAAATAATGTTTGCTTGCACAAAAAAATTGGTATTATGAATACCATAAATAATAAACAAAAATGAATCACATATATTAGAACAATGGGGCCTTCATGTAATTATAAAACACACTAATCTGAGTATATGTTAGATTCTAGATTAAATATTCTATGAGATAAGATGACATAAGGAAACCATTCACTCTCATTTGTATTTTAGTAATATTTCTTTCTAAACAAAGGAAGATAGTATAGAACCAATTTATAATCATGTTAAAATCTCATTATGTTTGGTATTTATAGAATATTTCACTTTACAATCCTTAGACAAAATTTGAGTATTAATCACAACAATAATTATGCTAAATCAAATTTATAATTATGACTAATTGAAATTTGGACTTAATTTTTTGAAAAAAAATCAAAAACATAATATTAGTATAATAATTGAAGGAAAATAACCTAATTTTTATTTATTATGGTTAAAAGGTAGGTTTTTGAAAGGGATTTGAAGTCTTGTATAACCAAGAATCGAGAACAAAAAGTAACACAAAATAGCTTTCCACAACTCAAGAAAGAGGAAACAAGACTATAATAATAGTAAACTGGCCTATTTTCTATAAAAACCATAGATAACTACCTAATAAAGTTACAATGAACCAAGATTGCATATTACCTAAACATGACCTAACATCCTTCATACCCTTATTTTGAGAGTGGGGATCCAAAATAATTTTTAGAGGACCTTTCTTCCTCATTTATATAATAGTCCATGAAACTAACTATTAGGGTTAGAAATGGCAGATATCTAACAATTAAATGCAGATTTAATTAATAAACATAGAAACTAAAACAAACACAAAATAAATAATAACACAGAGAATTTAGCGTGGTTCACCCAATCTGGGCTACATCCACCAAACCGTAGCCATCCAATACTTTTATTATCCAATGTAAAACCTATTACAATCTTGCGAATAATCGCGTTTTTCATCATACTGTAATA
>VDFB02000007.1:95244897-95524671 GCA_007258455.2 Sequoia sempervirens | reverse complement strand
AAACCCTAAACCCTCAATCCTCATCCCTATACCCTATACCTCAAGCTTATACCCTCAACCCTAAACACTATCCCTCAACCCTCAAGTTTATACCTAAAACCCTAAACCCTACACCCTCAACCCTCATCCTTATACCCTATACCCTCAACCTTATAACATAAACCCTAAACATTATTGACCCTCAACCCTATACTTAAACCTTAAACTCTACATTCAACCTTTTACCCTAAACCCTAAACCCTTAATCCTAAACCTAATATCCTCAACCCTATACCCAATATATTCTAAACTCTTATCCCTATATCCTATACACTTAACCCTATACCCTCAACCTTGAACACTATCCCTCAACCCTCAACCCTATACCTTAAACCCTAAATCATGTACCCTCAACCTTATACTCTAAACCATAAACATTATCCCTCAACTCTATGCCCTTAACCCTATACTTAAACCCTAAACCCTACACTCTCAACCCTTAACCCTATACCTTATACTCTCAACCCTATACCTAATATCCTAAACCCTAATACTTATACCCTATACACTTAACCCTATTCCTCTCTACTCTCTATCTCACCATTCTCTCCCTATATAATTCTCTCTATCTCCCTCACCATCTCTACCTCTCCCTCCCTCCTCCCCTCTCTCTAAACCTCCCCGCCTTCCTCCTCTCTCTCTCCCATCTTTCTCTCTCACTCTCTCCTTCCCTCTCTACTCTCTATCAAGCACCAATATCTCTCTCTTCCTCCCTCCCTCTCTCCTTCCCTCTCTAATTTTCCCTATCCACCCCTCTCTCTTCCTTCCTCAACCCTATACCTTCAAACCTAAACCCTACACCCTCAACCCTCACCACTATACCCTACACCCTCAACCTTATCACCTAAAATATGAAAATTATCCCTCAACCCTAAGCTTAAACCCTAAACCATATATTCAACCTTGTTGTACTCTAAACCGCAAACCCTCAATCCTAAACCCAATACCCTCAACCCTATACCCAATATTCTAAACCCTAATCCTTATACCCAATACATTTAACCCTATACCCTCAACCTTGAACATTATCTCTCAACCCTCAACCCTATAACTTAAACCCTAAACCCTACACCATCAACCCTCATCCCTATACCCTATACACTCAACCTTATACCCTAAACCCTGAATTTTATCCCTCGAACCTATACTTAAAACCTAAAACCTACACTCTCAACCCTTAACCCTATACCGTATACCCTAAACCATACACCTAAGCCCTATACCCAATATCCTAAAACCTAATGCCTATACCCTATACACTTGACCTTATACCCTCAACCCTCAACCCTCAACCCTATACTTAAAACCTCAACCCTACATTCAACTATGTAACCTAAACCCTCAACCCTCAACCCTATATTGAATATCCTAAACCCTAATCCCTATACCCTATACCCAATATCCTAAACCCTAATTCCTATACCCTATATACTTAACCCTATACCATCAACCCTAAACACTATCACTCAACCCTCAAACCTATACCTTAAACCCTAACCCTAAACCGTACACCCTCAACACTTATCCCTATACCCTATAACCTCAACCTTATACCCTAAACCCTGAAAATTATCCCTTAAACCTATACTTAAAACCTAAACCCTACACTCTTAAACCTTAACCCTATACCTTATACCCTAAACCCTACACCCAAAATCCTATACCCAATATCCTAAACCCTAATGCCTATACCCTATACACTTAACCTTATACCCTAAACCCTCAACCATCAACCCTATACTTAAACCATCAATCCAACATTAAACCTTATAACCTAAACCCTCAACCCAATACCCTCAACCCTATACCGAATATCCTAAAACCTAATCCCTATACCCTATACCCTCAACCCTGAACCCTATCCCTCAACCCTACACCTTAAACCCTCAACCCTAAACCCTCATTCCTCATCCCTATAACCTATACCCTCAACCTTATACCCTAAATCCTAAACATTATCCCTCAACCCTATACTTAAACCCTAAACCCATTCAAATTTTTACTAGGTACACCCTATGACCAATATCCTAAACCCTAATCCATATACCTTATGCACTTAACCTTATACCCTTGAAACCCAAAACACCATCTCTCAACCCTCAACCCTATACCTTAAACCCTAAACCCTACACCCTCAAACCTCATCCCTATACATTATACCTCAAGCTTATACCCTAAACCCTAAAAATTATTCCTCAAACCTCAACCCTTAACCCTATAATTAAACCCTAAACCTTACATTCAACCTTATACCCTAAACCTTAAACCCAAAACCCAAAACCCAAAACCATGAACCCTAAACCCAATACCCTCAACCCTATACCCAATATCCTAAACCCTAATCCCTATACCCTATACACTTAACCTTATACCCTCAACCCTGAACATTATCCCTCAACCCTCAACCCTATACCTTAAACCCTAAACCCTACACCTTCAACCCTCATCCCTATACCCTATAACCTCAACCTTATAACCTAAACCCTGAACATTATCCCTTAACCCTATACTTAAACCCTAAACCATAGATTCAACCTTGTACCCTAAACCCTAAACCCTCAATCCTAAGCCAAATACCCTCAACCCTATACCACATATTCTAAACCATAATCCCTATACGTTATACACTTAGCCCTATACTCTCAACCTAAAATACCATCCCTCAAACCACAACCCTATACCTTAAACCCTAAACCTTACAATCTCAACCCTCATCCCTATACCCTATACCCTCAACCTTGAAAATTATCCCTCAACCCTATACTTAAACCGTAAAACCTACACTCTCAACCCTTAACCCTATACCTTATACCCTAAACCCTACACCCTAAACCCTAATCCCTATACCCTATACACTTAACCTTATACCCTCAACCTTAAACATTATACCTCAACCCTCAACCCTCAACCTTATACTTAAACCCTAAACCCTAAATTCAACCTTATACCCTAAACCCTCAACCCTCAACCCTAAACCCAATACCCTCAACCCAATACCCTGAAGCCTATACCAAATATCCTAAACCCTAATCCATATAACCTATACAGTTAACCTTATACCCTCAACCCTAAACAATATCCCTCATCCCTCAACCATATACCTTAAACCCTAAACCATAAACCATAAACCATCATCCCTCATCCCTATACCCTATACCCTCAACTTTATACCTAATATCCTGAACCCTAATCCCTATTCCCTATACACTTAACCCTATAACCTCAAACCTATACCTTAAACACTAAAACTTACACCCATAACCCTCATAAGGGGGGAGAGAAAGAGGGGGGAGAGAGGATTGGGGAGAGAGATATGGAGGGAGGGAAATGGGAGACAAAGATAAGTAGAGAGGGAAGGATAGGTAGAGAGAGAGGAGAGATAAAGAGTAGGTAAGGAAGGAGAGAGGGAGGGAGATGTATGGAGGGAGAGAGGGAGGTGAGATAGAGGTGAGACAAATAGAAATAGAGAGATTGTGGTAGGGAGTGATGGAGGGAGAGGTAGGTAGAGAGGGATAGGTGATATAGAGAGAAGTAGAGAGAGATGGAGATAGAGGGAAGGAGGGAGTGTGGGAGAGAGAGGGGAGGAAGGGAGAGGTAAAGAGGGATAGATGAGATCAAGATAAGTAGAGAGAGAATGGTGAGATGCATAGGAGAGAGTTATAGAGAGGGAAAGAGAGAATGGTAAGATAGAGAGGATAGAGTGAGAGAGAAAGAGGGTGAGGGAGGAGGGAGAGAGATCAGGAGAGAGAGAGGTAGAGGGAGGGAGAGGAGAGATAGAGGGAAAATAGGGGAAAAGGTAGGGAGGGAGACATAGGTGAGATATATAGAGAGAAAGAGAGATAAATAGACAAATGGAGTGATGGAGGGAGAGGTAGATAGAAAGAGGGCTTGGGGAGATAAAGATAATTAGAGGGAAGGAGAGGTAGAGAGAGAAGTAGAGAGGGAATTAGGGAGGGAGGGAGAGAAGTGAGATAGAGAGGTGTAGAGAGAGTGGTAGGGAGTGATGGATGGGGAAGTAGGTAGAGAGGAAGGAGAGGGAGAGGTATGGATGGAGAGAGTGGAAGGTGAGAGAGGTGAGATAGAGAGAAATAGAGAGAGTGGTAGGTAGTGATGGGTGGAGAGGTAGGTAGAGAGGGAGGGAGGGAGAGAGGGAGGGAGATGTAGTGAGGGAGAGAGAGGTGAAATAGAGATAAATAGAGTGTGATGAATGGAGAGGTAGGTAGAGAGAGGGAAAGAGGAGATAAATATAAGTAGAGAGGGAAGGATAGGTAGAGAGAGGAGAGATAGAGAGAAGTAGAGAGGGAATGAGGGATGGAGGGAGAGGTAGGGAGGGAAATAAAGGTGAGATAGAGATGTGTAGAGAGAGTGAAGGGTGTGATGGATGGAGAGGTAGGTAGAGAGGGATTGGGATATGGAGAGTAGATAAGGAAGTATGGAGGGAGAGAGAGGGAGGTGAGAGAGAAGTGAGATAGAGATAAATAGAGAGTGGTAGAGAATGATGGAGGGAGAGGTAGGTAGAGAGAGGGAGAGGGGAGATAGAGAGAAGTAGAGAGGGAAGGAGGGAAGGAAGGAGGGAGAGAGAGAGAGAGAGATAGAGAGAGAGAGAGAGAGAGAGAGAGAGAGAGAGAGAGAGCACTAGTAGAATTTGACAAATAAATGACTAGGTGACTAAAAATTTTAGTCACAACAACTAAAAATGACTAAATTCTACTAATATTTTGCAACTCAGCTATAAATGAGTAAATAAATGACTAATTTGGTCGTTGACTAAAAAATTATTTAGTCACAGAAATAAAAATGACTAAATAGTTAGTCTCCAAATACAAATTAGACAAAATTTTAAAAACACATTTTGGCCAATTATTAGTGCAATGTATTTCCCATGTTGATTTATTGGTGCTTATTTGTGTTTATTTGTGTTCATTACATATATATTCCTTGCTTCATTCGTTAGTTACAGGTTATCTTGGAACTGAGGTGTTTTGATCAGTTATAGTAGCTACTTGCATGGGTGATAAAGATTTGGAGAGGACCTGGAGGCTTCCAAAAAGGTGGGAAAGGGCAAGGAATTGGGAGTTTTTTGCAACAAATTTAAAGTCGACGAGGCCCTCGACAACGAAGTTGGATTTGGGGATGCCCTCTGCAATGAATTTAGAGGTAATTCGAAACCCTCATTACATTAAACACAAAATATATAGATTTTTGATTGGAAACTTACATTAGTTACAATCTACTGCTCTTAATAATGTTCTTTTATAATCTTGCCACTGTTCTACTTCATAATGTGTTTGAGCTTAATATAATAAAATTTGGGTGTCAGTGCCAAAATAGAATTTCCTCAAGCAATTTTGATACATTTTTATTGGAAGTGAAAATTTTCCTTGTTCAAAGTAAACATGTGTTAGATTTACCCACACATCAGGCATCTGAACAAATATGTTTCCTGTTGTAGCTTCTTGTACTTGTGTAAAAATTTCCTTTGTAATATCAAATTGACCCCTTTCAACTAGAACAATGGCTACCCCATTTGCAACATAAAAATTTCCTGGTCTCTATGCCAACACTTTTCAATATATTTCTCTATCCTTCTCAAGATGTTTTGCCTCCAGCTTTGGATCCCTCCTCTCATTGTGAAAAGCTACAAAATAATTCCAATTTCCAAGTGAAATTTCAACATAAGAATTCTTTGCATCTGATTCACTTTGTGCAGGTTTAATTGTTTCTTTTCCTTTAAGCCAATCATTTGTTTTCAATTCCATTTTTCCAAGGATAGATAAATAATTTGATGAGTTTTTATCCACCTTAAGTGCATCCCCAATCAATTCTAGGCTTATTTGGATCTCATTTCGAGCCTGAGCCATGGCTGCAAGACGTAGATATGCATCCACATAATCAAGAAACTTGAACAATATTAGCCTGTATAAAAGATTTTATTTTTCGGTATCATGTAGCTATTCAAACAACCTAGCAAGATTAAAAAGTGTTGTGACTTTATCCCATGGTAACTCAAGTGAAACACCACTTTCTTCTAGTCGATGGAAGAATTTCATATCCTTAAAGAGCACAGGAAAAATTCCAGAATTAGCACTGGGGATTTTATTTATGAATTCAACCCAAATTCCATTTCCTAATGCCTCCATAAAAGTTTGTTGAGACAACTCTAGTTCATCACACTCAAAATGAAGAACCCCAATGTTGTTTAATAATTGAATGGGTACTTCTCTGCTCTTCTTCAGAAGAGACTTTGTTGTCTTAAGAGAATCTAAGGCTGCACTGGTGTTTGACGATATCAATAACTCACTCATCTTGATAAATGCATGGGCATCACACGAATCTATGCGAGTTTCCTTTCTTAATTTCCAAATCCTTCTCTGCCTGCCCTTGCTAAGCATTTATATGGACTACAACTTTTAAGCTCTCACAGTTCTCAGGGTGGACCTCCAGAACCTTTTCAAAATTTGAGAGAGAACTCTTAAGATCTCCCAGCTTCAATTGAACCTATCCACAAAATCCTGTGGCCTATGGATTTCCTTGACTGATGTCATGTAGTAGCAACCAATGGTGTCATAATCACTTTTACTATGATAAGATCGTGCAAGTTTATAATATGAATGAGATTTCATGAGAGGGTGGTTAGTTGAAACAAGAGCTATCTCAATCAACTATTCCACAAGAAAATGCTGCCCTGTAGTGAAGAAAAAATGGTTTCCTAAATGATTCAATTCCATTGCACAGTACGGGTATAATTCAAAGGCTCTATGCATCTTTTCCATTCCTTCATGAAAACTAACATTTTCACTAACTGTGAGAATTCTACAAGTAAAAAATGCACAAAACTGACCACAAATATTTATGTAGAGGTAGAACATCATTTCCTAATGCCTCCATAAAATTTTGTTGAGCCAACTCTAGTTCATCATGCTCAAAATGAAGAACCCCAATTTTGTTTAACAATTGAATGGGTTCTTCTTCTCTAATCTTCTTCATAAAAGACTTTGGTGTCTTAAGAGAATCTAAGGTTGCACTGGGGTCTAACGAAATTAATAACTCACCCATCTTGATAAATGCATGGGCATCATGTGGATCTATGTGAGTTGCCTTTATTAAAATTTCCAAAGCCTTCTCTACCTGCCCTTGTTGAGCATATATATGGCCTACAAATTTTAAGCTCTCATAGTTCTCAAGGTGGACCTCCAGAACCTTTTCAAAATTTGAGAGAGAAATCTTAATATCTCCCAGCTGCAATTGAACCTATCCACAAAATCCTGCGGCCTCTAGCTTTCCTTGACTGATGCCATGTAATAGTGGCCAGTTGTGTCATAATCACCTTTATTATGATAAGATCGTACAAGATTATAATATGAATGAGATTTCATGAGAGGGTGGTCAGTTGAAACAAGAGTTGTCTCAGTTAATTGTTCCACAAGAAAATGTTGCCTTGTGAAGAAAAAATGGTTTGCTAAATGATTCAATGCCATTGCACAGTACGAGTATAATTCAAAAGATCTACGCATCTTTTCCATTCCTTCATGAACACTACCTTTTTCACTAACTATGAGAATCCTACAATTAAAAAGTGCACAAAACTAACCACAAAGATTTTTCCCCATTTCAAACAACAAAATTTCCAAAAAATTGTGTTTAAAACCTGCAAAAAAATGCAAATAAAATCACGCTGATTTTTACACAAAAAAAACCCATGAGACCATAGCTTGTGTATACACCTAAAATCGGTCATCACCTTTAATTAATTAAATACTAGCTATTTGATTGATATTTCGACTACGTATAAATAAATTCTCAATTTATTTATATTGTTCATTTTCTAAATTCTCCAAATCTAAAACATATTCTTCTAAATCAATTAAATAAACAAGGTTCCATAAACTTATTTTATTTAATTGATCATCACTAATCTCGATTAGGAATTTGAGCACATTTCTACAACTTTTTGTGCCACCTCCCCAAGGTCACATGAAATTAAATAACTCTAATTTTTAATTAGAATTATATTCAACTCATTTTAAAAAGCGCATGGCTCATTCCTCACACACTTTCACCAATTTGGAAGCACATGGCTCATTACTCACACACTTCCACCAATTTTGGAGCACATGGTCTTCTCTTCCCACACTTGAATCTTCCATCCAAATGGCATGTTGCCCATTGGTCAAGAGATTCTTCCATCCAAATGGCATGTTGTCTTTGGTCAAGGGGACAACATCTTGATTCTCTTCATCTTCACCATCCATTCTTCTTGTTCAAATCTAGACCGTTGATTATTGCCACCTCACTATATGCTTGGAAAAGGCTATAAATACAACCCTTGGGCATTGTATTTTGCATCCACATTTGAATAGAGTTATCATGCAGGTTTATCGTTGGAGCTAGGGAGAATTTTGTAGTCTTATAATTGCATTTAACTTCATGTTTTTCTTTGCATTTACATCTTAGCTTTAAATCTTGCTTCATAGTTGCATTTTACATCCCATCTTGCATCATAGTTGCATTTTAGATTAGTTAATTTTTAGTTTGCATTTGAGCATATGGAGTATCATCTTAGTCATTTTTAGTTTTCATTTGAGCATATGTAGAATCATATATAGATCATTCTAGTTCAATACCATAGCATCCACCTCCACTTGTTTATTTATCATAAACATCATCCTCCACTCATCATGGCATTCATCATCATTGTTTGCATATAGTTTCATGTAGGCATTAAATTGGCTTGCATGTTGAATACTAATCTTGTTTCTTAAGTGTCATTCTAATAGCCTTTGTGCACATAGAAATCTGAGGGCCAAAAGGTTAAAAGAATCACTAAGAATAGAGGACAATGAAATGTTCTTGAAATATTTAGTTTGTTGAAAATTAGAATAACTTGTTTGCTTTGAATCTTTAATATAAATCATTTCATTAAGGTTTGTGGTGATACTAACTTTACACATTTAACACACACACAAAATGGTGCCCACTGTTTTAACACACACAAAAAAAGAGAGATTACTATTCAACATGTAAGCTAATTAAATTCCTACATGAAACTAAATGGTAGAAATGATGATGGATGATTATGATGAAAATGTATACACCTAAAATAGGTCATCACCTTTAATTAATTAAATACTAGCTATTTGATTGATATTTTGACTACGTATAAATAAATTGTCAATTTATTTATATTGTTCATTTTCTAAATTCTCCAAATCTAAAACATATTCTTCTAAATCAATTAAATAAACAAGGTTCCATAAAATTGTTTTATTTAATTGATCATCACTAATCTCGATTAGGAATTTGAGCACATTTCTACAACTTTTTGTGCTACCTCACCAAGGTCAGATGAAATTAAATAACTCTAATTTTTAATTAGAATTATCTTCAACTCATTTTAAAAAGCACATGGCTCATTCCTCACACACTTCCACCAATTTTGGAGCACATGCTCTTCTCTTCCCACACTTGAATCTTCCATCCAAATGGCATGTTGCTCATTGTTCAAGAGATTCTTCCATCCAAATGGCATGTTGTCTTTCGTCAAGGGGACACCATCTTGATTCTCTTCATCTTCACCATCCATTCTTCTTGTTTGAATCTAGACCGTTGATTATTTCCACCTCACTATATGCTTGGAAAAGGCTATAAATACAACCCTTGGGCATTGTATTTCAGATCCACATTTTGAATAGAGTTATTATGCAAGTTTATTATTGGAGATTTGGAGCATTTTGGAGTCTTATAGTTACATCTAGCTTCATGTTTTTCTTTGCATTTACATCTTAGCTTTAAATCTTGCTTCATAGTTGAATTTTATGTCTCATCTTGCATCATAGTTTCATTTTAGATTAGTTCATTTTTAGTTTGCATTTGAGCATATGTAGAATCATATAGAGATCATTCTAGTTCAATACCATAGCATCCACCTCCACTTGTTCATTTATCACACTCTCCATTATCATTTCCATCACATATTTTCATATAGGAAATGCATTAGTTTGCATATTAAATATCAAATCTCGTTTCTTAAGTGTCATTCTAATAGCCTTTGTGCACATAGAAATTTGAGGGCCAAAAGGTTAAAAAGAATCATTTTTAATAGAGGACAATGAGACGTTCTTGAAAGATTCTTTAAATTGCAATTTAGAGTAGCTTCTTTGCTTTGAATCTTTAATATAATTCATTTCATTAAGGTTTGTGTTGATACTAACTTTACACATTTCACACACACACAAAATGGTGCCCACCGTGGGGCCTTTCCCCGTTTATTTTTAACATGCTGGAAAATTTATGTTCATAGGTTCGGACGTGAGACTTCTGGCGCTTCTTGCACCCGTTTTGGCGCCTCTTGTACCCATTTTGGCACCTTTTGCTCCTGTTTTGGAACCTTTTGCACCTGTTTTGGAACCTTTTTTCTCTGTTTTGGCATCTTTTGTCTCTGTTTTGGCACCTTTTGCACTTTTTGTGGCACTTTTTGACTCTGTTCTGGCACATTTTGTCTAATCTTAAAATGGTCGTATCTTGGTCATACAAAGGTCTTTTTCAAAGCTTTTTTTTTTAAATGGAGTATAATTTCATAAGCTATGCAATGGTGTAGGTGTTTCTTAATTTTTGTGGAGTTAAAATTTTCAATTTTACACCTATAGTCAAATCACATTGCAAATTGGTCTTAGTTTTAGGGGTTTTATGCTTAATCATTCATCTAACCCTCATGTCTTCTTATTTCTTGATCTCATATAACATTTTGAGCATTTTTTTGCAGGTTTTAAGAGGAACATGGAGCATTGAAGTGAAAGAAAAATAATTTGATATCCATTGTGCTAAACACGCTTGTCAAAGACAAATTTATCAAACTACTAACATATTGCAGGGGCTGGAAGTGATTTAATTGTTTTCTTTTGATTAAGTTAGGAACATAGCTTAATTAAAAGGTTAATGAACACCATGTATTTTGCACTTGATGGATGGTAGCAATATGCTCTCCCCTTAACTAGGTGACCAAAAAGCCAGAACCATTCGTGTTTATCTACGAGTGTAAGTGGAGTATATAGCATGTGTTCTCTCTCTATTAATGCAGAATAAAGAGTGATCAAACTATAGGTATAATTGATTGATTTTATTTATCTTAGAGGGCCTACCTTGTGGGAAAAATAATCACCCAAGGAAATGACCCAATCGGTAACACGCTAAATCCGAGCGACTTCCAACTGGTATATAAATGTGGATATTGGAACAAAGGCCAGTATCACGAGGATATTTTCAATGAGAAGGGAAACAATGGTCTCTCGCCGTATGGATTATCCCCCACAAACAGAATGCCTGCATTAAAACCCTTGTTATAGTTTGGCCAGAAACCTTTATCTATTCTTTGGTGCATCAACGGTCATTGCGAATGCATCCACATTCTCACAATTTTTAGTAGAGATGAGAAATATGCCATGGGAGATTCATGGGTATTGATGCTTGGCTGCCCAAAGAAGTGAGTGTCATGGAGGGGAGCTAATGGGGTCAAGCATCTAGTCATCGACTAAGGATAAGTGTGGTTGGGGTAAAACCCGTGTGGAATCCAAAAGAATACATTCTTTCACAACCTTAGAAGTGTACATTGCTTGATGTGTCTTTATCAAAGTGTTTTCAAAACAAATTTCAAACAAAACATCACATGTTGAAAGTGAAAATCCTAATTCAGAATTGCATTTAGTGAAACAACCAAGTCTCTGGTGCCTTCTGTCTTTATTTTGGCACCTTTTTCCCATTTTGTGGCACTTTTTGCTCATTCTGTGGTGCCTTTTGTCTCTGTTTTGGCACCTTTTGCATAACACAAAATAGTGATCTAGGTTCATCTCCTTCCTGACAGTCAATCTCATCTCGGGAATCCTCAACAATGTTTAGACATTCCTTAGGTACAACAGAGTATGAACATGTGCTTTATCAAATGATCTCATGAAAGATTAAAATTCAGAAACCAAAGTCCAAACCTCTTAGTCCAAAAGAACATGAAAAATGTCTATCAACACTTTACGACTTTAGAGAGAGGTTGGTCTTCAATTTTTACAAAAGAGCTTCAAAGAACAATCCCAACTTGTACTCGTTTTACTATTGTCAAAATCCAAGACTTTTCCAAAGATTTGAATATCTCGTTTCACAAGTTTGAACCAAAATTTCAAAATTTTCTCAAGTCCAAAATCATTCCTTAGATACATTAGAATCTAAACTTGTTAAAACTGACCTCTACAAGTGGAATTTTCTGATCTAAACCTAGATCTAAACATCTCAAAGTTCCTAAATCATAAAAAATTATCATATCCTTGATTATTAAGCCTAGTTTCATAATCAGGATCTGTCATCCTTTCATCACGAGACGAAGCTATATAATCAAATCCAACTTAGTCTCATTAATAGAATTTGTCATTCTATTTGACTTAGTTGTAATCCTTGGTACTTTTCCAAACAAAGATCAAAATTTTAGTCTAAACTATAACACTTGTATGCCCATTTTAACAAGACCCCAAAAAGCATAAAATCAAAGAACAGGAAATTGAAACTCAAACCACCATGGCTGAAATAGATGAGGATCAATTGGATGCTTTAGCTCATAAAATAAAGAACCTTCAACAACAAATCTGGGATATGCAAAGGGAAACAACCACAAAAGGATATTTGTTGTTAGACATCTATTCTTATTCCTCTGACAAAAATTTGGACATGTGACCTTCTCCACCAACAACTACATCATCCAAGTCCAATTTATTTGAATTTTTGCAAAAAATTAATAAGCCCAAATCAAAGTCTTCAAACACAAAGGATATTGAACAATCATATCAAGTCATGCATCTATCTTCATCTCCCATAAGCCAAAATAAATCTTAGGATTCTTTCACCCAAGTTGATGATTCCATCCAACCACCTTCTTCTATCATATCTTCTATATCCAATGATTCATGTCAATCTCTTAGTCTAAACCATGCTATCATAGACTCCCTCACACATCAAGATCAAAACATTCTTTCCACTTCATCCAATGATACCAAAATTCCACAAGTTCTTCCAATCTTTGACCAAGACCCCATCTCTCAAGAATTCTATGATGATCTCCTCCTTTCAATTTTCATCCACAATGATTCCTTTCCATCTCAAGAGAAAAGTATCCTTCCAAGTCCTCCTTCCACCACATCTAATGAATTCATACCATCTCATGATTCCATTGCATCCCAGGAGCATTATAATTCTTCTGTCCTATCTAATGATGTACTATCACCCGATGATCAAGATATGCTTTCCAAAAAATCTCATGATTCCTTTCCTCATCAAGATCAAGATAGGCTTCCATCTGAGGATATCCCTTCATTCCATGAGGATGCTCATCCTTCTCAAGATCAAGATATTCCTTTCACACCACTACATGATGATTCCACACCAAATAAAGAGCAAGCTACTCCATCTTCTACACCTGGTGATCCTTTTCCAAGTCAAGATCAAAACACTCCATCATCCCCATGTCAAGATCCTATCACACCTATACTAGCCATCCATGAACCCCACACCTACAAATTGGGATCCTCCACCTTCATCCGCTATGGTTTACTTCCAACACCTATCCTTTCATCCATATCATATCCTCCCCAAAATGGACTTGCATCTTGTTTCACAAACAATACACATCCCATTGGTAAATGAATGTGTCAAAGTATGAATTACAAAGGAAAAGGATTAGACCTTCATGAACAACATATCCTAGAACCCCTTTTTTCTCAAGAAAACCCATATTACCATGGCCTTGGTTATACACCTAAGTGTCCTAGTTCATCAAACCTTCCATTTATCTTAGGTCCTCATCCTAATCCACCAAACCTTCCATCTATCCTAGGTCTGTATCCTATTCCTCAAGAACAACAAAGGCACACATCCTTGATGCCCTTTCAAAATTCTACCTACATTCACTCATCCATAATACCTCCATACCATTCATCTCAATCCACCCCTCCCATTTCTCTTGGAAGTAATTTGGGTGCCAAATTTCAAAAGCTTCCATATCAAAATACATGTGTCAAAGGATCAACATGTCTCCTCAAAGAGGCATGCAAAAATAAAAGAAAATTTGATCCAAAATGAAAAAGGCTACAAAGGCCCATCAAAGCAAAGAGAAAATTTTCCAAGACCACAAAGGTCCATAAATCAAAATGAAATTTCAAAAGGCCACAAAGGCCCATCAAAGAAAAAATAAAAATTTCCAAGGCCACAAAGGTCCATAAAGAAAAAAGAAAAACCTCAAAGGCCACAAAGGCCCACAAAGAAAAAATCAAATTCAAAAGTCATGTGGATTCCAAAAAGTCTCATAGAAGCAATAAAATCTAAATTGGCATCCAAATTTGCTAATCCAAAAGCTTCTTTCCTCAATCACTCCATCACTCCACCACCCTTCAAGGTGTGTTCCAATGTTGACCTTGCAATCCTTTCCATCCATTCGTCAGCAAGTCTTCTAACCTCCTATCCATTATCCAAAATTCATCCCCCGTCATTCTCCTTTAATCCAAAACTTTGGGTAAGTCCTTAGTTCTTCCATCATACCTTTAATAGGCCAACATTTATGAGTCTAATCCCCATTGCCATGGTTTATTAAAGGGATATTTGGTTGTGAAAATTGATGCTTAAGTCCTTCCTCCATCTCCCTATCATCCATATCCTATTTTCCATATTCCTCTTGCACTCTACACTTGGAGGGGCAAGTCTCGTCCATCTTATCATTCCTTACATTTCCCACCTTTGATCTCAACAAGGTTGAGGATCTTCTTGAACATCATATATCTTATCCTATACACCCTATCCATATTTTCCATACCATATCCTTCGTCTTATCCTTATTCCATCATTCTTACTAGATACATCCTTTCTTCTTGTCCTTGGTCTTGATGAGGAATAGGGGAAAAATACTTGGGCCTTTTGTTTGTATCTTATCTAGTTGATCTTGATCATCCCATTCATTATCTTTATCCTCTCTTTCTTCCATTCCATATCTCCTAGCTTATCAAAATCCATGTCATCATGTCCCTTTCCAACCTTGAATCTTATCATGCAAATCATATTTGATCCTAGCTGTAAAACATTATCCAATCCTCGTATCTTTTGTCAATCAATCATCAACAATCATTAATCTTATCATACTTAGAGGAAATCAGTGATCCTAAGTACTTATCATCATCATGCCTTATGGAATCAATCATTCCTAGAATTTTACTCAATCAACCATTATCATCTATTGACAAGAGATATGTTGCTTGTGTGATATGTTTTGCAGTGAATCTTTCATTTTGATCTATCATTTATCCATGGTTGAATTACCTCTTTTGTGGGGAATCTTTTTTCTTCAATCAGTCATATCATATCATTCCTCCATCATGCTTCCATATTTGCGTTCGTCATGCATCCATGTCTGCATCATAGCTTGATCCAGTGTTCATATCATGATCTCCCCTAGTACTACTCAGCCCATTCTAAAAATTAGTTTGTCCTATCGCATCACACTGGGGGCATGTCCTACATTGGATCGGATTTATGTGCATTCTTGAGTCATAAAATTGAAAATCCAAAAACATTCAGAAAATCAAAAATCCAAAAACATTCAAAACATATAAAAAATAGGTCAAAAAGTCAAAAAGACAAAAACATAGTCATCTTGTCGAAATACGTCATCTCTAAGCTTTGAACATAGGAAAGGTTGATCTTTGATCATCCCCCGAGACATTTAGGTCAGACTTCTAGGATTCCGTCATAATAAACTGGCATTTTCAAGTTCGTGTCTTCATCTTGTAAAAATTGGTCGGGTCGTCAGTCAAACTATATGGTCTCTACATGTACAACATAGGCAAGGATAATTTGTTGATCATCCCTTGAGGCCCATAGGATAGGTATTTAGGTTAGGTTTTGGTCATCATGGTCGTGTCTCACCCTAGATTGGGGGAAAAATCCTGAACTCACTTGGGGCAAATAAACTTTGGACTTAAACCAACGGGAAAACAACAGTAGTACAACACAACCCAAAACAATGATCATAGTACAACTCAATGTTGTACATCAATCACACAAACAGAAACGCATCAAACACCCAAATTAAAACAACCAAATCAAATCAAAAGTGATGATGTTCCTTCTGAATCAAGGGTTTATCACATCAAACACAAATGTTCAATTGTTGTACTTTGATTTTTGTTATCATATCTCTGGAACCTCTCGATGATGTATCGAACTAGAGGAGCCAAGAAGGAGTATGATTTTTCTTTGTCTATTGTTTGTGAGTTGATCATTATTACTGTGCAAATTGTCGTGGGACCTTCTCTACAAAGTATCACTAATGACATTCTGAATTTGCATAGGAAAATGGTTAACTCTTGTTTGTTTACGCAAGCAATACTCAGGTCATCTCGGTTTAATTATACTTAGATGCTTGTGTTAACTTGCACTATCAAACATCATGGAATTAGTACTTAGGTAATCATGGTCTAAATATACCATTGATGCTTGTACTCACTTTCAACATTTTAAAGGCCTAATGATGATAAAAAGCATGACAAATTGGCTGTTACGAATGACAACTTTTGCATATGAGATTTGCATGGTTAGAGTAGATTGCATCCATGTTAGCTTTCATTTGTATCTATAATATTTCCAAAGCTGCAACAATGAGGTTATCTCTCTTATCAATTAATTGAGTACACTTGACATTAACCAAAAACACATCATTTTCATATAGTTGCACTTCAGTTGCACCATCATCACACAATCATCACATACAAAATCTTACATCATTTGCATAATCAAATACATCATCCATAAAGCATATAGAAGCATCAATCATACATTATCATGTATCATTACATACATCACACAATCATCATATAATCATCACATAAGCATCATCATTACATAAGCATCATAATCATCATGATCATCATCATATAAAAAACATAACACATTAGTTGCATCATTATTTTCATCCATAGAATATCATATCATCATCATATAGAACATCACATAGCATCATGAAATGGAAAATGCATCCATCATAATCATCATGATCATCATCATAAAGTAGAAATTAAATGCATCCATCATAGGCACCCATCATAGACATCCATCATAAATAACATATAGACGCATAGATCAATCATCATCATCACCGCATATCATATAACCTCAAAATCACAATGTCAAGTGTACAATGATATCCAAACATCGAGAGGTACATCATAAAAAATGGCAGAAATCATAATGTCTCAACTGAATCAGTGTATACATCATGTCTCAGTACATCATCAAGTCTCAGAACATTAATCAATCTTATACTGGGGGATATCAATCAATCAGAGAAGTCAAACCACATTGCCCAATCAAATCTGAATCCGCCTGCACCAAATACAAAATACCCCTATGATCATAACATATCGCAAATCAAAAATCTTATCAATCAATTCAACCTTGCCTATCATGAGGTTCATCAATCAATTCAACCTCGCCTATCATGAGGTTCATCAATCATTGATCCTCCCCTATCATGAGGTTCATCAATCAATCCAACCTCACCTATCATAAGGTTCATCAATCATCATCATCATATCATTGATCCTCATCTATCATGAGGTCAATCATCAATCTATCATTGATCCTTGCCTATCATGAGGTCAATTATCAATCTATCATTGATCCTCACCTATCATGAGGACAATAATCAACATCCTATCATTGAACCTCACCTATCATGAGGTCAATCATCATCATCCTATCATTGATCCTCACCTATCATGAGGTCAATTATCAACTATCACATCAACATCATCAAATTAATTAGCTGAACGCGATCATCAAACATCAAACACAAGGAGGCAACATAAGGCATCAATTAATCAATTAATCAATATGGCAGGCTCAATTTTCTTTTCGAGATCACCTATCTGCTCCAAGTTTTCTCAATCACTCTCACTCACAAAGTTTTCAAATTGCAAAATGCATAAATGACCTTTCTAATAAACTTTTTAACTTTAAAGGTTAATTAAGTGGCATTTTATGGGGTTGTTTTTATTTTTTAAAGGGGCCCTAATTAATCAATTTCATCACTTGCTGGCTATAACATCATTTTTCGGGAGATAAATCATTTCTGAATCATAAAATTTTGAGATCATCATCAAATCATCAAACTTTTCAAAAATTCCAAAAAATCCTAAAAATCCAAAAATTCACCGATTTATCTCCTGAGGGGGCATATATCCATTATCACCTGAAAATCAACGTCTAGGGCATCAAAAAAAATTTTGGGCATCGGTATCAAATTTTTCTTTGAAGCAATGTGTAAACACATTACTTCAAAGAGGGAAAAATGTATACACCTAAAATCGGTCATCACCTTTAATTAATTAAATACTAGCTATTTGATTGATATTTTGACTACATATAAATAAATTGTCAATTTATTTATATTGTTCATTTTCTAAATTCTCCAAATCTAAAACATATTCTTCTAAATCAATTAAATAAACAAGGTTCCATAAACTTGTTTTATTTAATTGATCATCACTAATCTTGATTAGGAATTTGAGCACATTTCTACAACTTTTTGTGCCACCTCACCAAGGTCAGATGAAATTAAATAACTCTAATTTTTAATTAGAATTATCTTCAACTCATTTTAAAAAGCACATGGCTCATTCCTCACACACTTCCACCAATTTTGGAGCACATGCTCTTCTCTTCCCACACTTGAATCTTCCATCCAAATGGCATGTTTCCCATTGGTCAAGAGATTCTTACATCCAAATGGCATGTTGTCTTTGGTCAAGGGGACAACATCTTGATTCTCTTCATCTTCATCATCCATTCTTCTTGTTCGAATCTAGACCGTTGATTATTGCCACCTCACTATATGCTTGGAAAAGGCTATAAATACAACCCTTGGGCATTGTATTTCAGATCCACATTTTGAATAGAGTTATTATCTAGGTTTATCATTGGAGCTTTGGAGCATTTTGGAGTCTTATAGTTACATCTAGCTTCATGTTTTTCTTTGCATTTACATCTTAGCTTTAAATCTTGCTTCATAGTTGCATTTTATGTCTCATCTTGCATCATAGTTGCATTCTAGATTAGTTCATTTTTAGTTTGCATTTGAGCATATGTAGAATCATTTAGAGATCATTCTAGTTCAATACCATAGCATCCACCTCCACTTGTTCATTTATCACACTCTCCATTATCATTTCCATCACATATTTTCATATAGGAAATGCATTAGTTTGCATATTAAATATCAAATCTCGTTTCTTAAGTGTCATTCTAATAGCCTTTGTGCACATAGAAATCTGAGGGCCAAAAGGTTAAAAAGAATCATTAAGAATAGAGGATAATGAGACGTTCTTGAAAGATTCGTTAAATTGCAATTTAGAGTAGCTTCTTTGCTTTGAATCTTTAATATAATTTGTTTCATTAAGGTTTGTGTTGATACTAACTTTACACATTTCACACACACACAACTTGTTGCTTACTATTATGCTTTGATAGTTTTTTTCCAAGCATCTATAGATTTTTTGAAATCACCTATTTTAGGATTTTAGCCATAGTAGCAAGGTAGTGAACTATTTGATAAAATTATTTGGTAGACATGCATGAAAAATGTGGTAGCATAGACAAGGCAATGAACATTGGAAAAAATACCTCAAAGAAATTTTGTCTCATGATGATGGAATGCCATGACAAGTGAATTGTTATGGATTGTCATGGCATTCCATCACCATGAGACCACATTTATTTGAGGCATTTTTTCAACCAGTTCACTACCTTGTCTATGCTATTGCTTACTCTTATACTTTGATAGATTTTTTCCAAGCATCCATAGCTTGTTCAAAAGCACTTGTTTTAGGATTTTAGCCATAGCAACAAGGCAATGAACTATTTGATAAAATTCTTTGGTATACATGTATGAAAAATGTGGTAGCATAGACAAGGCAGTGAAATTTTTGAAAAAATGCCTCAAAGAAATGTGGTCTCAGGGAATGCCATGACAAGCAAATGCAATTGGAACCTGCTCCTAGTTATTAGTTGTGCAATGTGAAGTAATTTCATAGCTACTTAGGTTGACTTTGTAAAAACTATATTGTAATTAAAATTTTGTCATCCATCAACATCTAGTTATTAGTTATACAATGTGAAGTACTGCTTTGAGTTTGAAAGATGTGCAATGCAATGCAATTAGCAATTTTAATATAAACTACAAAAATCTATTTTTTACAATTCATTAGTTAAACTCTATTTTATTTGCTCTCTATAACTCTATTGCTATGGAAATTCCTTACAATTAAAAAAAATAGTTTTTGTCTCTTCGTCTACAATTTTTTGTTGCTATGTGTAGAACATTACAGATGGATCAACATCGAAGGTTGACTAGGGATAAATATCATGCATTTGATGAGAGAATAGCCGATGAGAGGGACATGGAAAAATATCCATGTCCATGTAATGACTGTCTTGGTGGAAAGGTGAAAAAAAGAAGTCATATTTATTGACATATGACAAGATAAGGGTATAGTGGTATAAGCCCTTGGAATGTCAATTATTATGAAGATATGATAGAATGGCATAGTGTGAGAGATGAAGAGGCAACAAACATAGATGAAGTGGCACCAAACATAGATGAAGAGGCAACAATGTTAGATGAAGGGTTTGAAGTTGATAGAATGTTGAATGAATGTCTAAACGATGATTGGGCCAAGTTGATGGAGGATGCTTCAAATCCTGTGTATGCTAATTGGAGGTTAAGTCGTTTGAGAACAATCGTTCAAATTCTTAACTTGCAAGTGGTGTTTGGTTGGAAAAATTAGAGTGTAGATTAGTTATTGGCATTATTAAGTTCGTTGTTACCACTTAACTCCACATTGCCAACAAAAAGAAGTGAATGTAGAAAGGAAATCACTAAGCTAGGCTTAGGGTATGAAAACATCCACACATGTGTGAATGGTTGTGTATTATTTCACAAGAATCTTGCAAGTGAGAGTGAATGCCCAAAATTTCATGAAGTGAGGTATAGACAAGGGTTGAAATCAACTGTGGTTCCTAGAAAGTTTCTTCACCACTTTCTGGTAATCCCACGATTACTCTAAATGTGTAGGTGCAGAGACATTGTTGAACTTATGATGGCATGCCAAAAATAAGACCACTGATGGAAAAAAATGGCATGTGACTGATTCTAAGACATGGATGGAATTTGATAACAGATGGCCTGATTTTTCTCAAGATCCTCATAATATAAGGTTGGGTTTGGGTCTAGATGGGGTGAACCCATTCTCAAATCAAACTACTAAATGGTCAACTTGGCCAATGTTTTTAATGAATTATAACTTGCCTCCATGGTTAGAAACTAAACCATTTTTCTTACTGCTATCATTGATTATATCAGGAAATAAAAGTGTGACTTCAAATACAATTGATGCTTATCTAGAGCCACTATATGATGTGCTAATGGAATTGTGGAAAGGAATTGAAGCAATTCAATAAATAAGGGATTGTCATTCAATCAAATTCACTTTAAGAGCTTCCTTATTATTTACGATTCATGATCTTCTTACATATGGTACATTGTTTGGTTTCATTTTTCATGGATATTGTTGATGCCAAAATTTGACGAGGTAATAGTGTCTTATGAGAAAATCAGTTTATGGGGGACCTTTTGTGTTAAACTGAGTGACCTTCAAATTTTTAGAGAAATCAACTTCTTCTATAATGGGGGGGTTGGGAAAGGAAAATGAAACATATATAACAAAATAAAGTCTAACTTAAGACAATGCACCAAGACTTAATGATAGGCACGATAAATCATAGATTTAAGGGCCTGAATGGTGTTGTAGTGTTCTAGAACATCAGAAACTTAAGATTACAGCATAGACAATCCATTCATTGACATAAAATAATATTGCATACATTCCTACTGCCAAGAAGAGTCATTAGACATGGTCTAGGTCAACAAACTTGCATTCAACATATATAGAAGTTCTTAAATGAAATGTCCATACAATAAAAGCATAGTTTACAGTTTGATCAAATAGCATAAAAAAAAGAAAGGCCAAACAATTGGCACAGTCTGAGAGATTTTGCAATAAAATAAAACAACAATAAAGGCCTGGAGTCTTTTTACTAAAACCAGCGTTTTCCTTCAAATTCCAAACCTTTTTCTCACAACAAAAAAAAGTATATATAGCAGGAAAAAACCCCCACCGCCTCGAAGAGCAGCAACATAAAGGATTTTGCAATCCCCTAGCAATGATGCCAGAATTAGAATATTCCCAAAGCCATTGCAAGGTCACTCCAGGCACAGGTGCATCTTCTGTAAATGATGGTGGTGGTCCTAGAAAGGCCTAACCAGAAAAATGTCACCATCCTATGTGAATGATTATGACACGCAGTGGCCAATAGCATTATTAGGCTCGTTTGGTCTATCACTCGAATATGAGATCCATTGGCTAGGCATGTGGCGGGCTTTTGCTGCCCGTATGAACCTCTTTGTTTCGCCGCTAATGACTTGCGTTAATGCTACACTTGTCGAATGGGCAGAGCACTTCATCAATAAAGGAGGGAACGATCACCAACCAAGTGTGAAAGAGATGCGTGGCAGCGTTTCACTGCTCGCGGTTGCTACTTCATCTCTACACTGAAAGATTTGCGAATAGCCGACATGTATCAAGTGTACACTGTAGATAGCAACTATGGGGCCCGCCAAAACCTTTTTAGGAATGAGGGCTTCATGGCACCCGAGCAGAGCCCAATGAGGCAGCCAAAAAACATGATCAAAAGAATTCCGCAGCCAAAACACGTGGAAGCATGGTGGAGCTTTCTGGGATGTGAAAGGAATGCTGAGACTCAGAGTTGCAAGGAGTAGACACGCGAAACAGGAGAGCAAAACCTAGATAAAACACTGAGTTGATTACTTGTGATGCACGGGCTGAAGCATAGAGGAAAATACACCCGAAGGGAGCTAGTTAATTATTTATTAACAACTTTTGGCGACTATTAGGGGCGTTTCGACTAAGGAATGGAGAACCCAAAATTTCTCTAGTTTATAGGCCAAAGTGCCATTTCATTAGATGATGGAGTCAGAAATTGGAAAGAGCCGCTTGCAGAGGTGACCATTCATCCTCAGATGGATTCACCATATTGCAAAAATTCTCCTACGCTCCACTTAGATTAATAGTTTCTTTGTGAGGCAGCGTATTGGGTAAACCGGCTCTTGCTTCACAATGAAATAGTAGCTGTGCAAGCGGATGAATCACTCCCTCAATGTCGGTCACCGGTGGAGGATGACTGAAATCCCTAAAAGCCTCAGGATCATTTTCCTTCTCTTCTATCTTTTTTGCAATCTGCTCGGCCATGGCAATAGAGCCATCTTCAAGGAACAAGGACACAAACCCATCCTTCTTAACTCAGAGAGACTCCCCCGTATGTTGTCCAGTGTCTTGCTCAAAATAGCCGCAGTTTCTTTAGTGCACTGGAAGGCAGAGTGGCAATGGATGAACTTATTTTCTATTTGAGCAACAACATCCCGATCTTTAATACCTGCTCTGGCGAGGTTTTCATCAGAGGCTGAGTATAGCTCATTGAGCAGATCTTTTGCTTTCGGAACCTTCTCCAAGATGAATCGTGGGAACAGCTCAATCATATCATGAGCCTCCTGGCTTAGCTTTGTTGCCTTGGCGATGAATCAAAGGGTAGGCTATAGTGTTAGGCAAAAGGCTTTAATTTTTTCCTAGTGATACATGTACAACTGCCTAACCAACAGAATGATGTCTGGTTATGTAGGGGGAGATAGGAGAGAGCTTTTAAGAGAAGCAATTTCTATGTCTCTTGAAATAATGGCCTCAGCCAATTCCGCCCTTTTATTTTTCTCGAACGCTAGCTGTTCCATAGAGCTGCTCATTTCTTTATTCCAATTCTCCTCGGGTTAGGAGTGATTTGCTAAGTGTATGTGCAGAGAAGACTTTGTCTCTTGGAGTTCTTCTTCTATTTGAGCTTTTAGGCCCTTAAATTCAGCCTCCTTATCTTGTATTTTCTGCTCATATTGAGCCTGTTGGTGCTCCAAAGCTTCATTCCTCTGCACCATTCCTTGAATACACTCAAGGAGAAGTCGCTCCAACTCTTCATTCTTTAGTCACAGATTTTGTAATGTCTCCTAATTCTTAGATCGTAGCTCTTTTACCATGGCAGGGTCAATAGCCTGAGTCTTCGCAAGTTCACCTTGAAGTATGTTCCTCTCATCCTCTATTGACAACACCCTTTCTATCATACGGGAAACATTTGCCTCCAAGGATTTATCTTTTTTCTCCAAAAAACTAACCCTTTCTCTTGTTACTTTAAGCTACTCATCCTTCTTCTTTAGCTGGCGGCCAGTTTTAAGGAAGTTAGAAGTGACTACCCATTGTGTTTCCTCCATGATTTCAACCTTATCCTGTGGTCGGGCCACCTTCATGTCGAACCCTACTACATATATCTCATAATCTTCCTAGTGCATTTCCCCCTGAGGCTTGGTTACCCTTGGGTACATGGTTGCAAACTTCAATTCCTGCCGGGCCTCATCATAAAGAGTCTGTATTTTTGGCTCAACAAAAGCGCTGTCATCTTTTGCCCTGCACTTTTGCATTCTACTTGCGCATGCCTCCTTTCCGTAATCAATCTGTGCCATAAATTTGGTTGGTGACGAAACTAGTCCACCTACAAAAGGAACACCTGAAGGCAGGGCATAGGGATAGGTATTTGTTTCTTCTGGAGAGTGATAGTTTGTGGGGAGAAGTGGGGCACATTCCAAAGTTTGGTTTGAGGCCCAAAAAAAGGGATAGTCACTTGCAATGACTGAATTGGTGAATCAACCGTAGGACTCATAGGCTGGGATGGTGGAGGAGTTGTTAATATGGTGTCAGCTTGTTGTGATGGAAGAAGATCGATAGTAATAGTGAAAGAAGGCGTACCCGTAGGGGTATGTTTTCAAAAAGTGGGGCAAGGAGAGCTTGAGTGGCAACAGTGGGTTAAGGGTCTGCGGACGAGTAAGGCCGAGTGGAGTGGTCTGCAAAGATTGGGTGAAACCCCCTGAATATGTTGGATTAAAAGTGGAAGGCAGAGGGCTAGTACTCATGGTAGGAATCACCATTGAGGCAGGGGTAGATACCAAGGAATGAGAAGCAAGGGAAGAATGAGTGAATTTTACCTTTTGATTGGTCGATGGTGGCTCCAAAATTGTCAGCAACTCCTCCTCAGCCTAAGGCTCCTGACTGGCTGCAAGCACTTTTGTTTTGGCGGGTTCTTGCGGACCTTCTCCGATAATGCTCTATGTGCACTATCATTTTGCAGGTGGGGTCTCCCGAGCTTCAGAAGCTATTGTTGTCTACTATAGTGATAACTTGGTTGGCTTAGCGGCCCAAGTGAGTGTATGCAAGACCCTTGATAAATTAAAGCACACATTTGTGGCCACATAGGCAGGCTGTCTGGGGCCTTTCTCCTTCGGTGAAGAGGAGGCAGATGTCACCGCTTCCTCTTCCTACTCTTCGGACTCGCCCCCCGGGTCTCCGCTCTTATTAATATTAGAGCTCGGGCTGGGGTGACCCTCATTCCACCATCTTTCAAATTCCTTGTCATCCTTCAGACTGTCATAAGGGGCATCCAATTGCCCTGTCTCTTGGCGATACTTCCAGAAAGCCTCTACTTTTTCAGCAGCCCACTCCTCATCCTTCTTCAACTTATTGTACATGGCGTGCTCCATGTGGAAATTATCTTTGGCCACCACCATAGCAAAGTAGAACTTGTGCCATGGCCCTCTAGTATCTTGCGTAGGAATACATGCCAATTCAACAAAAAATTTATCCTTCTCTTCCCGCGGGTTGCACCGTTTCTCCCAGTAAGGTCGGGGAACATGTGTAACTTTCATGTGCAGCTTTGGTAAGTCATTGAAAGGGTTGTAATCCCACTTATCATTTACCAGCACCAACCCTAAATAAGCCAGTTTATCCTCCAATAACTGGTCCGATTGTTTCTTTAATAGAGTTACTGTCTTGAAATTCTTCAGACAAGAGAAGAATCCCTTTTTCTTGACACTTTTGATATTGCAAAAGGTAAAATCAATGATACACACTTGCCGATACATTTCCAGTGTGAGCACCCTATCTGTGATATAGGCTGGGAGCAAGAAAGGTTGACCAGTGAAGCCCCACATCCGGAGAATCGTGAAATTTGTTCCTAAAAACCAGTCATAGGTGGGAGTGAAACTCTGCATATATCCTATCTGTTCCATGTCGAGCTGGATTATGTCACCTTCTTCGATTAAATCATGCAAGATCGGAGTTATAAAATAGTTCGAAAATGCATAATAATCATATGATATGGAAAGAAAAGGCGTCCAAGTGGACACTGCCTTCCTCTTACCCCCCTCATAAAAAATTGATAACTCAAAATACCAGGCGAAGAAATTAGGGTTTTGATGTAGAAACATGTGAACCAAGAAAGAAAGAAATCTAAAATTTCCCTCCGCCGGGTAATTCTTTATTTTCTGTATCATTTCATCTACCATGAACTCAGCAAAGTCATACCCAAAGGTATCATGCTATTTGCAGAATTGGAATGCCAGTCCCAATTGAAAATTTTCTACCATCTCATCAGAGTCTCGACCACACACAAAAGCTAGCATGGACATGGCATCTTGTAAATCCTCGTGTAACGCACCTCGCGACAACGAAATACTTAGCAGTTTAGCGGCTAGGATGCCTTTCTTACCAGTCTCGTCCAACAAGAGCTTTGAGTTCTTTTTCATCGCCCTCCATGTTTTTTCTCCTTTGCCAGGGTAAAATGACTCAATGTTCTCTCTTCTTTTACTTGGGTCTGGGATACATAGCATATGCCAGATGACCCATGGGGTGATGTGAACCCTCAAATTTCGGCCCTCAATGTAGTGGGTGTTAGGGTTATAACGCTGGATGGCAACGTCAACTATCTCCGGGCAGTAGTGCACCAGTAGGACCATGTATTGTGGAAGACCACTATACCAAATTTTCATTGCTATAGATTTGTTCACCTTTGGTGCCATCAACCTTACACAAGCTGCTTCCCTTAAGGATTTAGGGTTTTTTGCGAGCCATGGGTCATAGATATTATCCCATTTCTCTTCAACCCTTTTCTTGTTTCTACAATCCTTGGGCCTTTTCAGCTCTTCTGTATACGCCCTCTTCGGCTTGCTTGGTATACTAGGCGTAGCATACGCCAAATCCTCATAGAAATATACATCCTCTAATGACCGTATGGCTGTAAACAACTCCTGACTAATTTCCTCCTACATTTGTTGAGATGAACTCTCTAACATTTTCTCTTTTGATGAAGACCTCTACGAGTTCTGGACTCTGCAATTTTTAGGCTCTGGATACGCTAAAAAAAATAACTCTGCACCTTTAGCTTTGGCGTTTGTGAATTTTTTTTGAATTATTAAGCCTTTTAATGCAATATTTGGCTATATTTCCTCAAGGTGGTAAACAAAAGCATACTTTTTTCATTTAAGTCGTCATATACTGTTAATTTTGCAATTCGTGCAAAATCAACTACTTGCCATTTTGAGGTGGCAGGAGTTTATTATTGCATTCAGAAATTGTGTGATATGCTGTGATTCCCTTGAAACTTGAACCATAAATTTGCTTTCTAACCTTGCATTAGTATGTGCTGGTAATTAATATACTAGCTAGAATGACTATGCCAAAGCAAACGAGTACAACCTGAAAAGATATGGATATTGCCTTGGGCTCTGGGAAATGCCTGTGAGATAACACAATAGCCTATGGCCATGTGGCTTACTGTCGATGAGTGCCAAATTTTTAAAGCTAATTAATTAGCTCCTATTAATCTAGCACGCATTGAACCATACCTCCGCAGATGCAACTGGCCCAAAAATGTGAGCAAACGTAGGCACGCCTTTCAAGTTGGCATCTAGTTATCATCACATTTTCTCAAAACGGATTAGCATGCATCTTGTCATTTTTTCTATAAATAGGCTGGTAAGTAGTGAGGAAATCATACTTAGCATTTGAGTAGTGATAGGTTGTTAGCAAAGTTTTAAGCAAGTTTTCTCATAGGCTAGGTGGTAGGTAAGTTTCAGCATTGGTTAGAAGGTGTAAGCGTAGTGTCAGAATCATGGATACCAATGTTCGGCTAACTTCTTATAAGTCATAGACAACGTTTCTAGGGGAGGTTTCTACTAAGCGGCTGAAAAGAATGACTAAGAATAAGCATTCCCTAGTCTTGGTAGCCATAAAGTGGGTTCTGGGTAAAGAATGCATAGAATATGAGGACAAGTATCATGTGAATACTGATATATGTTCCCACTTCGTAGTGTCTATGTTATACATTGGCATTCGTAGGCCCCGCATCCTGAAGCTGATCAAGGAAATGTTTCCTAGAAAGTACCTTAATGGCCTTGGTGAAGTTGTTGCTCACGGTGCATATGGGGTAGGTTTGCTGTCAGCCAACGACCTCCGTCGCTATATCGAGGAAGAAGCGATAGTCATTTGGCTACCGTTTCTCAGTGGATTCCGCCTTCAGACACACGACGAGCATCGACAGAGGGTTACCCAGGCCTTGCACTTCCTATTCCGTAGTTACAACATGATACCATTCTATGATGTAGATTGGTATACTGACTTCAGGAACCTGGTGTTTCCCCTGCCAATGGCGATTGTGCCGAATGATGTTGCTTCTGCTGTCGAAGAACCTGTTGACAAGGAAGAGGTAGACGCTGCCATTGATGCGTCAATTGCTGCCTCTCATGCCCTTGGATGAAAACCCTCTCTGCTCCTATAAATGTCTCCCCGTTTTCTTTATTTCCTACTGTTACATAGACCACCTGTTCTACAGTTTTGTATATAAGCCTAAAAAATCTATCATTTTGCATACATAAAAGAATAGCTCAAATAGTTGCATACTTTTTGGATTATGGCTTCCCCAGCCATTTTGCAATGTAAAAACTAAAGAATATATATAAATAGATATATATATTTATAAAGAAAATCCATGGCTCTTTCTTTTATTCTACATTTTAGTTTTATGGGCTCTTTTATAGCATATGTGTTTATTTCTTTGCACCTGGGTATGTTTTATATAAAGCAATCCTGCTATTCCACCCTCCATAATAGTGGGTTAATTCCGCAGAGACACAAACCAATTTCAAAAAAGATCGACCAAAGAAAGGGAAATAAAATAAAAGCACTATTGACATATGTACAAAAATAGAACTCAACACCTAATGGAACAACTTAAGATGAATCCCATTAACTGAGATTCCTAAGGGTTCCTGTTCCATATTTTCTAACTCAAAAGTGTAATACTCCTTGCACCGAATGATTTTGAAGGGACCCTCCCATAGGCCATCAAATTTACCATGCTGACCTAGATTACTAGCCCTTTTATCATATTTCAGTACTAAGTCTCCGCACTTTAGGCCTTGGTTGAAAGCCTTCTTGTCAAACCATCACTTGACCACTTGTTGACAGTTTTTTATGGCTATTAGGGAATTCTCCTTTTTTTCCTACACTTCTAACAGTTTGGCAAGCCGAACTTCCATGGCACCATTTTGTTCTATCTCGAGGGATTTCAACAATTGGAATGCCAGAATCTCCATAGATATAGGGAACAATGCCTCTTTCCCGTATACCAACTCATAAGGTGAAGTCTTAAGGACTTGCTTAGGAGTTATGCGGTTTTCCAAGAGCGCTGCTCGGAGGTTTTTATGCCATTCCCTCTGGTGTTCCGAACCAACCCTTTTAAGGAGTTGGACTAGGCTCCTGTTTGTTGAATCTGCTAGGCCATTTCTCTATGGGTAATAATTTGATGATATCTTGAGGAATATTCCATTAGTTAATGCAAAGTGACATACCTTTGTGCCTAGAAAAGCTCTGGAATTATCAGAAATGATAGTCTTCAGAGGACCGAACCTTATCACCAGATCTTCAAGGAAATCTACAATCTTCATTTTTGTTGCACTTTTAAGCAGAACGACCTCTATCCATCTTGTGAAGTAATCTGTGGCCATCATAATCCACTTGTGTCTGGCACTAGAAGCTAGGTTAACCATCCCGATGAAGTCTAGGCCCCATTGCGCAAACAATTCGTCCGCCACTATGGGTTTGAGAGTCATTGTGGAATTCTTCCTTTTGTCAGTAAAGATCTGGCATTTTTTGTAGAATTTTACCAAATAGTGGGTCATTAAACAGTGTAGGCCAATAGTAACCAACACGCATGATTTTAATGGTGATGGTCTTAGCAAAGTAGTGTCCGGCCGCAATGTTGTTGTGGAATGCATCAAGGATCCTCTTTGCTTGCTCCAAAGTAACACATCACATGAGAAGACTATTGAAATTTATTTTGAAAAGGACTCCCTCTACTAGCATATATCCACAATTTTGCAACCGATAGTATCTCCTTTTTTTAGATGAGAGACCTGGCGGATACGCTCCTGTTCGCATAAACCTCATTCTATCAGTCAGCCAACAACCCTCCGATTCTGATTCATTTATCAAGACAAGCTCCGGTTGCTCCCCTATGGTGGGTATCTCCTCATTCTGTGCCATGTATTCGCACAGTCCTCTTCCTCTAATAGTGTTAGTAGGTTTGACCTTAACGTCATATTCAAGGATCTTAATGATCCAATTAGCTCTTTTTTCTGTGATCTCCCCTTCCATGATATATTCGCACACACTGGAATGTGTGACATAAACGAACACCTTGTTGTAGGAAATTAATTGGTGAAACTTTTTAAGTCCCTTCACTATTGCAAAGGCCTGTCTTTCGACGAAATTATAATTTGCCTCATATTCCTTCAGGGTCCGGGAGTAGAACGCCACTGGATGTTCTCCTTTTCCTTCATCATCTTTTTGGGTTAGGATAGTAGCGATACTAGACTTGCTACTGAATGCATACATTATAAAATCCTTAGATAGATTTGGATTAACCAGTACCGGAGTAGTGGAAATAGCTTCCTTAACTTTTTCAAAGGCATCCCGAGCTTCGGTCGTCCACTTGAATGCCTAATCCTTCTTAAGCATTAGGGTGATCGGCTTAATTATTCCCACAAAGTCAGAAATAAACTTGCTAACAAAATTTACTTTACCCAGGAAAGACTGAACACCTTTCTTATTCACCGGAAGGGGGAGTTCCTTGATGGATTTTACCCATTCGGGGTCAATTGAAATCTCTTCCTTAGATACAACATGTCCTAACAACTTGCCTTGCGGTACTCCGAATACACATTTCTTCGAATTTAGGGAAACCCCAAACTCTTGGCACTTTTGAAAAACTAATTCTAAGTGATCAAAATGATCATCCTTAAATTTAGAAAACACAGTAAGATCATCCAAGTAAATTAGAATAAACTTATCTATTAGTTCGCTAAATGTAATGTCCATCGCCCGCTGGAATGTTGCCATTGGATAAACCAAAAGGAATTTTAGCATATTCAAATGTTCCCCACTTTGTGGTGAACGTAGTCTTGTGTTGATCTTCTTCCTTAACTCGCATCTAATTGAAGCCGGAGAAACCATTTCCGATCCTGCAACTGTTTGTAGGATTCACTCCATTAAAGGTAGTGGATAATGGTCCTTTAGGGATGCTCTGTTTAGGTCTCGGAAGTCCACACACAAACGAATATATCCATTCTTCTTTCAGACCAGGACTAGATTCGATATCCAAGTACTATGCTTGATTGGGAAGACAATGCACGACTCAATGAGCTTAGTTAGCTCTTGCCCCATTAGAGCTTCAATTTTAGGGTTTATTGGCCTCTATTTTTTTCTGACTGGTTTTGCACCTTCTGTTAGCTTGATAGTGTGTTGAATGATATCAGGATCATACCCTTCCAGATCATCATAGGACTAGACCACTACTCCATATTTTTCGTAGAAACTGATGAGTCTTTCTTTATCATGGTGCGGGACATTTTTCCCAACTCAAAGATTCCTGCCATCTGAGACCCGAAGGTCTACGTAATCACTTTTTTCTACTACGAACTTATGTCTATCATTTCTTGCATCATCACAATCGATTTTTTTTTTAGAGTAACCAATCCTTTCAGAAGCTTGTTAGATTTGAGCTGCATAATCTGTCCTTCATAAGCTTCGGCGATCTTTGGTTGAAGCTGATCAACGAATTATCCTGACTGCTGGATGAATGAGGCGATGTGTTCATCACTTTCAAAAACTTTCCAACTTTGATCATTGTCAAGAATCGTAGGTCAGACCAGTACTCATACTGAATGTTCATTATGTATAAAGTCAGAGGTAGGATCAAACTAAGCACCAATCACGGCCATGCGATCTGCATCGCTATTTTGTCCTCAGGGAATAGTCTAGATGTTGAAGGCTTCAAAAGCCTCAACCAGGTCCTAGACTCAGTGCCGATAGGATCTCTTGTGGACATTATTTTCCATAGAAATTCCTCATACTTGGTTGACTACTAGTTCAGAATCTCTGAACACTATTAATTGCTTTATGCCCATTCATTCCGCAAGGCTTAAAACTTAAACTAATCCTTCATATTCAACCTCATTGTTTGAGTAGGCGAAATGAAAATAGAAATATCTTAACAATTTTTCATTTTGTGGGGATATTAGATATATCCCCACTCGAGCACCCACTTTGCTTCTTGCTCCACTAAAGTACAGTGTCCATAGCTCACTTGATTGGCTTCCTTTGGACTCTTTGGCAACCTTTGGGAATACTTGGTCTTCATCATAAATTACATAGGTGCCCAATCCTGTAGCATGATAATTGCCAAAGGGATCATTGTCCATATGTTCACTCAAAAGAGCATCTTCTTTGTCATTCCGGTCTCCGCTCACCTTTTCTTCCTCCAGTAATTCAATGCAATACATTTCTTGCTTGGTGATAGAGGTATGCGCGACTTCAAAATTGATCAGGGCTTTGTCCGCTACATGTTCAGAATGTAAAGCCTCCAATTCTATCTTCATTTTCATGCCATACTTGGTTCTCAGTATCAGATGTGACCAATCCAAGGAAAAGTATCTAGCCACCTTTGAAGTAAATTCTCAGGATAGACAAAGACCAAACATAGGAGGAACATCTATGATTATAGTGTCTTGCAGCACCATGATACTATGGAAAGCAAATAGAGTTAAAGGAAGTGCTCTGATGACACCTATGGTTTCAACTTTGTTCCCATCAAGCTACATCACCCCCCTTTTCATAGGTTCATAACTGAGTCCTAGAGCCTGAGCTATTTGTTTAGGCATAACCGTGGTACTAGCACCAGAATCAATCATAGCATTATGCAATAAATTCTTTCCTATAATGAGAGTCAAGAAGAAGGGTTGGGGTTTTAACTTATCCCTAACCTCGGTAGGGGATTCCTTTATATTGTTTGTAAAGACTTTAGCCAACAGTATTTGATTGACAATCTTTGCACTGGAAAACTGCTCTATTGGCACTTTATTGACCTCTTCTTGAAGCGTCTTCTGTAATAGCGTGTTTTGCTCTAGGATAGCTCGAATGTCCCATAGAGATACATTAGCAGATGACTTCTTCAAAATTTCAACCACATTAAAAGGTGACAAGCTCAAAGGTTTCTGCTACTTGATTCTTGGTGTAATAATTTGCTTCTATGGTTCGGATGGTAGCGGGGTAGTAGAAGTACCAGGAATTTGATCAGAAACACCTTTGAGTTGCGGGCTGGCTAGATGCGAAACAACTGGCTCACTGGTAAATATCCTCTTTGAGCGCGTGTTATAATCAGATTGCACTTGCAGTGTTTTGGTTATGAACGCGTCATTAGCAAACACCATTTCTTCTTCCTCCATCTAGGAGAAAAGTGTGTGATCAAGAGCAATATCAGATTCTTGTTCTAAAGACATTCCTTGAATTTGCGTAGTAAGAACCGTACTTTCCATTTGTGGTGAGGCATATATATAACCCTCGTGATCTGTTACCGTGCCTTGGTTGCATTGCTCTGCCACCTTTTGTTGCAAGTTTCCACACAGATAGTTTCGAGGCATATGCGCATCGCTACAAGGGAAGCACCACAAATTGATATCATCAATAAGGTTGTCCTTCCCTACTGTTAATTCCCTACTCGAGCTTGGCGACACACTCGTTAGTGGAGTAGGAACCAACACCATTTGGTTTGCGGTTAGAGCTGGTGGATTAGTGCGAGGCATGCCCTAGTACTGATTCTGCTGATATGAGGACTGCCTTCCTTGATAGTTTTGATATGCAGGCTTCAGAGGTGTTGATTGGTTCCGCTTAAGAGTGGTTATATCATTTTCCATGGTTCGCATCATCTCTTTGAGGTTGCTCATGTCATCCTTGGAAGACCCTGATATAGATGCTACATTTTGTGGGGTTGCCGCATATGTATACATCGACTGGGCAGTTGTGGGCGTGCTTGTTGATGCAACTTCTTACACGGGGATCGATATTTTAGGGAATATCGACATAATAGGTCGAGGAGGCAATTTTCCACAATTTATTAAATGATTCTCGGCTTTGACAACGACACCATCAGCATCTGGTAGAGTAGCTCCTCCCAAAGACTTGATCATCACAGAAATGTCATAATTGATGGACTTTAGATAAAATATGAATGCCAACTCAGAAGTCGAGCGTATAGTAACAGGAATTCTCTACCAATTGGTGTGAAATCGGGCATTAAAGTCCATCATATCCTCCTGGGGGGCTCGTTTTATGACAGATAGTTGATAATATAGTGAAGAACGGATCTCCAAGCTCATCCTAGGTGCGAATAGTATTAGGTGACAGTGTTCGGTACCAATCCAGTGCCTTGCCTTTAAAAGATGAGGCGAGAAGCCTCAGAGCTACATTTTGCGCTGTAATCCCATGTGTTGGAACTGTAAAAATCTGGTATTCTTACATGTGATTTCACTCATAGGTGCACTATTTTGATCCTACCATATGCATATTTCATCTTTATTTCACCTTATTGCCCCTTTGAGTTCATCAAGTTATGCTTATTTTACATTCTGATCCATATCGGCATAGGTTCATTCTTGTCTCTTCGATCAATTATGCATTTTCTACTTGCATGAGTCTGTGTTGCCTATCGGCAAGACTCATTTAATGTCACATCGATTGAAGTTTGTTTGCAGGTGGCATTCGACATGGCCTTTATGTTGTCACAACGACTGCTTTGTTTGTAGTTGGTTATTGGCACAATGTTCATCTTGTGTTGGCGACAACGGAGATGTCTATCGGCGTATGTTATGGCTATTGGGATAGGGTCTCACCGATTTCAACATGTCTCCCCGACTATGCACATGGTGGACCGTCGATGTAAGCTTGGAAGTTTCAGCATTATGTCTCAGTGAAGTTTTCCTGTTTTTCCGAACGGTGGTGGAAGGATATTCCATATCGGTGTAGGTTTGATCTTTGGTGGAGGCTCTCAGCGAACTCATATGTCTCACCGATGGAATATAATGGGTTTCCTTCATAAGGCTTTCAATATAGGGATACAACTTTCGGCCTATGGTCTTAGCGAGGTGAGTTTGTCTCACCGACGGTGCAAAAGGTTTTCTACCAAATGATTTTCGGCAAGAATCTTTTTATGTCTAAGTGAGGATGAATATGAAAAAGATGTTGCGCGGTGTAACCTTTTGGTTTTGGCAAGTGGTCTTAGCGAATACAATATGTCTCGCCGACTTCACATGTGGGTTTCTTTTCGGCATGGCTATGGGTTATCGGTATCATGTCTTGGCGAGCTCAGCATGTTATATCGACTGGCGCATATGGAGGTGTTTCGGCCAAGCTAAGGGTTTTCGGCACGAGGTCTCAGCGAGTGACCTCCGGTCTCGCCGATGGAAAACATGTAGATCCTTGTTGGCACGGGTGTTGCCTTGTGTCAGCGACGCAGGGATAGTTGAAGACCTTTGGCGAAGCATTGGATATTCTACAAGAGGTCTCTCTGATCGATGGAAGCTACAACGACATACATGATGGGCTCATCGGCGAGAGGAACTTTAAGTCATAGTGACACGCAAAAGGTAAAGGTGCTCTCGGGAAAGCATGAATGGATCTACAGGATGTCTCCACGACCTGGATGAGCTACAACGAGTATGAATGAGGCCAAAGGAGTTTATCGGCAAGAGATATCCGTGTGTCTCAGCGACAAGAAAGCACGTAAGGAAAGGTTTCTTTCGGCGCAACGTATTTGAAGTCTGTATGACATCTCCCTAAAAGTGATAAGTCACAATGAATGCGAGGGAAAAATACAAGCACACGGGATGAAAATGAATGAATTGCCTTCGGCAGGATGATGCGCTGTGTCTTGCTGACTATACATTGGTGAAAAACAGAATTTAAAAATGCTGGGCCGACATGTTTCTACTTGGATGACCGTTGCTTGCCAGCTCGATTGGAGCTTGAATTCTATGGAGGGCCGACATGATATTTCAAATGATTTATTTTCTAATGCTTGTGTATAAATAAGCATTTTTTGCAATTGTAAAGGGGGGATTTTTTCAGCTATTAGTTATTTGATATAGAGTAAGCATTTTCTGATGGATACAGTAATATAGATTCATCAGATCAGAGACTAAGTTGCATGTTTTCAAAGTGGAGGTATTTATGAAAGTCAAGTGATGTTGCTACACATTTTTGGTGTCAATTATCTGTTAGATTTAATGAAAGTATTGTTAAGTTGTCTCCATAATGGATTCTTTCTGGTTTTTTAAATTGATGTAACAAGTTTACATTCATTTTATCAACGCACATTTGCTGCTCTTGTGTGATCGATTGATTGGTTCTTTCAAGTAAAGACTAAATCCTTTTAGTTAATCACAGTAATCAGAGAGATTCGATTGGATTATTCAAGTAGAGCTTAGTAATCACATTCTTGCATGTTTATACAAGTTGTAAACATAATAAATGCCAGATAATTGAAATTTTCTCAGAGAAGTGTTGCTTATCTTGATCTCATTTGACTCCGCATACCCAACAAAGCACTAGTCTCTGCACTTCATTATTTGAAATTATTCAGTTTTCTTTACATCTATTAGTCAAGCATTCATTTTTTGGATTCACATCAGAATATTATTATTGTTTTCAAGTTGGATTTCATTTGTCTACTTCCCATTGCCATTGTGAACAAATTGTTTCAAGAAGATAATCACAAGTTAAGTCTGCATTATTCAAAAAGGTACACCCACCCAGGTTTAGCAGCACCCAAAGAGTAGAAGGTTGAATTCTTTTAACCTTGTCTGTTGCCCTGAAGCGTATCAAGAGATTGGAAGCCTCTTGAGGCATTCTACCTGTGTTTTTGAGAGCTAACAAATTGGTGATTCTGATGGGGAACAATCAGAATCAAGGCCTTAAACATAGAGTCAGAAATCTTGGACAAACTCTGCTGGAAATAGAAGCATTAAATATTTTGTCACTTTTGACAAAAGTGATTGGTGACTCTGACAAATTTTTTTGCAATTTTTCGTCATGAATGGAAGAAGATCTCAGTTCAGGGGAGGTCATGCCGGAGCTCCTGCTGGTAGTAGTAAATGGACACATAAAATTGACAAGGTTGATAAGGGAAAAAGGATAAATGAGGACATGTGCATGAATGGCAAAGAAAAAACATCAAGAGCACATTGTGAAACATATGATACATGGAGAGATAATTCAAGTGCAGAACTTTGTACTCCCGAAGATCAAAGAAATCCTTTCTTTTCTCTTGATCCCCAGAAAAGAGTTGAGTTTTAAGCTACATGTGAGGCTGAACGAATTAGAATTTAGCATGAATATGATCAATAGATGGAAGGTAACCAAAATGACTCTATTAATCATGAGCCTTTTGATGAGGTGAAGGCACAATTGGAACTACAAGAAAGGAAGATAAAAGAATTGGAGGCTAAATTACAGAAATCCCAAGTTACCGATCAGATGGTTGGTGGCCCAAAGTATGTTCCACCTCACAAGCAGGGTGATCATGGCGTAGGGTCCTCCAATCAGCAAAATGCTCCTCACAATCAGATAGGAAATCACCACAAGCAGCCAAATCGTCCACATCACATTCTTGCGCAGCATACAGGTATGTATCCACCTCCTGGTCAGCATTATATCCCACCTCATAATGCACAGTATAATAATCACATGCCTCAGTATCAACATCTGCTTATGCCTCCCCCTCACCAGCATGCAACCATGATCAGACAGTTTGATTTAACTAGTTTTTAGTTGTATCCTTACCCTATGGATGGCAATTGGAGGAATATGGTGCCCAAATTTATAGGGAGTAATGCAATCACAGCTGAAGAACATTTAAGAAGTTTTAATATTTTCATCCAAGACATAGATATGCCTTATGAAGATTTACACATGAAGCTGTTCATGATGTCACTTCTTGAAGATGCTAGGGATTGGTTCAACAGCTTGCCAGCATTCTCAATTAATTCTCTCCAAGCATTTCAAGACAAAATCTTAGAGAAATATGGAAATCAAAATGCTCCAGATGCAGCTCTTCATGAATTAATGAGAATTCAGAAAAATTAGAATGATTCAATTTATGATTTCAACCAAAAATTCAACAAGTTGCATACTAAACTACCTCCTGGATCAAGGTTGGCAGATTTTTTTGCACTAAGTGTTTATTTAAATGCATTTGATCCTAAGATAGGGTATGAATTGAGAATTAAATCCCCAAGAGATCTAGCTGAAGCACAAAAGATCGCTTTGACAATTGAAAATAACAGGAAGGCTGATGGTATAACTAATAAGAGGGACAACCCAAGGCCTCCTCAACAAAACAATAATTATCAGCATAGACAAGAGAATACATATAAAAATGAGAACAGGAATGAAAGGCCAAGGTTGCATGATATGCCTTACAATACAGACTGGAAAGATGGGAAACCTATGGCAGCTAGGCCTAGAAATAAAGAAACTCTAGTTCCATTGAGCAAGAAAGGGACTTACATGGTGAGTAATAATTACTTTTGTGAAGTTGTAATTAGCCACATTCTCCAGACTATTGTGTTGTAGCTCAAATGATGCATGAAGAGGGAATGTTACTGGAGAATGATGGAGAAGATCACAAGGTGTATTTGACTTCAAATATTTTTCACCATGTTGAGGAAAGAAATTCATCTTCAGAGGATGAAGGCTATGAATATGATGTGTCCAATTAGAAGTATAATGTCCATATGGCTGAACAGCAGATCTTTTATGATTCTGATAAGGATTACACAGAGCCACATTCTATTGAGGCGCCTGTTCAGTGTAGTGTTAGAAGACTCATTAAAGATGAAATAGATAGAATAATTATTGTTGTAGTAGAAAAAGCCAAAAGTCAATACTGGTTGAGAAACAGAAAAGCAAATGAGCTAGATGGAGTTCCTGGGGGAATTTTTATAAAAGATCAAAAGACAACACAGGAAAATGTAAAGAATCTAGAAAGAAAGCAGCATGATAAAATTGAACAGAAGCTAGTCCAAAAGGAGGAAGTGAAGGAATTAAATAAAGATGTACAGATGCTTGGCTAGCTTAATAAAAATTAAAAAAAAGAAAATAAAGGAGATGTGCCAGAGCTGAAGAAGACTGTTAAGATAGAGAGCTCCTCTTTTGACTTCACACAAGCATTATCTCAGATAAAGATGTCTTTACCATTACTTGAATTGATGAAAATTAAATAATATAGAGATAATGTTGTTCAATTGATTACAAATCAAAATGAAAAACATAGGAATTATGAAGAAGTCAACAGGTAGAAAAGGATAAATAATTCAGAAGTCTGTTTGGGTGATGTTTTAACAACCTCCCCAAAAGTGGATCCTTTCTTCACCACATTTCTTATAAATAATAATTTGCTAAGGAATTGCATGATAGATTCTGGTGCTGCTATAAACATCATGCCAGTCGGAGTAATGAAGCAACTGGGCGTGTGGGTTGATACATGTGGAGGGAAGTGCTATGCAATGGATAATAGACCAGTACCTGTGGTGGGCATTATGAGAGGTGTTGAAATCAAATTGGCTACTTATCCATAGGTGGCTTATAATATAGATATTACAGTGATTGATACTCCTCCGCAGTTTGGTATGCATTTGTCAAGACAGTGGACAGCAGCTGTTGGTGGAAATGTTCAATTTGATCTGTCTTATGCTACAATACTAGTGAATGGCCAGGAAGTCAAGTTGTCTAGAGAGCCAAGAATGAACTGACTTGTTGATTATGTGCCTCAAGATCAAATCAATTGTTTCTGTGATGTTGATCTTGGAAGTTTTAAGATTGAACCAGCTCAGCTAGAGTTAACTAATAGTGATCCAATTGAAAAACATGCTGCACAAAATTGCAATGGTGTCTAGAAGATGTATTTTGATGGAGCCTGCAGCCAAGAAGGTAATAGAGCTGGGATTGTATTTGTTTCACCTGGAGGTATTACTTTTAAATATTCTTTTCTGTTAGCATTTGAATGTACAAACAATGTGGCAGAGTATGAAGCTTTATTGACAGGCTTGAACATAGTTGTGAAACACAAGATTAAGTTGCTGGCTGTTTTGGGCGATTCTGAGTTGGTTTCACAAATCAAATCAAAATATGCAGCAAAACACAAAAGATTAAAAAAGTATAGGAATGCTGTATGGGATACCATTGAATTATTTGATGCATTTTTAATTGAGTGGATTGACAGATCAAAGAACATAATGGCTGATTTTTTAGCAAATGTGGTGCTAAAAAGAGATGATATCACACTGGCTGGGGTATCATAGATTGAGTTTAAGACAAGGCCTACTGTGCCTGATAACATCTATAACTAGCAAGTTTTCAATGATGATACTGACCTTTTGAAATTCCTCAATTGTATAGATCAGTATGAGGCTTAGGAAATTGATTTCAATGCTTTTGTTGAAGAAGTGGATGGGAAGCAAACTATGTTTGGCAAGGAGATATTGCAGCTCAAAACAAATAAATTTCCCAAGGGTCTAGTGGCATTGGAGAGGTTGTATGATGGAAATGATAGATCTCTAATGGAACAAACGCTAGTCAGAAGAGAAAATATTGAAGAAGTCAACTTGGGGACTAAGATAGCACCAAGAAAGGTATATATTGGAAAGAAGATTAGCCCTGTAATTTGAAGAATGTTGATAGAGTTGCTGAGAAAGTACAAGCATGTTTTTGCTTGGTCTTATGAAGATCTGAAAGCATACAGGGAAGATTTATTTTAGCATGAAATACCATTGAAGTCAGACGCCAAACCTTTTAGACAAAAGCAAAGACCTATAAATCCAACATTGGAGCCTAAAATGCAAGAAGAACTGACTAAGCTCAGAGATGGAGGAATTATCAAACCAATCAGACATTCAATGTGGGTTTCAAATCTGGTTCCTATGAGAAAGAAGAATGGTGATATCAGATTATGTGTGGACTTTAGAAATTTGAACATGGAATCTCTCAAGGATAATTATCCTCTACCCAACATGGAAGCTATATTGCATAAGGTGATAGGCTGTGAGTTGTTATCTATGATGGATGGCTTTTCTGGATACAATCAGGTCAAAGTCAAGGAATCTGAGCAATACAAGACAACATTCACTACTCCTTGGGGAACATATGTATACATAAGAATTCCATTTGGTCTCACCAATGCTGGAGTGACTTTCCAAAGAGCCATGGATGTAGCATTTGCTGATTTGATTAATGTTATCATGGTGGTGTACCAAGATGATTTGACTGCTTATTCGAAGAAGGCTGAAGATCATGTGCAACATCTTGAAAAGGTATTTATTAAAGCTCTTGACTATGGTATTAGTTTAAATCCAAAGAAGTGTCATTTTGCAGTCATAGAGGGTAAGCTCTTGGGGCATGTTGTTTCAAAAGAGGGAATTAGAATAGATCCTGAGAGGGTTGAAGCTATTGATAAGATTCGTATTCCCAAAAGTGTTAAGGCAATACAGTCATTCTTTGGACAAATTAATTTTGTTAGACAATTTGTTTCTAATTTTGGTGAGATCATTAAGCCCATATCTAAAATGTTGAAGAAAGGAAAAAAAATGGACTGGACTATTGAGGCTTTAGATGCTTTTATGTTTATCAAAAGGGCTATCAAAGAGGCTCCCTTTCTAAAGTCTCTAGATTTTACAAAGCCTTTTCAATTTTTTTCATTTGCCTCAATGCATACTATTGCTGCTGTTATGTTACAAAAGAATAATGATGGTCATGAAAAACCTGTGTCCTTCTTTAGTAAATCATTACAGGGGTCTGAATTGAAGTATGGCATAATGGAAAAATAGGATTTTGCATTAGTAAAGGCCACAAAAGCATTCAGACCATATCTTGTTGGAGCAAAGGTGATTGCTTATGTTCCTCATGCGGCTGTCAAGGATATTTTGACACAATCTGAAGTTACAGGGAAAAGATGCAGATGGTTCAACAAGATTCAAGAATTTTACATGGAGATACAGATCACTAAGTTGGTAAGAGCCCAAGGCTTGGCTAGGCTGATGACATAAACCAATATTGAGGCAAATCAGATTTGCAATGTTGAAGAAGAGGCTGCAATCGTAAGCATTGAACACACTCCTTGGTATATTGATGTTATGCATTATCTTAAATATATGAAGTGTCTAGATGGATTGAGTGATAGCTAGAGGAGAACTTTGAAGTTGCAGGCATCCAAATATGTTTTTATGGATGGCGATCTATTTTGGAAAAACAGGGATGGCATATTGTTGTTATGTTTGGACGAGTCACATGCCAAACATGTTTTGAAGGAAATGCATGAAGGAGTTTGTGGATGTCATTATTCAGTAAAGACAACTGCACACAAGATTCTCAGGGCGGGGTATTTTTGGCCAAGGGTTTTTAATGACTCCTTTACACATGTGAGAAAATGTGAAGCTTGCCAAAAGTTTTTTGGAAGATTGAAATATCAGGGTGCTTTGCCACTTCGACCTTTACAAGCTGATGCCCCTTTTCATCAATGGAGAATTGACTTCATTGGAGAAATACAAGAGAAGTCAAGTAGAGGACATAGATGGATACTAGTTGCCACTGATTATTTTACAAAGTGGGTGGAGGCAATCCCAACCAAGCAAGCTACAAGTAAAGTTGTAACAAATTTCTTAATGGACAATATTATCACCAGATTTGGTACACCATTGAGGATAATCATAGATAATGGGATGTGCTTCAGATCAGATGAATTCAAAATATTTTGTGATAAGTATGGCATTACTATTTCTTATGCAGCTCCTTATAATCCACAAGCCAATGGACAAGCTGAGTCTAGCAATAAAAGTCTTTTGAAGATTATAAGGAGAGTGTTAGGACAAAACAAGAAGGCTTGGGATTCAATGTTAAAATTGGCTATGTGGGCTGATAGGATCACTGTGAAAAAGGAAATTGGAAAATCTCCATTTGAATTAGTCTACGGAGCACAAGCCAGGATGCCTTTGTAGAATTTGTTACCAGTATATAAGTTTATCTTACAGGAAGATTTGGAAGTTCTTGAACCTATGGAGGACATAATGGAGCAACTTGTTGAACTTGATGAAGTAAGGAGGGAGGCCCAAAATCAAAACATGAAGTTACAGGCATAGATGAAGTATCTATTTGACAAGAAGGCAAAGAATAGAAAATTTGAAGAAGGTGACTTGGTGTTGATGTGGAATGCAAGGTGCCAGGAGAAAGGAAAGCATGGTAAATTTGAAGATCTTTGGCTAGGACCTTTTGTTGTTGTTGGCAAGAAGGGTGAAGATTCATACTATCTACAGAACATGGCTGGTGAAGATCAGGAATTTCCTGTTCATGGGAAATTCTTGAAGCTTTTCTTCTCTTGAGCAACACAGAGGATTAAGGGTTGCCAGTGCATGGAAAACTCTTGTGTATCCTCTTTAAAATTATTTTCCATGCACAGTAGTCTAGGATTCTGTCATTTTCCATTCATTTCCATCTTGCATTCATTTCCATTACCATTCATTCCTTTGCTGCTTTCTGGTTCATCATTTTGTGTCTGGTCTGCTCACCCAATATTTTGGATCCTTACAATGATCTTACTATCATACATCCCCAGATGGAGCCACTGTTGGAACTATAAAAATCTAGTATTCTTACATGTGATTTCACTCATAGGTGCACTGTTTTAATCCTACCGTATGCATATTCAATCTTTATTTTTCCTTATTGCCCCTCTGAGTTCATCGAGTTATGCTTATTTTACATTCTGATCCATATCGACATAGGTTCATTCCTGTCTCTCCAATAAATTATGCATTTTTCGCTTGCATGAGTCTGTGTTGCCTATCGACAAGACTCATTTAATGTCACATCGATTGAAGTTTGTTTGTAGGTGGCATTTGTCAAGGCCTTTATGTTGTCACAGTGAATGCTTTGTTTGTAGTTTGTTATCGACACAATGTTCATCTTGTGTTGGCGACAACAGAGACGTCTATCGGCGTATGTTATGGCTATCGAGATAGGGTCTCACTGATTTCAACATGTCTCCCCGACTATGCACATGGTGGCCCGTCAATGTAAGCTTCGAAGTTTCAGCATTATGTCTCAGCAAAGTTTTCCTGTCTTTCCAAATGGTGATGGAAGGACATTGCATATCGGTGTAGGTTTGATCTTTGGTGGAGGCTCTCAGCGAACTCATATGTCTCACCGACAAAATATAATGGGTTTCCTTCATAAGGATTTTGGTATAGGGATACAACTTTCAGCCTATGGTCTTAGCGAGGTGAGTTTGTCTCACTGACGGTGCAAAAGGTTTTCTACCAAATGATTTTCGGCAAGAGTCTTTTTATTTCTCAGTGAGGATGAATGTGACAAAGATGTTGCACGGTGTAACCTTTTGGTTTCGGTGAGTGGTCTTAGCGAATACAATATGTCTCACCAGCTTCACATGTGGGTTTCTTTTCGGCATGGCTATGGGTTATCAGTATCATGTCTTGGCAAGCTCATCATGTTATACCGACTGGCGCATATGGAGGTGTTTCAGCCAAGCTAAGGGTTTTTGGCACGAGGTCTCGGTGAGTGACCTCTGGTCTCGCCGATGGAAAACATGTAGATCTTTGTCGGCATAGGTGTTGCCTTGTCTCAACGACGTTGGGATAGTTGAAGACCTTCGGTGAAGCATTGGATAATCTACAAGAGGTCTCTCCAATCGATGGAAGCTACAATGACATACATGATGGGCTTTTCAGCGAGAGGAACTTTAAGTCATAGCGACATGCAAAAGGTAAAGGTGCTCTCGGGAAAGCATGAATGGATCTACAGGATGTCTCCACGACCCGGATGAGCTACAACGAGTATAAATGAGGCCAAAGGAGTTTATCGGCAAGAGATATCCATGTGTCTCAGCGACAGGAAAGCACGTAAGGAAAGGTTTCTTTCGGCGCAACATATTTGAAGTCTGTATGACGTCTCCCCGAAACTGATAAGTCACAGTGAATGCGAGGGCGAAATACAAGCGCACGGGATGAAAACGAATGAATTGCCTTCAGCAGGATGATGCACTTTGTCTTGCTAACTATACATTGGTGAAAAACAAAAATTAAAAATGTTGCGCCGACATGTTTCTACTTGGACGACTGTTGCTTGCCAGCTCGATTGGAGCCTGAATTCTATGGAGGGCCGACATGATATTTCAAATGATTTATTTTCTAATGCTTGTGTATAAATAAGCATTTTTTGCAATTGTAAAGGGGGGATTTTTTCAGCTATTAGTTATTTGATATAGAGTAGGCATTTTCTGATGGATACAATAATATAGATTCATTAGATCAGAGACTAAGTTGCATGTTTTCAAAGTGGAGGTATTTATGAAAGTCAAGTGATGTTGCTACACATTTTTGGTGTCAATTATCTGTTAGATTTAATGAAAGTATTGTTAAGCTATCTCCATAATGGATTCTTTCTGGTTGTTTAAATTGGTGTAACAAGTTTACATTCATTTTATCAATGCACATTTGCTGCTCTTGTGTGATCAATTGATTGGTTCTTTCAAGTAAAGACTAAATCCTTTTAGTTAATCATAGTAATCAGAAAGATTTGATTGGATTATTCGAGTAGAGCTTAGTAATCACATTCTTGCATGTTTATACAAGTTGTAAACATAATAAATGCCAGATAATTGGAATTTTCTCAGAGAAGTGTTGCTTATCTTGATCTCATTTGACTCTGCATACCCAACAAAGCACTAGTCTCTGCACTTCATTATTTGAACTTATTCAGTTTTCTTTACATCTATTAGTCAAGCATTCATTTTTGGATTCACATCAAAATATTATTATTGTTTTCAAGTTGGATTTCATTTGTTTACTTCCCATTGCCATTGTGAACAAATTGTTTCAAGAAGATAATCACAAGTTAAGTCTACATTATTCAAAGAGGTACACCCGCCCAGGTTTAGTAGCACCCAAAGAGTAGAAGGTTGAATTCTTTTAACCTTTTCTGTTGCCCTGAAGCGTATCAAGAGATTGGAAGCCTCTTGAGGAATTCTGCCTACATTTTTGAGAGCTAACACCATGTACCAGAGATACATCCGCCACATCTTGCAAATATTTAGATGGTGTTTTTGAGCTGTCTCTAGTAAACTTGGGTATAGCTTTCATGGCTGAAACTGAGATAGCGCCCCAGACAACGGAAGCTACCGGGGCTGCTAGGGGACTTCTGGAATCCCATGCCATGTAATTTCTATTGGCAGCCGACAACATGGTGAGAGGAATGGGTGACAAGAATAGAATGGTTACCAATTGATTTGCGACTCGCACTGTTCCTAGTGGAGGTACTATTAAACTGGGGTTGCCTGTGGTTTGGGATCTAGTTATAGGCCGATGGCTCCTACACCCTTCTAAAATGCAAATTCATTTAAGCTCGGTCCCACCAAATGTTCCAAAAAAAGAACAAACTGTTGACGCCAAAATTTGATGAGGTAACAATGTCTTATGGGAAACTCAGTTTATGGGGTACCTTTTGCGTTAAACTAAGTGACCTTTGGAATTTTAGAGAAGCCAAATTCTTCTATAATGGGGGGGTTGGAAAGGGAAAAGGAAACATATATAATAAAATAAATTCTAACTTAAGGCGATGTGCCAAGACTTAATGATAGGCATGATAAATCATAGATCTAAGGGCATGAATGGTGTTGTAGTGTTCCAGAACATCGAAAACTTAAGATTACAGCATAAACAATCCATTCATTGACATAAAATAATATTACATACATACCTACTACCAAGAAGAGTCATTAGACATGGTTTAGGTCAGCAAACTTGCATTCAACATATATAGAAGTTCTTAAATGAAATGTCCAAACAATAAAAGCACAGTTTACAGTTTGATCAAATAGCATAAAAAATAGAAAGGCCGAACAAGTGGCACAGTCTAAGAGTTTTTGCAATAAAATAAAACAACAATAAAGGCATGGTGTCTTTTTACTAAAACCAACATTTTCCTTCAAATTCTAGACCTTTTTCTCACAACAAAGAAAAGTATACATAGCAAGAAAAAACCCCCACCGCCTCAGAGAGCAGCAATAGAAAAGATTCTGCAATCCCCTGACAATGATGCTAGAATCAGAATATTCCCAAAGTCGTTGCAAAAAAATTGATCTAGAACTAAGCATCTAGTCACTCCAGGCACAGGTGCATCTTCTGCAAATGATGACGGTGGTCCCAGCAAGGCCTAACTAGACAAGTGTCACCATCCTGTGTGAATGATTTTGACACGCAGTGGCCAATAGCATCATTAGGCTTGTCTGGTCTATCACCTGAATATGAGATCCGCTAGCTAGACACGTTGCAGCCTTTCTCTGCCCATATGAACCTCTCTCTTTCACTGTTGAGGACTCGCGTTAATGCTACAAATGTCGAATGGGCGGAGCACTTCATCAATAAAGGAGGGAACGATCACCAACCAGGCGTGAAAGAGACACGTGGTAGCATTTCACTGCCCATGGTTGCTACTTCATCTTTGCGCTGAAATATTTTTTAATAGCTGACATGTATCAAGTGTACACTGCAGATAGAAACTGCGGGGCCCGCCAAAACCTTTTTAGGAATGAGGGCTTCATGGCACCCGAGTGGAGCCCGATGAGGTATCCAGAAAGAATGATCAAAATAATCCCGCAGCCGAAACATGTGGAAGCATAGGGGATCTTTCTGGGATGCGAAAGGAATGTTGAGACTCAGAGTTGCGAGGAGTAGACACGTGGAGCTGGAGAGCAGAACCTAGATAAAACGCTGAGTTGATTACTTGTGATGCACGGGCCAAAGCATAAAGGAAAATACACCCGAAGGGAGCTAATTAATTATTTATTAATAGATACCATGGATGTCCTACTTGCAACTTTAAGGATTTTTTGAGGCACTCAATAATTTTGCATAAGTGTATTTATTGTGAACATTGTGCTTACCTTAAAATGGATCATCCATATTGTCAACAAAAACCATGGTTCTTTTGGTTCTCCAAATCAATAGATCCAATGAGTCCTAAAGAATAGCCACTTTCTTATGTTTAGAATCAAAGATGGATTTGGCCAACTAGTGAGATTCAGTCAAAGACTGAAACCTCCTACACTTCTGGCTCTGCATGACCAAGGTGGGTTTCCCTTCATAATGCCTAAAGAGTTAATTCAATTGTGCACCAACATTGTATTTTATAGCAAATAATTCCCGATGAAAATATACCAAGGAAAGCATTGACAACTTCAAATCTGGCTATTTTTTGGTATTTCAACACTCACTTAGTAATTGGGAAACATAACTCAACACCAAACTCAAACCAAACAACAAGAATTAAAATTATTTTGATTTAATAATTTTTTTCTTAAATGCATTTAGCAAAATAACAGATCAGTGCCTAATTCTGAGCTATAGAGTCAAATACAAAATTATAAAGACAACCTCATCAATAAACAAACTTCAACCAATGGATTTAAAACTGCTAATACTTTGTACTAACAGATCCACTCTGGTTATCATCCAAATTCTTCTTACAGATCCACCCTGCACACCTAAAATCACAATTATCTGCTCAAAGTAATCTAACTATTTCCTTGAAATGGAACCATGAACAAATAACATAATCTCAAGGAAATTGAGATGAAAAACTCAAACATCTTTGATATATTAAATTTATATGATTAAATGTGTACAAATCTGGAGACAATTTGATGACATTCATACCCTATTTGCATAAATTGATTGACATTTACTCATGAAATCAGCTGTTACAATTTGCATTATCAATCCATGACTCAGAATCAACATTTCTCTATCTACCCAGCCCATATAGAAAATTCAGAACCCTTTACAATGAGAAAAGAAGAGAATAAGAAGAAAGCAAAAGAAGCCCTAAAGTTAATATGATGACGACACACGACAACTTCCTTCTTCAATATGGAATATGGAATCTCCACTTGTTTTCCCTCCTTATTTGCAACATAATCTCTCCTTTTCATGAAAAACCATCACTAATTTTACCCCAGCAATTGAGAAAAATATCCATTCCCATGAAAGCCTTTACTTTACCCTTGCTTTGCTATTTTATTTCACCTTCAACCAATAAAATATATTTTGTTCATGAAATATATTTTATTCTGCCCCTTTTACTTTGCTCCATTTTAACCTCCCAACCCATGCACATAATATTTTAAATATTTCATTTAAAATATTTTCCTTTTCACATTAAAAACCTTCTTGCAACAAATCCATCATTTAATTATGAAGGCTTTCAAAATATTCACCTAGGCCATTCATTTTTCACCTGTGCTTTTTACTGCATATTAAAATGCTTTTCCCTTGAAAAATCAAAATCCCATCTCCTTTTTTTCACTCACTGGTAAAGACTATATTGGGAAAAACTTTATCTTACCCATGCCCCTTTCACCATCTATTTAAAATTTGTCTTTTTCCTTTTCAAATAAATTAAGGCCCTTTAAAATATTTAACATCGAGCTTTCAAAACTATAACCATGCCATTTGATTTTAAATGGGGCCCACCTTACCTTCTCCAGCTTATTGCTCATCACGCGTTGGAGTGGGAGAATGGAAACAAAACCAACGATGGGTGATGGAAAGAGGAAGCATCGCACATTACGAAAGAGAGTTGGAGAAGTGAGACGTGATGGGAGATAGACGATGCCAAACCCTAACTCGTTCTCCCATTCGCAGTGCAATTTCCCTACTCGGAAACTAGGAACAGGCCCTCCTCAGCCAATCGAATGGACACCTCTCAGCAAGCATGGTCATTGCCCCATACTTCGGATTCCTCTTCTCACTGTGCAAAAACTCCAACCGAGTTCCTCTATCCACCTTCAATGAATTCCCATACCTGACTCCAATTCTAACACCATGGAAGCAAGGTGAGATTAACTTTCTTGAAACAATGGTGATACATTTGCACCATGGGTACAATCTTCCCCAATCTTGACTCAACGTGTTCAAGCCCATCAAAATGACTATGATACCCCATTGAACTCATTCAACTCTATTATAATCTTTGATGCCCCTTTGGCAAGCTCGATGGAGGCTGCCCCGTATCAATTTTCACTTCCCTGTATCTGCACCAACGCATCATCACACAGTCTATGGGATTTCATAGGTTATGTTTCCATGTTTTTTGGGATCATTCCTCTATGCATTCATTATTTCAAAATAATTCAAACATAATTCCTTTATCCTTTATGCTTTGATGGATCTCCATACCTTATTCCCATTGCTCCTATTCTTTGTAGATTTTAAGAATTTCTTTTGCTTGGCACCAGTCACTCGTCCACTTGCATTCTCCATGTTGTTAAAGATACAAAGCATTTAGCAAAATTTTATCCATCTTAAATGCCTCCTATTCAAACCCTGCGCAGCTGGGTCTCATTTCATGCCCACAACCAAGCTTCAATACTTGCTTACCCCTTCAAAATGTGTTACCATCATTCTTTGAATATGTCGTCTACTACACATAGAAAATAAACATAGTTCCTTTACCCTATATGCATTGGTGGATGTCTTTTTTTCATCACTGAAGATCTGGGACTGCACAAGTGAACAGTGCAAACCAATTTTTCAGATTGCTTCATTTAGCACCACTAATAATCTCCACAAGAGAATTTTCCCTGTTTTAATGATGGAAACTGTTCACATCTCTCACAAAAATTTCTCCTGCAACAATTTTGAGAATAAGTATTATGGCAGTGAGGCCATCAACACATACTCGAAGGTTCCTAACAACTCTAAATAGTTTCTCTATGGGGCATGTTCAACAAACTGATGAGATTTCCAACTCCTCACTATGATGGCAGAAACATGATTCTTTTCCTCCTCTTCCACAACATTAAGTAAATGTCTTGTTTCCTACTAGAAACATGAGAACAAGTTTTATATCTTTTGTCTCTCTTTCCTCACTTTGCAGTAGAGTGCAATGTTGCTCCTCAAAAATCAAAAGTTGTGGGTCATACAGGCTTGTGACCTTGTCCCTTACAACAAAAGAATGCACTATTAATCTACTCCTCTTTGCTTTAGGAAGCTTGTGGAAATTTACTGCTTTCTTTTTCTTCACATTTTTCCTTATGGTTATCATAGAAATATTCTCTACTTTAACCCTAAGATTGATGCACTACATATTGCATCTTGAGGAGGTTTTGGTGCAAAATAGAACCAAGCATTATACTATCATTCAAATCATCTGGCTCTTGAAAATTGGGAAAATTTAGTACATAATTAACACCCAATTCTAATTACTTCAGGCCCCTTGCATAAGCTACCTCCATTATACCATCATGCAAAAAAATCAAATTTGATGGCAAGATTAAATAGTGTTGCGACATTATCCCATAGTGACTTGAGTGAGAAATCGTCTTCCTCTGCAATTGTGTTTCATGAAAATACTGTTCTTGGAGTCAATCAATCAAACAACTTACATGCCTTACACGTGTTTCCACAATTCACTTACATATATTTCCTTTGCTGCAAGAAGACACTGAACAAGTATTTTAACATCTCATCGAGGCATTTTATCAATTACAATTTCATAATTGTGCAAAGCATGTCGGGTCCCCATGTGGGCCCGACCTAATTTTTTTTTCATTTTCAAACAAGTTTTCAACCAAAATTGACTTGAGGCTGCCTCTGAATGCATCTAAGGTGAAAAGATGAACTGGGTTATTGCTAAAATCTACTCTCATGCATTTTTGCACAATAGTCAAAACTGGTCCAGTGGGCTCAAGAATCACCTTGGAAAACTAGTCAAATGATCTCTTGGAGCCATGAAAACTTGTAGATATGCGAAAATTTGAACCAAGAATGCAATGCAACAAATTTATTGGAAAAAGAGACCACGAGGTGAAAGTTATTCAATGTCAAAGTTGATCAGTTAGACTTTTCTGCAATTGTATCTATTCAAGACCAATTAAAACTCACCCAATCACATTCTTGAAAAAATATTAAATCAACTCTTGGCAAGCTGCCACCAGAAAAATTAGATCATTTAGATGCACTGAGCATGTGTGAAAGAGATATTTTGTTCAATCATCAATCTTCATGAGATATTAGGGGTCAAAGTTGACCACCTTGAAACATGTTAGAACTGTAGATGTAAAATCAGAACAAACTGCATTTTCTTTTGATTTCAAAAAAATAGAAAATATGATCATGAGACTGTGAAATCGAGTAGGGGAGTATATGAATGCAGGGAGAATGGAGAGAAACAATCCTTTTTTCTTGAAAATAATCTAGGTGTGAAATATCAGCTTGAACAGGAGGCCACTTCGTAGGACAAAGAGTTTGCAAACAACAAAAAAGTGCCAAAACCCTCCAGCTTCACTTTTCAAAATCCTATCAAAACTCATCATGGGAAGCTGAAAATTAACATGAAAGTTCACATATGTCACATTAATGTTCTCACCAAGGGGTTTTGCATGAAAATCAATAGGCTCCAAATTATGACCCTCCAAAGTAGGTCACTTGGGAAGATTTTTCAGCTGCAATTCTAAGAGTGCAGAGGCAAAATTTTCAATATGGGCACTTCAAATTTGCAAAATTTGAAGGTGCCACCATTGGATCTGACTGGGGATGTATGCCCCCGACAAGAATAATAAGATTCCAGATCTCTGGAGAGTAGACCAAATGTTGAATCCATTGGGTGTTCTCAAACTGCTCCTTTATTCAACTTTCTTTTTCATCTTCATTTGGTGACCCCATGCCACCAGATGAAAATGGGATTCAATTCTTACCTCTGTCAAACACCAATCTGTTAAAGGAGTTGATCTCCCCCACTCCATGCTTGTCTCTATCACACCACAACAGCATGAGTAACTGCATTTTTGCACACACAAGTGTCAAGCCATCTTCATACAAGTGTAAAATTGCTCTCTGTTTGGCTTCGTTGTCACATGGAAAACAAATAACATAAACCACATTTCTACCATTCTCTTCATTTTCTAAATTTTTAGCAAGTGACAAAATTTGAGGATAGCGATCAAGACCACTTGGAAACAAGGTCTAATCACATTTCATTGAAGCCAAACTAAAAATATCACTACAATATGCCTGATTAAACATGTTGGAATCTCCCAATAATCCATCACATACAATATTATCAACATTATCATGCATTTGAAAATTAGACGTACTCTTAAAATACTATCATGTGGCAACAACTTATCATGTTCATCATATAAATCACTCTCAAGCTAGAAACAACATGCTTCAATGTTTTGCACATTGCCACACTTTGTGAAAACTTCTCCTAGCTGACAAAAGTAGCACTCACATTCTACCACATGGTTGGTACTATTAAGCTCATTCTAATTACTAGTTTTCATTTCTAAGGTAAAATTATCACAAGAACTTACCAAAATATCTTGCACATCATGCAAACTATCTCTGAGTGTATTTAAAGAGATACACTCATACATTGGCACACTCTGTACTTGTTCTCCATCATGCTGATATATAGAATCATCAAGGATTTCTGACTTGTCTTCATCTTCACTCACTTTGTTATCCTCTGAACATAACATATCAACATCTTCAATATCCCAAGCTTGCTCAAGAATGAGCAATTCGGGTTCAAAAAAATAACCCGATTTTACCTTGAAATCAACATTCACATCCACATGAAAAGACTCATGAAGGAGCTCATCTGAATTAGCAAATGGACACTTATCCAAATCTGCATTAATATTCTCAAGACTTGGCTCATTGGATACACAAAAATCATGGTCATATGTGGTTTCTAATTCATCAAAATAGATTTTTGAACTTGTATCAGTATCCATACTTTCATACTCATCATACAATGCATCATTACAATCAAATTGCTACTTGTCTTCATCCACATCATCGTCATCCTAACTAATTGGTTCATAAATAGGAGGTAAATCAAAAACACATGCATCATACCTTGAATCTTGAAGACCATCATCACTGTCAAAATCAATATGGGTAACACACAACAATTGAGGATAATTCTCATGTGTACTTTTCTCATGTTCAGTGGTCAACAAATTTGAAATTTGTTCACTGCTCAATAGATCATTGTTCTGATCCATTCTCTCAAGCACTTCCTCTCCTTGACCTTCACTAGAGTTGCATGCATTATCAAATTTCAAATCAGGATATATCATGGTGCCATCATCAACAAATATGAAAACTCAATGGACTGATCATAATCAGGATCTCCCCAATCATAAGAAATTGAATCAACAACAACGTTGTCAACAGTATGGTCACAATTCATCAAAGAGAAAGAGTTGTACACTTGCTCATTCTTACTTATTTTTGGGCTTTCATGGTAGTAATCTACATCTTTCTATATTTCACCATTGGATTAGGTCTCATCATTGAGTTTGTCATTCACATCCTCTTGAGGGTAGACACAAACATTTTCACTGTCATGAACATCAATAGTAGACATTGCAACACTCTTAAATTCTTCCTTCTCAAGTGTGCACTTGGTTGTGTTTAAAACTAAAGACATCTGATCATTTGCATTCGCACAGTTGCTAGTTTCATCAACATGTTTACTCACAATTAAAGACAACAGACTTTGCACATATTCATTCCTCATTTTCTCCAAATTATCTACAACTATGTAAGCCATCTGCATACTCAATATTCTATAATCCTTTAACAATGCACTAGAATCCTCCTCAAAAGCTTCAAAATACATATGAATACAATCTGGAGTACTAGGTCTAAAATTTTCAGGGATTAGTGAATGAGCAATAGCAAATCTGTGACTGAAATCAATGCTTGACTCTTCATCTTGTCTTTTAATCTCTCTTAACCTTGTGATAAGGTCAGAAGGTTCTTTTGAAAATTCTTCTCTATAAGCATCCATTAGCTTATCCTAGCAAGGAAAGGATTTCTTAGGAAAGCTTAAGGACCAATCCTTAGCTCTAGCTTCAAGAGATCTGACAAAAAATCTCACCCACATATCCTAATCTCCAAATGAATGTTTCTCCATGAAGCTAGAAAAACTTTGGACATGTGCATCTCCTTCACATACATTGTATCCCTCAAATCTAGGCATTTGTTTGTAGACTTGGGTTGGCATACTTTCAACCTTGTAATCAACCCATGCCAAGTCTAATTAGTCATACAATGGATCAAAAGAGTTGAAAAAAGATACATTAACTTGACAAGTAGATGTAGTGTGGTTATCTTTTAACTGGGGTTGTAAAGACCTCATCCTTTCATCCATCTCTTTAATTTTCCTCTCAAACACAACTTTCCATTCCCACCTTATCTTAGGCTTATGCACTCTTGGGTTCATGCACTTTGCAGTATCAAATGTTTGAGGATTATCAGACTTTTGAAGCTTCATGACAAGCTGTATTGAGGTGTCTAATGGTATGGCTATTTTATCTTAAGGATCCATAGATATTTGCAAATTTGGGTTTAACTAATTGTGCATAATCTTAACCATGACCAAATGAAGGATTACTAGGATAACTGCTAATATGATGGTAACCTGGGCTTGAAACATATGATAATGCAAATGGAAGGAAAGCCCTAGGATATAGAAATTCATTCTAACCATCCATAATAGCAAATCCATGGACACTTAGACAAATACTTTAAATGAAACAACAATTGCATTCAATACAATAGATCCAACAAATTAGAGTATGCAAAGAACCATGTACCTTCACATCTCCAGCTGCTACAACTTTGAATAGAGCATTTTCAGGTCATAATAACAGACAAACCTTGATGAGCATAAATTGTAGAGAAAATTTGCCACCTCTTCAACAAGAGGAAAACCTTTGAAGCAAGGATATCTTCATCAATGAAAAAATAATCTTTTGAATTTGGGATACTACACATCAATTTGCAGATATGGAACTTCTTCAACATATGAACTAGTCATTCATTCTTTTGACTCTTTCCAAATGGATTTCAAAAAAATTGCACCAGAGATTCTAGGATAGAATTAACTAAATAATTTAATTTTCCCCGGTAGAGTCGCCAATCTGTTGATTCTCCAAATCAACAGATGTAATGAGTCCTAAAGAATAGCCACTTTCTTATGTTTAGACTCAAAGATGGATTTGGCCAACTAATGAGATTCAATCAAAGACTGAAATCTTCTACACTTCTGGCTTTGCAGGACCAAGGTGGGTTTCCCTTCACAAATCCTAAAGACTTAATTCAATTGTGCATCGACATTAAATTTTATAGCAGATAATTCCCAATGAAAATATACCAAGGAAAGCATTGACAACTTCAAATCTGGCTATTATTTTGGTATTTCAACACTCACTCAGTAATTGGGAAACAAAACTCGACACCAAACTCAAACCAAACAACAAGAATTAAAATGATTTTGATTTAATAATTTATTTCTTAAATGCTTTTAGCAAAATAATAGATCAGTGCCTAATTCTGGGCCACAAAGTCAAATACAGAATTATAAAGACAACCTCATTAGTAAACAAACTTCAACCACTGGATTAAAAATTGCTAATACTTTGTACTAACAGATCCATTCTGGTTATCATCCAAATTCTTCTTACAAATCCACCCCGCACACCTAAAATCACAATTATCTACTCAAAGCAATCTAACTATTTCCTTGAAATAGAACCATGAACAAATAACAAAATCTCAGGGAAATTGAGATGACAAACTCAAACATCTTTGATATATTGAATTTATATGATTAAATGTGTAAAAATCTAGAGACAATTTGATGACATTCATACCCCATTTGCATAAACTGATTGACATTTACTCATGAATTCAGCTGTTACAATTTGCATTATCAATCCATGACTCAGACTCGTCATTTCTCTATCTACCCAACCCATACAGAAAATTTAGAACCCTTTACAATGAGAAAAGAAGAGAATAAGAAAAAAGCATAAGAAGCCCTAAAGTTAATCTGATGATGACACATGGAAGCTTCCTTCTTCAATCTGGAATCTGGAATCTCCATTTTGTTTTCCCTCCTTATTTGCAACAAAAAACTCTCCTCGTGAAAATCCATCACTACTTTTACCCCAGTAATTGAGAAAAATATTTGTTCCCGTGAAAGCCTTTACTTTACCCTTGCTTTGTTGTTTTATTTCACCTTCAGCCAATAAAATATATTTTGTTTGTGAAAGATCTTTTATTCTGCCCCTTTTACTTTGCTCCATTTTAACCTCCTAGCCCGTGCACATAATATTTTAAATATTTCATTTAAAATATTTTCCTTTTCACATTAAAAACCTTCCAACAACAAATCCATCATTTAATTATGAAGGCTTTCAAAATATTCACTTAGGCCATTCATTTTTCACCTATTCTTTTTACTGCATATTAAAATGCTTTGCCCTTGAAAAATAAAAATCCCACTCCTTTTTTTCACTCACTGGTAAAGACTATATTGGTAAAAAAATTATCTTACCTGCGCCCCTTTCACCATTTGTTTAAAAAAATTTGTTTTCCTTTTAAAATAAATTAAGGCCCTTTAAAATATTTAACACTAGGATTTCAAAACTATACCCATGTCATTTGATTTTAAACAGGGCCCACCTTACCTTCTCCAGCATATCGATCATTGTTCATTGGAGAGGGAGAATGGAAACAGAACCAACAATGGGTGATGGGAAGAGGAAGCATCACACGTTGTGGAAGAGAGTTGGAGAAGTGAGACACGATGGGCGATAGATGATGCCAAACCCTAACTCATTCTCCCATTCGCAGTGCAACTTCCCTGCTCGACAGCTAGGAACAGGCCCTCCTTAGCCAATCAAATGGACACCTCTCAGTAGGCATGGTCATTTCCCCATACTCTAGATTATCTTCTCATTGCATAGAGACTCCAACCAAGTTCCTCTATCTGCCTTCAATGAATGCCCATACCTAACTCCAATTCTAACGCCATGGCAGCAAGTTGAGATTAACTTTCCTCAAAAACTGGCGATACATTTGTACCGTGGGTACAATCTACCCCAATTCTAACTCAATGTGTTCAAGCTCATCAAAATTACTTTGATACCCCATCGAACTCATTCAACTCTATTATCATCTTCGATGCTCCTTTGGCAAGCTTGATGGTGGCTGCCCCGTATCAATTTTCACTTCCCTGTATCTGCACCAATGCATCATCACACAGTCTGTGGGATTTCACAGGGTATGTTTCCACATTTTTCATGATCATTCCTTTGTGCATTCATTATTTCGAAAGAATTCGAACAAAATTCCTTTATCCTTTATTCTTTGATGGATCTCCATACCCTTTTCCCATCACTCCTATTCTTTGTAGATTTTAAGAGTTTATTTTGCTTGGCACCAGTCGCTCGTCCACTTGCATTCTCCATGTTGTAAAACATACAAAGCATATAGTGAATTTTATCCATCTTAAATGCCTCCTATTCAAACCCTGCGTAGTTGGGTCTCATTCCATGCCCACAACCAAGCTTCAATACTTGCTTGCCCCTTCAAAATGCATTACCATCATTCTTTGAATCCCTCGTCTATTGTTCATAGAAAATAAATATAGTTCCTTTACCCTCTATGCATTGGTGGATGTATTTTCTTCAGCATTGAAGATCTAGGACTGTGCAAGTGAACAGTGCAAACGAATTTTTCAGATTGCTTCATTTAGCACCACCAATAATTTCCACAAGATAATTTTCCCCGCTTTAATGATGGAAACTGTTCACATCTCTCACAACAATTTCTCCTACAACAATTTTGAGAATAAGTATCATGGCGGTGAGGCCATCAACACATACTCGAAGGTTCCTAACAACTCTATTTTTTTTTTCTATGGGGCATGCTCAACAAACCAATGAGATTGCTAACTCCTCACTATGATGGCAGAAACATGATTCTTTTCCTCCTCTTCCACAACATTAAGTAGATGTCTTGATTCCTGCTAGAAACATGAGAACAAGTTTTATATCTTTCGTCTCTCTTTCCTCACTCTACAGTAAAGTGTAGTGTTGCTGCTCAGAAATCAAAATTTGTGGCTCATACAAGTGTGTGACCTTGTCCCTTATAGTAGAAGAATGCATTGTTAATTTACTCCTCTTTGCTTTAGGAAGCTTGTACTTGGAAATTTACTGCTTTCTTTTTCTTCACATTTTTCCCTATGGTTATCATAGAAATTTTCTCTACTTTAACCTAAGATTGATGCACTACAAATTTCATCTTGAGAATTTTTTGGTGCAAAATAGAACCAAGCATTATACTATAATTCAAATCATCTGGCTCTTGAAAATTGGGAAGTTCAATGTAGAATCAACACCCAATTCTATTTCCTCTAGGCCCCTTGCATAAGCTACCTCTGTTATACCATCATGCAAAAAAATTAAATTTTATGGCAATATTAAATAGTGTTGTGACATTATCCCATAGTGACTCGAGTGAGACATCGTCTTCCTCTGCAATTGTGTTTCATGACAATACTGTTCTTGGAGTCAATCAATCAAAAATGTTACATGCCTTACATGTGTTTCTACAATTCATTTACATATGTTGTCTTTGCTGCAAGAAGACACTGAACAAGTATTTTAACATCTCATCAAGGTATTTTATCAATTACAATTTCACAATTGTGTAAAGCATGTCGGGTCCCCATGTGAGACCGACCTAATTTTTTTTTGTTTTCAAACAAGTTTTCAACCAAAATTTACTTGAGGCCACCTTTGAATGCATCTAAAGTGAAAAGATGAACTGGTTTTTTGCTAAAATCTGCTCTCAGGCATTTTTGCACAATGGTCAAAACTGGTCTAGTGGGCTCAAGAATCACCCTGGAAAACTAGTTAAACGATCTCTTGGAGCCATGAAAACTTTAGATATGCAGAAATTTGAACTGAGAATGAAATGCAACAAATGACTCAGAATAATAGATCACAAGGTGAAAGTTATTCAATGTCAAAGTTGCTTAGTCAGACTTTTCTACAATTGTATCTATTCAAGATCAATTAAAACTCACCCAGTCACCTTCTTGAAAAATAATCGAATCAACTCCTGGCAAGCTACCACCGGAAACACTAGATCATTTAGATGCACTAAGAATGTGTGCAAGAGATCTTTCGTTCAATCATCAATCTTCAGGAGATATTAGGGGTCGAAGTTGACCACCTTGAAACATGTCAGAAATGCAGATGCAAAATTAGAACAAATTGCATTTGCTTTTGATCTCGAAAAAATAGAAAATATGATCATGAGACTCTGAAATCGGAAAGGGGAGCATATAAATGTAGGGAGAATGGATAGAAACAATCATTTTGTCTTGACAATCATCCAGCTATGAAATATCAGCTCGAACAGGAGGCCACTTCGTAGGATAGAGTTTGCAAACAACAAAAAAGTGCCAAAACCCTCTAGCTTCTCTTTTCAAAACCCCGTCAAAACTCATCATGTGAAGCTTAAAATTGATATGCACGTTCACATATGTCACATGAATGTGCTCACCAAGGATTTTTTCATGAAAATGAACAAGCTCCAAATTATGACCCTCCAAAGTAGGTCACTTGGGCAGATTTTTTAGGTGCACTTTTGAGAGTGTAGAGGAAATTTTTTCAATATGAGCACTTCAAATTTGCAAAATTTGAAGGTGCCACCAGGTTCAATGGTCAAGAAGAGAATCGTGAAGCACCATTGCTAATAGCAGGTGATTACATTGTTGAGAATGGATAAAAAAGAATGTCATTTATTGAAAATGATGGGATTGCTGGTAGTAGATATGATCCATGTAATGAAAGTAGTACAAAAAGGCTGTACATATTCTATAAGTTTCCATACTTTAAGGATATAGCCATTAGGCATGCTATTGACTTTATGCATACTGAGAAAAATATAGCTTATGTTATTATAAAAACTCTTTTTGGTGCTTTTGATACTATTTCATCATGTGAAGGCTTTCAACAACTAAAGATTCATTGAAATTGTGAACCAGTGATCTTAACCTACTCTGAAAAGATGCAAAACAAGGTGCAAAGAGAACTGAAAAGAACACTAACACCTCAAGATTAGCCTAGGTGAATTCAAAACAAAATAAAGATAAAAGAGAAGCTGATTAGACCTTGTCTTGAATTGATGCTTGGTTGGCCTTTGATGGTTGATTAATGTGTGCTCCCTTTGATGGCAAGATGCTAAAGTGGATTCAAAATGTTGAGGGTTTGATAAGGAATACAATGAGCAAAGTGGGTAGTTGAGAAGATGAATACAATGGATAGGATGAAAGCTTCAATGTGCAATAATGGTGGATGGAGGTTATGCAAGTATGAGAGTTTGGTTTAATGCTTGAGCTTGAAGATTGTGAATGAGAGTGTTGTTATTATTAGGAAATGAAAGAAAATTCTTTCATTTTATAGAAAAAATCCCTAGGGAAACAGATGGTTGAGATCTTGCCACCATGGGAAAGATGGATAAGGACACATGAGCTGGAAGATGACATGTGATGGGAAGGTGCTTGCAAGTACCTTGGAATAAGGATGATGTGACCTCTCAATGATCACATGGGGAAGAGGAGAATCTTGGATGAATAAAAGTGAATTTTAAATTCACATGATTGGGAGATCTCAAGGATAAGACAAGGTTCCCAAAAAGAGAGGTGAGAAGTACCTTGGATAAGACAAGGTCCTTAAAAAGGTAAGTACTTACCCACATGTGAGTGATGTGACAAGTCAAAGGTTCTAGAAGACTTTGACACATGTGAGTGATGTGACAAGTCAAAGGTTCTAGAAGATTTTGACACATGTGAGTGATGTGACAAGTCAAAGGTTCTAGAACTTACATGGGAAAGAGGAAAACCTTGGAAGGATAAATGTGAATTAAAAATTCACATGGGGAAGAGAGGAGTCTTGGATGAATAAAAGTGAATTTTAAATTCACATGGTGAAGATAAAAAGGAATTAAAAATTCCTTGGGGGATGGGGACAGTTGACCAAGATGTTGATTGGATTCGCTAATAAGTGATTAGAAGACGATTAGTGGCTAATGAAGATTAAGAGCCAACTTGCAAAAGTTGGAGGATGTGACATATCTTAATCAAGGATTAGGTATGTGCACATCCCTAATGATGGGATTAGGAGGTGGATTAAGATTAAGACAAGGATGTGACATGTGAGGAATTAAATAAATGTATTATTTATTTAATTCATTTGATGAAAAGGAGAGTAAAGCGGGTAAGGTATTTAATTATTAATTGAATACCTTAGGGATTTAGAATGATTAAGGGTATTAATTAGATAATAGCAATATTACCTAATTAACTCGAATAAGGGGATGCTTAGGTGAAGAGGGATAAATTTGGACCAATGTAAGTGTCCAAATTTAGGTGTCTACAAAAATATTTGGGTTGAAAAATATGATGATGAAAAATATAGAAAACATAGTGCTCCTTATGTCTAGACAAAGGAACAACATACACAATTCTTACAATTGATGTCTCAGACTCGCTTTCCCACTGGATATGTAAGTAGTAGTATTAGAAGCCAAACTAACATTAATGGCTTAAGAGGCCTCAAGACCCATGACTATCATGTCATAATGGAGAATATTTTACCTATTGTGGTAAATATATTAAATTTGGCAAAGGGGCCAAGATTGGCAATTATAAGGTTTGGCCTAATATTAAAGAGAATGAGTTTACATGTATTATATCCTTCAAAATTTGATAGTTTGAGGGAGGAGGTTGTTGAAGTCCTTTGTCTATTGGAACGAGAATTTCCACCAACAATCTTTAACATTTCTATGCATCTTTTGATACATATACAATATGAAATAAAGCATTGTGGCCCAATAAGAATAAGATGGATGTATCCTATAGAACAATATATGAAGGTTTTGAAAAAAATGGTTCGTACTAGGGTAAAATTGGAAGGCAACATGTCTGAGGGATATTCAATGCAAGAGGCCATGAGATTTTGCATAGAATATATGAAGGATTTAAAAAATGTCAATTGGTATGTATGGGATGATGACGAAGAAGAGACAATTGTAGGTGAAGTATTAGAAGGCAATGGATGTTGCTTCAAGATATCACATCAAGAAAAAAGTGTGATACATACCTATATTCTTCAAAACACATCTTCGTTCGATAAGTGGCATAGGTAAAAAAAAAAATACACAATAATTTATTTAATCAATTACATTTACACATTTATATTATCAATCTTACTATTTGTATGTTAATATTCTATGTATAAAATATGAAGAAGACAATCAAGCTTGGATGCAACATCGACCTCAAAAGCATAGACGTCATGCTAATTTGATTGGAGGTGATTCTTTTCCAAAATTTGAAGAATGGATTCCTAATGCAGTCAGTGATGCAAAAGAAGAAGGTCAAGATATAACAATGGAGGAAAGTGAGCTTTCACAATCTCCACATTTATGGGTTACACATTTCAGTGGAATGTGGGCCTATGGTAGTCATTTAAGAGTGGAAGAAAAAGACAACAAAAAGATAAATTATGATGATGTTGTTAGTGCTGAATTTCTTCATGAAACTAAGAAGAAATTTTATGTTGGATTCATCCAACAAATTATTCTAGTGGACTATGGTGAAAATAGTCCTATATTATTAAAATGTAAGTGGATCCGACCATCTACAATACAATTTGATGAGTATGGATTTGTATGCACAAATACAAGATATTTTTTATCAGAGACGGATGAGTCGTATGTTTCCCCTCTTCAAATTAACCAATAATTTCTAATTGATGATGTAAGAAGCTCAGGATGGTCATATGTCATTCAAATAGAGTCTCATTCAAAATGAAAATTCATGGAAGTTGTTTATATAATGCCTGATGGGAAATATGTTAATTTACAAGAAACATTCAAAGAAGTGGATGAAGACGATGATGGAGTGTTTAAAGAAGAAATTTTGAGTACCAATGAAGAGATTGGGAGAGAGAATGCATTGCATGTCACAAATGAGGATGAGGAAGAAAATCAAGTAGATGCAAACATGAATGATCAGGATTCTGATCTTACTGGTAATACAAATGATTATGATGATGTTTTGTCACCTTAAGAGGTTAGATTGTCACCTAAACTTTGGTTATATGTATGGTTTAATTTATTATTGAATGTAATAAAGATCTGAGTATAGGTATTTTCTTATTCATTATTGTTTTACTGATACATTTCTGAATGTAATAATCATTATTCTACTGGTACATTATATACAAAACCTGAGATGTTCATTGCTGATTTGAAGTGCATTTAAAGTTAGGTTCGTTCATTCTTCTTAGTTTTCTTACTTTGGTTAAAAATTTGAAATTAATTTTGTTTAGTTAGAATATAATTTCTTGTATGTCCTATATGTTTTCTAGATGCAAACATATAACAGACATATGTGATTTAATAATACATATAGATATCTTAACATTAGGTGAACTAAGCCTCCCCATTAAAAACAAAGAAATGATCTCTTAGGTATTACTGGCATTGAAAACTAAAATTGAGAGACTGCAAAATTAGAAAATTATTCAATATTTTCAATAAAATGATATCTAAAATACTGCATTCATAATAAAATCCAATACCGTACTACCGTAGTAGTCAATAGAGGCATGTGCAGGATGGTGAGACATATAGGTCAATGTACAAATTCTTACCACAATATGACATCAACCAAATATGAATATTGCAGGGTGGTGGTGAGAACATGTTAACAACTAAAGTAAATCATAGCCCCGCAAGGGGTAAACAATGATATTGTGGTATGGCGGTCAACAATCACTCAACCACTAGAATTAAACCACTGTCCTATGGGAGTACAAAAGGGTGTGTGAGGGGTGGCGGTACTACTAACCCTACTATACCGCTACCTCGCAGTAGTTTGATATGATAGAGTGGTATGGTGGTGAACAGTCACTCAACCACTAGAATTAACTTGTCATCCCGCGAGAGTCCAAAGGGGTGTGTGTGGGGTGGCGATACTACTAACACTACCCCACAGCGGTATTGAAATGCCATAGCGATATTGCGATACAAGTTGTCAAACATTTAATGATTACACCATTTGATATCCCAAGATCAAAGGAATGTATTCAAACTCGAAATATGGGTAGATTCTAAAATATTTTGCACAAATTGACAGTAATAGTGAGGTGACCGATCTCAACAACAAATATTAGTTGGGAATCGACAAAAAATTGGAAATCATTCAAATAGCTCAATGTACTAGAGGCAAGGGAGTTCAAGCGGGAAGAATCTACAACTATTATTTCGTCAGGTAAGTTCACACAAACCCTCTATAACAAGTGTATAAGAACTGAATTTGCTTCTACAAGTAGACACTTACAAAAATCAAGTAGGAGTAAACTCTTCTTCATGCCACCCAAAAGAAGTCAACTTGTGAGTAAAAAGGAAGAGTCCACAGTTTCTAAATCAAAGAAGAGGTCCCTATAACAATCCATTTTAGATGTGTTACATAATTTTGTAGACAAAGGATTCAAAAAGGTGTTTAAAGATACAACGCATGGATGTAGAGACCCAATTATCCCTATCTTAGGGTTGGATCTATTTTGGTACTTCTATGAAAAAAGGGATGACAAGTTTCTAGTTTCAAATCCTTGTACCTTAGATTTGGCCAAATTGATAGTCCCAAATGTCTTCCTAGATGTTGAGTTTATTAAATTATTGGCACAATATTGTCACTCGGCTATAGGACTATAAGAATGCATGATGGCTCACCATTAGTGGTGTTGACTAAAGAAGCAATTATAGAGTGTTTTATGTTAAACAAGCAAGCTATCACTAAGATCAACTTGGACAGAAGTGAGGAGGATTATAGGAGATTGAGAAAAACCTACAGGAGTGATGAACTTCCTTTACACATGAAAAGGGGTGTAAACAATAGGAGGATACCTATCTCTTGGCAAATAAATGACTAGGTGACAAAATTTTAGTCACAACAACTTAAAAATGACTAAATTCTACTCATTTTTTATAACTTAGCTATAAATGAGTAAATAAATGACTAATTTGGTCATTGACTAAAAAATTATTTAGTCACAAAAATAAAAATGACTAAATAGTTAGTCATCAAATCCAAATTAGATAATTTTTTGGAAAAATAATTCGGCCAATTATTGGCATGATGTATTCATGCGTGTGATGTATTTGTGCAATTATTCACTTTCATTTTAGATTCATTTATCTTGTTCATTTCATATTCATTCATCTTGCTTGACCTCACTTCATTCATTAGGCTGGCATGAGGCGTTTTGATCAGTTAGAGCAGCTACTTGCATGGGTGATAAGGATTCAGAGAGGACCTGGAGACTTCTAAAAAGGTAGGCAAGGACAAGGAATTCAGAGTTTGCTACAAAAAAATTGAATTCACCGAGGCCCTCTGTAGTGAAATCGAATTTGGGGACGCCCTTTGTAGCGAATTCAGAGGTAATTCGAAACCCTCATTACATTAAACACAAATTTGAAATGCTCATTACAATCTACTGCTCTTAATAATGTTCTACTGTTGTTAATAATTTTCTTTTACAATCTTGTCACTATTTTGATTCATAATGTGTTTGAGCTAAATATAATAAAATTTGGGTGTGAGTGCCAAAATAGAATTTCCTCAAACAATTTTGATACATTTTCACTGCAAACGCAAATTGTCCTTGTGCAAAGTAAACATGTCTTAGATTTACCCACACATTAGGCATCTGAAAAAAGATGTTTTCTACATCAACTTCTTGTACCTGTGTAAATATTTCCTTTGCAATATCAAATTGACCCCTTTTAGCTAGCACAATGGATGCCCCATTTGTAGCATAAACATTTCTTGGTCTCTGTGCCAACACTTTACAATGGCTGCCCCATTTGTAGCATAAACATTTTCACTGCAAGCGCAAATTGTCCTAGTGAAAAGTAAACATGTGCTAGATTTACCCACACATCAGGCATTTGAACAAAGATGTTTCCTACAGTAGCTTCTTGTACCTGTGTAAAAATTTCCTTTGCAATATCAAATTGACCCCTTTCAGCTAGTACAATGGCTGCCCCATTTGCAACATAAACATTTCTTGGTCTCTGTGCCAACACTTAAGTGGCCCCTTTTATGACATTAAGATCCTCTTGATTTATTATTATAATCCTATTTTCCAAGAGAAAAATCCCCAAGGCCCATGGGAAATGAACGATGATCATTTGAGTTTCAACTTGGTTTCATTTCGAAAAGGGGACATTACATTGTACAAGATTTTTTTAATAGCAGAATAATTTAATCCACCTATTTGGGACTATAAATTAAGATAGATGAATTAATCCATTTTCAATTATAGGTTCTTTTAATCTAGAATTCGATAGAAAGGTAAATCATAATACATTGAAGGACCCATACAATGTTCTAAAATAAAGACTAAAATAGGCTGCCCATGAAAAACAAGAAAGAGGACAAATGAAAAGATAACATACAGATGATTCATCTGAGGTTTTTGATAGGATCTCATTTAACTATGTCAAATGGATTTGGAAGGGAAAAATCATATTTGATTGACTAAAATCTTGAGGTTGCATATCCATCATAATTGTATGCATCATCTTCTCTTTCAGTATCATTAGAAAATTTGAACAATTTTGGCCTATATAAAAGATTTTCTTTTTCAGTATCATGTAGTTGTTCAAACAACCTAGCAAGATTAAATAGTGTTATGACTTTATCCCATGGCAACTCAAGTGAAAAACCACCTTATTCTAGTTGATGGAGAATTCCATATCCTTAAAGCACACAAAAAAAATTGCACAATTGGCACTGGGGCTTTTATTTATGAATTCAACCCAAATGCCATTTCCTAATGCCTCCATAAAATTTTTTTGAGCCAACTCTAGTTCACCACGCTCAAAATGAAGAACCCCAATGTTGTTTAACAATTCAATGGGTACTTCTTCTCTACTCTTCTTCAGAAGAGACTTTGTTTTCTTAAGAGAATCTAAGGCTGCACTAGGGTTTGCCGATATTAATAACTCACCCATCTTGATAAATGCATGGGCATCACGTGGATCTATGTGATTTTCCTTTCTTAAAATTTCGAAAGCCTTCTCTACCTGCCCTTGCTGAGCATATATATTGCCTATAGCTTTTAAGCTCTCACACTTCTTAGGGTGGACCTCCAAAACCTTTTCAAAATTTGAGAGATAACTCTTAAGATCTCCCAACTTCAATTGAACTTGTCCACAAAATCATGTGGCCTTTGGCTTTCCTTGACTCATGCCATGTAGTAGCAGCCAGTGGTGTCATAATCACCTTTACTATGATAAGATCATGCAAGATTATAATATATGAATGAGATTTCATGAGAGGGTGGTCAGTTGAAACAAGAGTTGTCTCAGTCAACTATTCCACAAGAAAATGTTTCCTTGTGAAGAAAAAATGGTTTGCTAAATGATTCAATTCCATTGCACAGTACAGGTATAATTCAAAGGCTCTATGCATCTTTTCCATTCCTTCATGAACACTACCTTTTTCAATAATTGTGAGAATCCTAAAATTAAAAAATGCACAAAACTGACCACAAAGATTTTTCCCCATTTCAAACAACAAAATTGCCAAAAAAATGGGTTTAAAACCTACAAAAAAATGCAAATAAAATCACATTGATTTTTGTGCCAAAAACCATGAGACCATAGCTTGTTGCTTACTATTATGCTTTGATAGATTTTTCCAAGCATCCATAGCTTGTTTGAAATCACTGTTTTAGGCTTTTAGCCATAGCAGAAGGTAGTGATATGTTTGATAAAATGCTTGATAGACATGTATGAAAAATTTGGTAGCATAGACAAGGAAATGAACTTTGGAAAAATGCCTCAAATAAATGTGGTCTCATTGTGATGGAATGCCATGATGAATTCCATGACAAGCGAATTGTTATGGATTTTCATGGAATTCCATAGCCATTAGACCACATTTCTTTGAGGAATTTTTTCAACAAGTTCACTGCCTTTTCTATGCTATTGCTTACTATTATGCTTTGATAGAATTTTTGCAAGCATCCATAACTTGTTTGAAAGAACTTGTTTTAGGCTTTTAGCCATAGCAACAAGGCAATGAACTATTTGATAAAATGCTTTGGTAGACAATATGTATGAAAAATGTGGTAGCATAGATAAGGCAGTGAACTGTTTGAAAAAATGCCTCAAAGAAATGTTGTCTCATGAAATGTCATGACAAGCAAATGTAATTGGCAGCTGCTCCTAGTTATTAGTTATGTAATGTGAATTAATTGCATAACTGCTTGGGTTGACTTTGTAAAAACTATATTGTAATTGAAATTTTATTATCTATCAACATCTAGTTATTAGTTATGAAATGTGAAGTAATGCTTTGAGTTTGAAAGAAGTGCAATGCAATTCAATCAGCAATGTAGATGATTATGAACAAATAATTGACACCAATTCATAATATACCCCTATATTCCAACCTAAAATACATAAAAAAATCCAATCATACATAGTATTATCAACAAATAATTGAGACCAGAATTCGAGCAACAGATTAAATCTTCTTGTCCATTGATTGCTTCAAATAGATATTACAATATAACATAATTCTCCTCATATATGTTTCTATAAATGCCTATGATGATGATATCAAAATTCAGTCTTGGTTTCTCTTTTATAAGAGAAGAAACAAGCTTCATACTATTACAAAATATGGCATCTTTTCAAAATTCATGCCTCTTCATATAAACTAAACTAAACATTAGTTTTTCTTAAAACATAAAACAAAGAAAGTAGATAACTAATGAAGTCCGCAACACTCATGACACCATAGTCCGTTAATCTCTGTAAGGCACCCGTGATCATTGAAGATCTGTTCAAGGTCCTTTCTCCATGTTAGTGTATCTAAATGTGTGGTTCTTCCACTATGATAGCCCCAAGGCCTACTATTCAGGGGGAGGACCCATATACCTCTGCTCCCACTCGTACACTATATAATCATGTGGCCATTTGTATTCATGAATTTTCAATATATTTGCAAGGTGAATCTTCCATCGGCTGTCTAGTAATGCCCTTCCATCCATGATAAACTTAGAATATCCAACATCCAATGATATTACTCCATCCATGATTAAGTTGAACCTGTCAAGACTCAACTCACCATCCTTTTGTATGCGAGTTATGCACTATGGAACAATCTGACCAAATTCACTCTTCCATTCATTGAGGTCCTTCAAGTGATCATCATCTTTCAATAGTTTTGGCACAAACCACTGATTCAGAGTATGAAATGAATCTATTCTTGTTCTGATCTTTTGGTCCTCTCCTTACATAAATTGGAATTCATCTATAACTATTTTGGCCATCTGCTCTATAGGTTTTAAAGTTGTAATAGCCTCAATACTCCTCTGTAAGATTTTGCACAAGGTTACCAATGTGTGGTGTATGGGCTACCAATTCTTAAAATGGGGATCTAGTATGGGTAGATGTGTTTTCATCTGATCAATTGCATGTGTCAGTGAGTTGTATCAATCATACACACTTTCCAACTTATCCATAATTAGCTTTATCCTATGCTTGAGGACCTTCTCTAAAACATTGCAGATTTTCTTATTCACTCCTTCCTTACCCTCATTGTCGACTTTCTTGAACTCTTCAATCTCCTATCTAAGAATGACCACTTGTTCAGTAGAAGCACTTTCTATATCAACTGGTGGAGCAGGAGGATGCTGGTAGAACATTATTTCCTTTTTTTGTGAGGGGCTTGCTCCTTTCAATTTTTCCTTCAACTTCACATTTTCCATGAAAAATTTATCGACTTCATCATTTAAAAAAAATTGTTCCTTTTCGTACTCTCCCAATCTAGCTTCCATCTCCTTAACTGCAGCTCGAGTGAACATAGTTGAATGAATTGTCATGGTTGCAACTTCTAGAGGAGATGTATCCTTTAATGTTTTCACCATACCTATCTCTTTCATTCCTGCACTACATCTAGTAACCTTGGTTTTTGTGTACTCTTTTGTTTGGCCCAAAATGCCAAGGTTTCATTCTTAGGGTTATACCCTGTGCAACTTACCCCTTCATCTAAGTCAAACTCAACAATCATCATTGGGTCCTCCTATGTTCTCACTTGATCAAATAATTTTTTTTTATTTAATTCCATACCAGGGACAATAAATATATTACTTTTCAAAATCATCTCTTTAGCCTCTTGTGGGCTGACATCAATATTATCAATCCTTAATTCATTAAAAGTTTGGGCTACTATCTGGTCATGTTGGGATTCCTCAGCTCCCATCTTATTTATTTCAACCATCGCTTCAAACTCTCTCATTTTCATCTTAATCCAAAAGTATTTAAATTCAGGGGTTTTGATAAATTCATCATCTTCCAAGAACTTGCGAGCTGCAACTACCTTGTCATCCTCATGCATTTTTTTTCCTTGTAACTCAATATCGGCTCTAGCTTCAGGCCCGTGGGATTCAATTTCAAGCATAGGTTGGTCCACTTCAACATCCTCCTTGAAATGTCTTAACACATTAACTAATTCTTCAGTATCTCCAACCTCCTCACTTATTTCATAGGAAACAAGTGGCTATATCTCTTGTGTCTTTTTTTTTTTAGAAGGTAGTTGTTCAGGAGGTGATCTTAGAGAAGCATGACATACTAAAACAATATCTAGAGTTGTTTCTGTAATTACAATACCACTTGGCCTTTTGGGAGAAAATTTGGAAAGTCTCCCCATATTTGTTGTAGTCTTAATTAATTCATGAAACTTATCAATTATCATATCAATCCTCTTGACAGGATCTACTTCCTCTACGAAATAACCCAATGAATCATTGTGCTTCATCTTTCTTTCTTCCTCAAGGCTTTTCATAAGTTCCCATTTTCTACTCCTATCATATACCCATTGATGAGTGAAAAAATTTCTGATTACATCTTCTTCATAGTTAATTTGGTGAGTAACCATAGCCTTGGTAAGGATGGTGCGTCTTACAAAATTCATTTGACCGTCAGGGTCAAAAGCTCTTTCCTTTCCATACTGTAAAGAGTGCCTTGATTTTAGATAATTCTACAACTCTTCAAGTGTATCAGATCCCACTGATAGTTCCCAACATGTTGTCAAATTGGTTAGAAATGTACCCTTCCTTTGTTTACTCATGACATCCTTTTCCATCCATAGAATCTGCCACATGAACTCTAAAAAGGCTAATTGATTGGGGACAAACTTTAGCAGTATATGTGGGGCCTATGGGAATCCATAAATCCTGATTATTGTGGTATCTGGTAGAAAAAACCAATCACCAAAGTTATGAGTATGGCCTTGCTCAGGTTTCAAAGCCAAACGTCTTAACAATTGTAGCACAAGTGTGTGTAGTCTTGGTGGTCAGTGGCCAAGAACTCTCATAATTATGTACACAAACTCATCATGGAATATCACATAATTTGAATTCTTACATCTGCTGTCCCATATATAACACCATAGTTTCACTAGTAGAAAATTCTCCTGCTTGTCAATCTGACCCAAACACATCCTTTTGCTCCATCTATCTTTATTCTGGTATAATATCAAGTGGCACAACAAAGAATATTGCCTGAATGTTATGGGGGCTCTATTTTCCCTGACTTGCAAAAATGCTTCATGCAATGCTTTCTCAAGATATGAGGAAAAATCATATTCAATGTTCATCTCAGGGTTTTGGATCCTCATAGCTATCTGTTGATGGGTGTTTTTATACACTTTCTCAACACAGGTAATACATATGTGCACTACCTCTCTTGAAAGGAAATCTTCCAGTAGGAAGTGGCTAAAAATCTCCCCAAGGGCTCTCAGGTGTCAGGTCATGACTTGCATGGAATTCCTCAGTTGATATTTGATGTGATTTTTCTGATAATCACGTGGAAGACTTACGTAGCTGGATATAGAATGGATCTTAAATTTTGGAGTTCCTAAAGTGGGAGTTACGATGTCATTTGTTGTAGGCTCAAACAACAATCTGAAACTTCAATGTTTTCTTTAAGTTTGGCTTTCCAATGTGCAATGAACCTTGACAAGGATTGTTTCTTAAAAACAAGGGAAAAGAGAAATGAAGAGAGAAGGTTCCTGGATCTGCAACTAACTATGAACAGTGATCATGGAGGTTCTGCTATGGATAGCTCCCTTCAAACATAATTCCACTTAACCAAGAAATCTACAGTATCATGAAATATGTGCTATCTTCAAAGGTCTGCAAATATTTTACCATTCATCCACCATTTACATGCATGAATAAAGATAAATATTTAAAGACAAGCTTCAAATTTCAACCCAGGCTAACTTTGCAAGGCCATTTACCAGCAGCAAACAACAAAAAGTATGGGTTGGAAGGCATCAACACAACAAAAATTTCTATAATCACAGGACAGCATGACTAAAGTCTATCTAAGCACTTTGAATCTAAATAAAACAGCAATATAAATCTAACTAAATCATTTAACAATGGAGATTGAACCATGAAACATGTGGAGAAATCAGAAAATACACCAAGTCAATATATTTTCATTATAAATTTCAGCAACTTGTCTTTACAACAACTCAACTCTCTTTGAAATGAGAGGAAAAAATCCAAATGAATGGCCAAGATTGATTTTCATTATGTGGCCAAGATTCACTACAAAATAGGGTTTCACCTACCCCCAAATATATCACAATTTAAAATTACATTCTTTTCTTTTCCCTATTTTGTCCTTTAGTGATAGCACTGCAGCAATTTGTCTTTTGTTGACTGCTCTTTGCTGTAGCTATTCCTTCAGGATCTCTTCATTGATAATAGGGCTGCCCTCCTGCTTCTTCAAAGCTACATATTCCATGAATTTTAGAATGAATGGCTAGAGCTTGTCCACCTCAATAATCTTAGACCACAGCATCTGGTAACTCCATTCTTTTGCATTATCCTCAAGCTTCTTCTAGTCTTCATCATACTTTATGCCTTGATCCTTGAATAGCTCTGACTAGGCGAAGGCACGGGTGGAAAAACTCATTAACTCCATTGTTATCTCATTGGACATCTCGTCCTCCATCTTCTTCTGAAAATAAGGCTTTATCTTCTCTGAATCCATCTATACTGCGAGCATGTCATACTCCATCATCAGCTTCAGATATCGGGCATAGTCCGCCCTAATTTCCTTGACCCATTCGATGTTCGGATCCACTTTATCCTTTATTTATTCCAACCTTTCCCTTTTGTTATCAAAATCCTACCTCCACACATCCATCAGCCAGTGGTCATCACTTTTAAATGCAAGCTCCTTTTCCCATGTAGCCTTTGGTAACCGGATGATGGCCTCAATCTTTGGACAGGTGGAATCATATGTTGTAGAGAAGTCAGTGCAGAGCTTCTTTGTGCTCTCCAGAGATTGTTGTAGATCCAAGAGCTTGTTGGCTATTCGAACAGCCCGACTGATACCCATGTTCCTGACGTATAGGACCTATTGGAACTAGCTCTCTGTAGTCTTGTCCAAGTTCTTTCTCTTTTCTAATTTTTCAATTTTCTCTTTGGACAGCAGTTGGGGTGGAGCCATGGATGTGGTAGGCATGCCATCCACTGAAGACCATTGTTGGATGTAATCCGTCAAGGCGGCCACCTATGCTTTAAGTTCGTCCTTCAAGACCTTGTCCTGTTTTATCAGGTACACCACTGTAGCCACTGACTCCTCAATATGTCCCACCTTTTGCTCTCTGGTAGCAGTCCCCAAGTTGATTGTGGAAATATTATAGCTTACACCTGCATAGCCTACCACAGGTGTTGCTATTTGTGCAGTTCGGGACCTGGAAGCATCCATTGTTACCTTGGATCTAACTTTATCCTTCTTGTCCTTTCTGGTTGAGATTTGTGCTTAGGCTAGGATAGCCTCTAGCCTCGCTCTTAGATCCTTAGGAGTGGGATTCTTCTTCTCAAGCTTCCTCTCCAACCACTCGGGCATGGCAGACTCTCCTTTTGGTGACTCTTGATCACCCTCGCCTTGCCCCGTTCGGACTTTTGTTTGTGCACCTTTCATTTTGGTGTTGTCTCCCTCTTCCTCATCAGAATCTAGGATGAATGTGAGGCATTTGATGGGAGGTTTAGTAATCAATTTCCCTAGGGGACTTCCTTCTACCTCAATTTCTTTTTCCTTTATTTCTTCAATTTGTTCACCCTTGTGCATGTATTCCTTGGGCTAGTATTCTTCTCTATCTTCTTCTCCTGTAGGAGGAGGTGGCACAATCTCTAGTTGTTTTTCCTCTACAGGGATTTCTATATTTTTTGCTATCCTATCACCCTCCTATTCCTTCCTGGGAGGTGACCTTTCTGTCTCTCCTTCATCATGTTTCAGCTGCCTGGCCATCTCTTCTTCAAGATCGTCATCGAAGGTTTGTATGATGACCTTACCACCGACATCCTCCTCCTCATCTCCACTTTCTAAAGAGCTCGTTCCTTCCTCTTCGTAGGCCACCCTATCAATTTGTCGATGTTCATACTCCGGGTGTTCATGGTACTCGTTGGCCTCCTCTTCAATTGGCTTTGAGGCTTCTTGTTCCCGTCTCTGCCACTCCTCAAAGATTAACATTGTGGCCTCCATTGTTGGTGGTCTTGTTGGAGGTTGCGAAGGCTTAGCAGTAGCGAGGACTTGCACTAAGGTAGCCTAAAGGGTGGGGTCCATAAAGATTTGGGAGAGCTCGGAAGGGATATTTTGCATGTGTTTTGAGAAAGCCTCAGGCAATGTGGGAGCAGGCATTGGTGCTGTTACTGTGGCTAATGGGAGTGATGTAGTAGGTGACATGGTGGTGGAGGAAGGTGGAGTAGTTGCGGAGGAGGAGGAGTCAATCACTATTATGGGCCCGACCGGAGGTGAAGGGGCAAGATGGACTGAGATATCTACTGCTGACGGGGATGTGGTGACCATGGCCAGGCAGACAGATGATGGGGCAGTCGAGACAGGGGGGGCCGAAAGAGGTTCTAGCTGATCTATCATTTCTTCCTCATCTTCTTGGATTATAGGATGCTCCATGGTGCCCCCTGTTCACCTGGGTTTCTTGGAAGGTGAGCCTCCTAAATCTTTCCTTGTGTATACCTTGGGATCTAGAGACTACTTTGTTTTCGTTCCTTTTCTCTTCTTCGATCTGGTGATCGGAGGAGATTTGGATGTCCCGCTAGTTGAAGTTGTGGAAGTGACATCTTCGGTGGTACTGGGCTCACTCTTTATCCCTTCATATGTTAGGACCATTCTTTGTTGCTTTAGCTTGGCCACTTGTCTTTTAACCCATTCTTTAGTTTGGGCCATGATGGGTTTAGTCACAATGTCAAGGTCATCGACCTCCTACTCATTCCAATCAATTGGCAGTGGGAAGTTGGAGACTAAATTATACCTATGATCCATAACTGTTCTTTCATCTTCCTCAACTTGATCTAGTATAGGAAATAGTTGCACCCTTCTTACGAAGTATGCAGTCATCCTCATGTAGTGCCTGGCATGCACCTCTTTGTCATCCTAGAAATTTTCCCAGAAATCCTCAACATTATGCAAGTGGGTGTACTCTGGTTCCAGTGCTTTTCTCACATGCCCATATAGGTCCATCCTTGGGCGAGTAGTGTGTAGTCAGAAGTGGTACTCTGCCAATTCCTTTTCTGAGTTCCCAACACACTGGGAGGTTTGCAATTTATACATGCCTTGACCGAAGGTTAAGGGATAAGAGATCCCTGCCAAATGTTTGTTGTTCAGGATGGTGTGCACATGTTGCAACTGCTGGGAGAGTTCCATTAGTATAATCCGGTCATTGGGGTATCGGGGCAACTTGTTCGACCTCTTAGTGAAACCTTGGGTGCTTATGTAGGTGAACTTGGGGAATTGAATAAACAGGAAGGCATACTATTTTAGGAACGCCCATGCACTATGAGAGACTCTCCTCTCAAAATCCCCTCCAAGTAATTGGGTGATGTGACCAATGAAGGTGTCATTGACCTTGTAGTATTCCTTTTTAAAGTTCCTGAATTGGAGCTGGGATATCGGTCATAGGATTTCAGCTTTCGGCCCAGCTCCTCTTTAGGCACCACAAATAGTCTGCTATACTACCTTTTCTTCACCAGTGAATAGACCAGATAGGAGGTCATGTAGAATTTGGAGCTCTTTTTTACATTGATAAACTGCTCATGGAAGCAGTAGCTAATAATGCCTCCCTAGTAGATGAGGCTTTCGTGGTGACATCTTCATTTCCATAGATGATTTGTTCAATGAGGTACACCATCCATTCCTGAAAAACATGGCAAAAGGAAGGCCCATTACTCGACTCAGCATGGTCACTAAGTTGTGATAGTCTTCATAGAAATCATTGTGAAAGAGTTCCTGAGGGACCTTTGCAGCACTCCCCCTTTTCTCCTTGAGCCAAAACTGGTTTATCAACCTTTTACAACCCATCGAGTCTTCATTCCAAGTTTATTTTCCCTCTTCCATCGTGGGCACTTTCATTTCCTCAAAGGTAGGGATGCATAAAGTTTTCGTGATTCCCTCGGCTGACATGTCAGCGAGATTATTCTCATCTCTGTCAATAATGGTCCTTGTCTCGGGCTGGTAGGCTTGCTGACAGGCCATGACTAGTTCAAGGGAAATGAGAGATGGGGGGAAGCTTGCAACTTTTGCAATTCCACTCTGCCTGATCAATCTGGCATTGTTAGTCCTTGGGTGAATTCTGACCCTTCACTTAAATTCATCAATATCGATATGGCCGATATTGGTGTCTATGATTTCCTTCCAGTCTGTGGTGATTTTTGATCATAGAGGTTCACCCTAGAATTGGAACTTCATCTAGTCTTTATCCTCCTTCCCATGACGAGTCTTGCCTGATTTCTTTCCTTTGTCCTTCTCTGCAGTTCCCCCTGAGGGTCCTGCACCCGATTCCATATATCCTACAAGCATGGACACAATGAGTACAACCTTTTGAAAACATTATCGTTAGTCAAAATCCCATGAACTAAATCAAAGTAGACATCATATGACTAATAAAACTAAATCTTTTCCTTTTAGATGTCATTAATCACTTTTTAAGGGATTTCAGAAAATCCGGGTCCAGAGGGGCAGAATTCCATGGTAGGAATGTTGTTTTGAAATTGAAAAAAGGCTGGGGTGATCTGAGTGGTTTCTTCCATCCTCACACTATAATGGTTTGAAAGGCTTATGTCAGAGAGGGCTAAATTTGAGCACGTGGGTCAAGGTTAGTTTTCAAATTTGAGGTTGTTTAGGTCACTTTTGGGGCTCCCGGAGGTTCAAGCCCGAAAAGATGTCTACAATTCGCTGTCTCTAATGGCCTAGGGAAGATGAAGTTCTAGGGTTAGAACTCTGGGGTCTGAGACCTGGTAGGCCAAAGAATGGTAGGTGGTTTGGGCCTGGAGAGGCGAAAAGTCACCGATGTCTCGCCATTTGGGAATGGAAATCCGGAAACGGAAACCTTGATGGAGTGGCCCAGAGGATTGGATCTGGAGGAGTGCTCGGCCGACAGCTCTCTGCATTAAGGTTTTTGGAGGCAAATGGTTGGTCAGAGCCCGAAGGTTGGAAAGGTGGGCACGTTTTTCCCCTTCTGGACCAATGAAGGTGGAACAGAGTCCTGGGTGGAGGAGCCTGGCGAGTGCAAGGATGCTAAAGTTTGATGTTTTTAAAAAGGAAAGTTGGGACCTAGGAGGCGGTAAGATGCCAGTGGTCAGTCGTTTGAAATGAAAAAGTTGCCACGGAAGTCTGCGGACCGGGACCTAACGAGATGACAGATTGGCTCAATTGGGAGTTTACCGTCGGACAACGAGAAGCAAACCAGGTCCTGGAGCTCGAGCGGATAGGGTCACTCCGCTGTTTTGAATTGGAAAAAGCTCCACTGAGTTCCAGATACAGAAGTCTGGGGGTTCGGGCCCAAGAAGCCAAAATGGAGACCAAATTTCATCATTTTTATTTTGGAAAATTTTGACGGAGAACTACAGATGGAGGTCCAGGGTGATGGGCCTGAGAGAGGATGCGGTCGTTTTGAAAAAAGATGTTTATTTTCCTAAGTTTCACCGGCGGCAGAAGGGCCCGGGCCTAGTGGGCTCGAATTCCTTGCATGAAGAATGGCGGTGATGAAGGAGAGTTCTGGATCGATCTTATGGGATGCTTTGGAGGTTTTTCAAAGATTCCAAGATATGGGTTTTGTGTGTTTTATCAAGTTTTAGCTAATTGAAGCATTTTAAACCCATGTTATTCATCATTTTAGGTGCAAAATATGAAAAAACCTCACAGGAGGGCAGATGGAAAACCTACCTAGGGAGCCCAATGAAGGAGATTGCAAAATCCACTAAGGATCGGCAAATGAAGGCGACGGGTGCGAGGGCAGTGATCGATGAAGGCAGTGAACTCCTCTGGCAAGCACTCTAACCTCCTTTGCAATCTTGACAGATGAAAATGACAGGTTGGGGCCTAATATTTATACCCTCCTCTACAATTAATGGCCTCACTAAATGCTTGTACGACTGACCCATTAGTTGGTGAATTTGAAATTAGCATACGGCGGCGGGAGGTCTGGGGTCCGAGGTCCGGAAGGATGTGTCGAAATGGCTATTGAAGATTGCTTTTCATACCAATGGCAAGGAGAGACCCGAAGTCTAGATGGAAGAGTGCTGGCAAGGCTTCGCTGCCAAAAATGGTGGAGGGCGAAGGGAATTCTGAGAACGACAGTCCGGAAAACAAGACTCGGAGGGCTTGAATGCAGTAAAACATGTAAAATCAAGTTTCAAGCGGCCGGAAAGACGCAACGCCGCGACCGCTTGAAACTTGATTTTACAAACTGCCAGTGAAATGGATCTTGAGGCCTGGTGAGTGGAGTTTCGTCAACAGTCGGCCGTCGAGAATGGCAAGGTCAAAATGGAATTCCAGACTCGGAAGTCCAGTGGAGCAGGCCCAGTGGGGACGAAGGTAGCTCAAATTTTCCACAAGTTTTACTGACGGTAGAGAGGGATCTGGGCTCCGGGGTTCGAGAACGTAGAAGCCTTCCACAATTTGAGAATGATGAACACCCAGAGGAAACCCGCCTAGGGAAACTTGATGGGGCAAGCCCACTAGGGCGGGTTGATAGGGAAGGGTTGGATGGAACTCTCACTGTCCCATGCTCTGAGTCCTTGTTCTTGAGAACTCCTAGGTGACCTTTTCACCTTGACCTTTAGGTCCTATCACAAGTATAAGCACCCCTGGTCCTACTGGCCAACCCCACTATCAACACTCTTCTTCTCACCAAGCCAATCTTGGTGCCTTGCCATTATCTCACCCTTGACCCTTATTCTTCCCTAAAGGCCAAATTCTCTCAACGTACAATTTGATTGTTGCAGGGGTGTGAAAAAGTTGTAAAATCTTGTAACCTGTTTAGGGTTCTTATTCAACCACAAGACCCCAACTCCCCATCGCTTCAACCAAACCCTTTCCTAGGGTTAGAAAAGGCTACAAGCCTAGAGCCCTAATTAGGCCTCTTAACAGAGAAAAATGCAATTTTCCCCTAAACCCTCCAAACAACTAGGGTTCTTCATTTGGGGTTTGTGTTTCCCATACCCACACCTTAAAGATTCTTGAGGTTTTGAGCCTGTACAGGTCGTACACTGCCCATTCACAAAATTGGCCCAAAAGCTAGGGTTTGTAAGCTTTTCCTGGCTGATTTTGGACTGTCAAAGTTTCCTCCCACCAAATAGATTGGTGGAGCCTCCTCCTGATCACTAAGCCTTGCCAAGACCCCCAACTAAATTCTACAAAAGGAATTTCTTCAAAATATGAGCACCCCTGCAAGTTGTGTGACTTTTACTCCTGGTCTTTCCTAGCCGGACCCTGCCTGGCTCGCCTAGGGCAAGACCTTGCCAGCATCTCCTGCACTCAAAAAAAACCTACCAACTAACATATGTACAAGCATGGTGTCTAGGAACTATTTCCAAAAGGTCATACGGTTTGTACGGTGGAAAAGTGCTCTAGCACCCCATTTTCTAAAAGCAGTTTGGTTCAGACCAGCAAGAGGGAAACAAAGAACTATTTACAAAAAGATACCTAAAAATTGAACAAGAATCTATTTAATGAATAAAAAATTCTTGAATTCCAACTTCACTACATCCTACAATGGAACAAAAACAGATCTAATCCATTAAGACTTAATCAAGATGCAAAAGTCAGGAATTTTTGTATAGAACGTTGTTTCCTTCAATTTCACAAGATTTCACTAAAACATTAAAGCTTCTAACCTTGCTCCAGGGTTGAATCATCCCTTATATAGGCTCCAAAAATAGTTGAGTACCTTTGGTCGAACCTCTTGTTGACCTAATGACAAAAGTTATAATACCCACTGTGTTTTTCAAACTTTGCCAACTTTTGACAACTTAACAAGATGAAGTTCAAAACCTATTTAACTCATGTCAACTTCTTTCCTAAAGATAAAAAACATCTCAAAGCCCTCTACACAATGGTCAACATGAACTTATGAAAAGAAAACAAAAATTTAACCCTTTAGGTTTCTTATTTACCTAAGAAACTACCTGTTGTTCCTTAGGTGCTCTTGCACCATTCTCCCCCTCTCAGCCCAAACACTAAGGAATGGAAGGAGAGACCAATGCTAGGTCAATGCCAAACTTCTTGAACTAATCTTCTTGTACCAATGTAGTTTCTGATTCATGCATGTTCTTCCACTTGACAAGGTGCTCCATGTATACCTTGTTCCTTGTAGACTTTTGTACTCTAGACTCCAAGATCTTCTCTGCCTGTGGCTTCTCTTGATTAGGTAGGGGTACATTAATGATGTCCTTGAAGATCTCCTAACTGTTCTGAACCTCATCACTGATGGTTCCCTTATACTTGATCAAATCAGCAATGTTGAAAATTGGTAAGATTCCTGGATCGGTAGGTAACTCCACCTTGTATGCATTCTTGCCATACTTGGCCAATATCCTACATGGACCCACTCTCTTCATCTGCAACTTGGTTGACATTCCCTTCTGCAACCTTGACTTGTTAAGGTGGACCATGGCATAGTCCCCTACTTGAAACTGCACATCCTTCCTTGACATATCTACCTTCTCTTTCAGTTTTTGTGTAGCCTCTATGACTATCTTCTTGACCTGCTCCTAAATCTCCTTCATGGTCTGACTAAAGTCTTTTGCATGGCCACTCCTATGTTCCATAGCTCCAAGATCTCTAAGCTCACAAATGCCTCTTGCGTGCATCCCATACACAACTTCAAATGGACTCTTCCCTATGGTCCGGTTTACACTATCATTATAGGCATACTCGGCTTGGGATATAACCATATCCCATGTCTGTCCATATTCTTTAGTTAAGCACCTTAAAAGATTACCAAGCACCCTATTAACCACCTCTGTTTGACCATCGGTCTGAGGATGGTAAGCTGATCCAAATGACAGATTCGTACCCAATCTACTCCATAGAGTCTTCCAAAAGTGACTCATGAACTTCACATCTCTATCATAAACAATGCTCAAAGGTAGTCCATGGATCCTCACAACCTCCTTGAAGAAAAGATGAGCTATGTAGCTAGCATCATGAGTAGTCTTGCAGGGAATGAAATGACTCATCTTGCTAAATCTGTCTACCACTACATAAACACTGTCAAAACCAGTCTTGGTCTTAGGAAGGCCTACCAAAAAATCCATGCTCACACACTCCCATGGTCTATTAGGAATGGGCAGGGGTTGATAAAAACCAACATTAGTAGCTCCTCCCTTAGCTTTCATACACACAACACACTGTTCCACATACTTTCTAACATCTCTTTCCAACTTAGGCCAATAATAAAATCTTTGCACTAGTTCTAAAGTCTTGTTAATGCCAAAATTTCCACTAAGACTACCATTATACTTTTCCTGAATTAGATTTTCCCTCATTGAACCTCTTGGAACACATAACTGATTTCCCTTAAACAATAACCCATTTTGCAAAGTATACTCCTGAAGAGTAGTGGCTATGGAAATGGTTCTCAAAGTTAGAACATACCTTATAGACCTCTGAAAATTCTTCATCATCTCCATATAGATCCTTGAAACTCTCTATGCCAATGCTCTTGATCTGTATCTCTTGGATTTTCAACAATCTCCCACTCAATGCATCTGCCACTTTGTTTAGTTGTCCCTTCTTGTGCTTGATGGTGAAGGTAAAAGCTTGAATGTATTCCATCCATTTCAAATGCCTATTACTTAACTTCTCTTGAGTGTTGATAAAGCTGAGTACCTGATTGTTAGTAAAAACTACAAATTCCTTGGGTAGAAGGTAATGCCTCCATTTTCTAAGTGACTGAACCAAAGCATAAAGTTCCAAGTCATAGGTTGAATATTTCTTCTTTGCTTCATTGAGCTTCTCACTAAAGAAGGCTATAGGTCTGCCCTCTTGACTTAGCACTCCTCCTACTGCCACTCCACTTGCATCACATTCAATAGTGAACAACTTGTCAAAACTAGGTAATAAGAGAACTGGTTGAGTTTCCACCTCTTGTTTCAATTTCTCAAACCCTTTCTCAGCTTCTTGAGTCCACACAAACTTAGTCTTCAAACCACCCTCAATTGTATCTAGAAATGGTGCACATATGCCACTAAAGTTTCTTATGAACTTTCTATAGAATTGAGCTAATCCATGAAAACTTCTTACCTCTATCCCTATAGTTGGTGTAGGCCAGTTGAGAATAGCTTCCACCTTGCTTGGATCCATCTTCAATGATCCTTTGGACACTACAAAACCAAAGTAGACTAACTCTTGCTTAAAGAATTCACACTTCTCTAGATTGATTGCCTGCTTCTCTTCTTGCAACCTTCTAAGAACCAACTCCACTTGTTTTAAATGCTCTTTTGTTGTCTTGTTGTATATGAGGATGTCATCAATATACACTACCACAAATATCCCTATAAAGTCCTTAAGCAGTTCATTCATGAGCCTCATGAATGTGCTAGGGGAATTGGAGAGACCAAATGGCATCACTCTCCACTCATATAACCCATCATTTGTCTTAAATGCTATCTTCCACTCATCACCATCCTTAATTCTAATCTGATGGTATCCACTCTTAAGATCCAACTTTGTGAAGAACTGAGTGCCTCCAAGACAATCCATCAAGTCTTCAATTCTAGGAATAGGGAACCTATACCTAATTGTGATTCTATTTATTGCTCTAGAATCAGTGCATAACCTCCATTTACCTCCCTTCTTTGTTGCTAAAACCACTGGTAATGCACATGGGCTGATGCTCTTTTGAATCAATACTTGATCCAACAATTCTTGCACTTTCCTAGCTACCTCAAGATTCTGATCTAGTGTAAGTTTGTATGCTAATTTGTTAGGTAATGAAGCTCCAGGTATGAAGTCAATTTGATGACTTATGGCTCTCTTTGGTGGTAGAGTTGTAGGTGTACCATCATTGACTATACTCTTGTACCTATCAAGCAACTTTTGGACTGCTTCCGGTAGGACTATCTTTTCAGCCTTATCTTCCTCTTTAGGTTGTATCATAACCACATATCCTTCATTCCCTTGATGTAGGTTCTTAAGGAACTCCTTACCACTGCTCAACATGATGTTTGGTGTCTTTGACTGTCCTTCATCTTCTTCTAACAATGACTACAGCTTGAAAGTCTTCCCATCCTTCTTAAATGAAATGGTGTTCTCTTTTCCATCATACATGACACTCCTGTCATACTACCATGGTCTTCCCAATAGTAGATGGAATGCATCCATGGGTAACACATCACAAACTAACTTGTCCTTGTACCCTCCAATAGAAAACTCCACCGTTACTTGCTCATTTACTAAAACACTCTGCCCTTTGTTTAGCCAAGTGACCTTGTAAGGGTTAGTATGGGGTACCTTCTCCAATTTTAGTTTCATTACTGCCTCCTCTGAGATGATATTATCTGTTGAACTTGAATCTACTATGACCTTGCACACTTTCCCAAGTATCTTGCATCTTACTCTAAATAGAGCTCTCCTCTGTTTTGGTTCTTCCTTAACCGGTTGTCTGATCAAAACCCTATTGAACATCAGATTCTCTCCTACCTCAGATTCTATATGACTGACCTTAGATGCCTTAGGACTCATGGTTTCCTCTTGTGCATAAGCCACTCTCTTTTCATTGCTTGATGAAGATGCTTTCTCTGGGAACCTATAAGCAAAATGACCTATTTGATTACAATGGTAACACTTCATGTTTGCAAAATAAGAATTGCTCCTGCCTGCTCCTCTTCCTCTGTTTGAACCTCCTTGAGGTCCTCTACCCCTATTGTATCCTCCTCTTGTAGATGTTTCACCTCCATTCTATGTGATTTTTGACTCTCCTTGGTTTCTTTGGTCATTTCCTCTACCTTGGTAGCCACCACGTTGTCCTCTTTGATCTCTTTGATCTCTGCCTTTGCCTCTGCCCTTAGAAGTCTGATCTTGCTTCCTTTTGTTCCTTTCCTCAATCTTTATGGCCAACTGATAGCATTGGTGTATTGTCTTAGGACTTAAAAGAGCCATCTCCTCTTGGATGTTCCATTTCAAACCGTTAAGGTATCTAGCTACCTTAAGACTTTCATCCTCTGTAACATTTGACCTCATGCAAAGTTTTTGAAACTCTTCAATATAAGTGTTTACATCTTGGTCTCTTTTCCTTAAGCTTTGCCTCTTCTTGTGTAACTGAATCTCATAGTCATCAGGCATGTATGCCTCTCTCACTTTGGCAACCATTCCTTTCCAAGTTGAAATAGGCTGCTTACCTTCTTTTTCCCTCTCTATCTGAATGAACTTCCACCATGTCAAGGCAAATCCTCTTAATCTTGATTTAGCAACCTTCACCTTCTGTGCTTCAATGACTCCATCACATTCAAAATGGTTTTCCATACCTTCTATCCAATCCATAACTAGATCAACTTCCATCTTTCCACTAAAAAGTGGTATGCCTTCAAGTGCTTTTCCACTCAAAGCTTTCAATGCCTTCAAGAAAGGCTCCTCTTTCAAAACAGGGTCAGGTTCAGGGGTCTTATCTTCCTTTGCAACCTCTTCTTCCTTTGGTATTCTTCCTTCAAATTGTCTAGTCCTCACTGCTTGTTCAAGCTGGGCTATCCTTTCCCTCAATTGTCAATTATCTTCCTCCTGCTCTTCAACCATCTTGGCCAATTGTGCATTTGTCACCATGATGGTAGTATCACTTGACTCAACCTCTGACATATATTACTCTTTCCCAAATCTTTAACTTGCTCTGATACCAATCTGATAGGGAAGGGTTGGATGGAACTCTCACTGTCCCATGCTCTGAGTCCTTGTTCTTGAGAACTCCTAGGTGACCTTTTCACCTTGACCTTTAGGTCCTATCACAGGTATAAGCACCCCTGGTCCTATTGTCCAACCCCACTATCAACACTCTTCTTCTCACCAAGACAATCTTGGTGCCTTGCCATTATCTCACCCTTGTCCCTTATTCTTCCCTAAAGGCCCAATTCTCTCAACATTCAATTTGATTCTTACAGGGGTGTGAAAATGTTGTAAAAGCTTGTAAGTAACCTGTTTAGGGTTCTTATTCAACCACAAGACCCCAACTCCCCATCGCTTCCACCAAACCCTTTCCTAGGGTTAGAAAAGGCTACAAGCCTAGAGCCCCAATTAGGCCTCTTAACAGAGAAAAATGCAATTTTCCCCTAAACCCTCCAAATGACTAGGGTTATTAATTTGAGGTTTTTGTTTCCCATACCCACACCTTAAAGATTCTTGAGGTTTTGAGCCTGTACAGGCCGTACACTGCCCATTCACAAAATTGGCCCAAAAGCTAGGGTTTGTAAGCTTTTCCTAGCTGATTTCAAACTGTCAAAGTTTCCTCCCACCAAATAGATTGGTGGAGCCTCCTCCTAATCACAAGGCCTTGCCAAGACCCCCAAGTAAATTCTACAAAAGGAATTTCTTCAAAATCTGAGCACCCCTACAAGTTGTATGACTTTTACTCCTGGTCTTTCCTAGCCGGACCCTGCCTGTCTCGCCTAGGGCAAGACCTTGCCAGCATATCCTGCACTCAAACAAAACCTACCAACTAACATATGTAAAATCATGGTGTCTAGGCACTGTTTCCAAAAGGGTGTACGGTTTGTACGGTGGAAAAGTGCTCTAGTACCCCATTTTCTAAAAACAGTCTGGTTCAGACCAGCAAGAGGGCAACAAAGAACTATTTACAAAAAGATACCTAAAAATTGAACAAAAAGCTATTTAATGAATAAAAAATGCTTGAATGCCAACTTCACTACATCCTACAATGGAATAGAAATAGATCTAATCCATTAAGACTCAATCAAGATGCAAAAGTAAGGAATTTTTGTATAGAACGTTGCTTCCTTCAATTTCACAAGATTTCACTAAAACATTAAAGCTTCTAACCCTGCTCCAGGGTCGAATCATCCCTTATATAGGCTCCAAAAATAGTTGAGTACCTTTGGTCGAACCTCTTGTTGACCTAATGGTAAAAGTTATAATACCCACTATGTTTTTCAAACTTTGCCAACTTTTGACAACTTAACAAGATGAAGTTCAAAACCTATTTAACTCATGTCAACTTATTTCCTAAAGATAAAAAACATCTCAAATCCCTCTACACAATGGTCAACATGACCTTATGAAAAAAAAAAAAAAATTAACCCTCTAGGTTTCTTCTTTACCTAAGAAACTGCCTATTGTTCCTTAGGTGCTCCTGCACCACGGGTCTGCCAGGTCCCAAGGTCATTAGCAGAGGAAAACTACCAAGGAGGTTCCATAAGGCATCAGGACTTAGCAAAATTGGAGGGTAAAAAATTTGGCCAACTCAACATGATACTTTAGAGGCACATTGACCATTTAGGACACCAAAATGGGGGCACGCAAAATGAGGCAGCAACAAAAATGATCTAGCAAGGCAAAAGAAAAGAGGGTCCCCATTCTGAACGGGGGCGTGTGTGCTGAGGGAACAACACTATCATCATTAAACTAACTGGCATTCACTCTTCTGCATCTATCCCAAGTACTTGACAGAGAGAAAAGTAGGTTTTCTTGAAATAGAATTGGAAATCTGAGACTTCAAATAGTTCAGTAGTAGAAGGGGATATAGGAATCACCCTATTGTTCACACCCCTTTTCATGTAAATGGGGACTTCATCACTTCTATGGGTTTTCCTCAATCTAGTATATTCTTCTTTACTTCTTTGCAAATCAATTTTAGTCAGGGCTTGTTTGTTTAGGTCAAAACATTCAATGATGGCCGCTTTAGTCAACACAACTAATGGTGAACCATCTGGATATCTCATAGACCTAGTAGTAGGATGATAACTCTGAGCCAATACTCTCATGAACTCTACATCTATAAAAATATTTGGGACAATTAACTTGGCCAAATCTAATGCCCATGGATTTGACATCGGAATTGTCATAAAAGTAAACAAAATAGTTCCCACTCGGAGATAGGGATAAGGGACTCTCTACAACCGTGAGCCACATCATTAAAAACATTCTTAAATCCTCTCTCAATTGATTCAAGGAGTATATCCATGATAGACTAGTGTAAGGATCTCTTTTTAACCTTAGATTCTTCCTTTTTAGTTTCAGGTTCTTTGTTCTTGGGCCACATGATGTCCTTTTTAGTTTCAGGTTCTTTCTTCTTGGGCGGCATGATGTTTAACTATCTTACTTCTCCTAGTGTATCTAAAATACAGAATTCCAAACAATCTTGCATTCAGTCATGTGAACATTAATGTCAACCTTACACCAAATATTTTTCTCGTAGTTCGAGTTTGAACATGCACCATTGATTTTACAAGATTGGACAGTTGATGTGATTCATGCATTTAATACCGCTTTATTGCCACCGCTTTCTATAACTACCATGGGATAGAGGGGTATAAACCACTATACCACATGCTTCTTTGCATTTCACCATAGGGTAGCAAGATCCTTACCTCTATACCACAAGCTTGACTTATTTAACCTATGGTACTACGGTTTACATTAACGGTCACATATGGCTTACTGCCATACCACATGCTTCATCACATCCTTTTGCGGTATAGAATCTCATATCACCCTACTGCATGCCTTTATGATCTTCCTCGTGGGATGGGGGGTTATTCCCCGCTATGCCACACCCTTCATTTTTCCTTCTCGCGGTATGGTGGTTTATGATGTATATAAATTCTCTCATACCGCCCAACCACGTCCTCATCATAATACTTCTGTGGTATGGTGGTAAATATCTTCATGTTGTCTGTTACACACCGCCAACCCACCAAGGGTTCAAATTACGATTGAGGGATCATGATAACAGACTATTAAGGGATTTGGAATGTTTTTAGTTGGACATGTTTTTGCTGAAGTATATATATGATGAATTTTTTTCTTTGGCTTTGTATAAGTCTTTCAGTGTCAGTCAGACCTAAAAAAATTATATGTTCAGTAAAAAATAAAAAGGAATATAAGGGTCAAGGCTTGGGTCATGGAGCTCAAGGTTAATTGTGATGATGGAACTAGGAAAATTTTTAAGGTTCTAACACACCTCATGATGAACTAGACTATGTTTTTCCTTCATCCTGCTTGTGTTATGTTTTTATGAGTTCTTCTCTTGTGAATATATCCCTAAGGAAAATTTGTCTGATACTTGTAATTGTAAACATCTTGGTTTTTTTCTACAAATAACTTTTAATTTGTAACTTGAATTCTATTTTAAATTTCCATTTGCAGTTATCAGTGGATTGGAAAGTAAACAGTTATCAACTTATGAACACAATAAAGTTTTACTGATTCAACTTGCTAATTTATACATTATTGTTTATTTGGACTTCAGGAAATGAAGACAAGGATTGTAAGGCGCAAATTGGATGATAGTGATCATAGTGTTCAAATTCTAGGGACAAAATATGAGCACGAGGATACTAAAAAAGTGGCCAAGAATAATGAATATTTTTTGAGTCTTGATTTGAAAAGGAAAGTTGTAAATCCACTAAGTAGTATATTATTTGTTTAATAGTGTTTAATCAAATTTTATAGGCAAGATATTTATGAATATAAGACAATATGATATATTTTTTTGTTTTATAGGCAACAAAAAGAGTGCAAAGAAAATGTGGAGAAAAAAAAAGGAAAAAAAGATACAGTTCTACCATCTTGTAGAAGCCAACACTTTTGTGATTCAACAAATGCAGTTGGTGAAAACAATAGTTGTGATGATGTGCAACCTAGTATAGCACATGGTGATGTGAAGCCTAATATAGCACATGGTGATATGTAGCCTGATATAGCACATGGTGATGTGCAACCTGATATAGCACATGGTGATGTGAAGCCTGATATGGCACATGGTGATGTGCAACGTTGTGATGATCTCATAGGACTAAGTCTAAGAGAGATTATTGAAAAAAATCAAGGCAAAGGAACAATAGGTCTGCAGATGCTTTTTTCAACATTAATGGATGTGTTTAATGATGTGGAATCCACAAAGACTGGTAATGATCTACCTACTCATGCCACACCTGATGTGGCCAAGGAGCATAAATTTCCATTTAATGAAAGTCATGAAGAGAGACCGCTTGCATTTGCTATGCCTCAAAGTGTACCTGTTGCATCTAGAACTTTTGATGGAACTAGTGGATCAGCTAGAAATACTGGTAGTGGTAATTTAATATATGTGGATGCTTTTGTCAAAAGATAAAGATTGAGTCAAGATTTGTATAGATCTACTAAGAGGAATGTAAAAGAAATAAAATTAGAAGGAAATAAGCCTTTCTTGCTTGAGGTATCGAGAGATGGTGAGCCCATTGGGCTAACTACTGCAAAGTGGGCCACTGAGTTGGGTGTAAGATGTAGGGCCCATTTGGATATTTGTAAATCAAATTTTGCAGAGCAAGATCCACAAGTTGTGGAAAATTTTATACAAAAAATGGAAAATGTTTTTGAGACTATTGGTGGACAAATCTCTAGAAAATATTACAAGCAAAGGATGAGAGTTTTGATGAACACTTATAGATACAGTTGTAGAAAAACAATCATGTTGGGAAAAGAGAGGTTCAAATCCAGTCTATCTCCCAAAGAGTGGGAGGAATTGAGAAAAAGTATTCATTCTGAAGAATATTTGGTAAAGAGTAACAGAGGCAAGAGAGCAAGAGATAATGTGAGGGCTGGATATACATTTGGCTGAGGTGGGTTGCACGCCAAAATGGAAAAATTTGCAGTAAGTGTATGGGTTTTTGGTTCAATTTACATTGTGTTATTTATTTCAATTTTGTATTGAACTGACTATAGGTTGAAATTGACATTGGATTTTAGGTGGAAAATAGTAATAGAGAAGTAGGTGTAGAAGATATTGTCAATTATATGGTAGCACTAGATGCTAGTAAATCTAAGTGTAGGATGAAGTTGAAATCTAGTTTTTCAACAAAGATTTCACAACCATTTTTTCAATTCCTAGTAGGAGCCTCTGTAGATCATGTCAACTCATATGAACTAGGGTACCAAAAGGTAATGAGTTTCATATTAGGTCTTAGTCAACAAGTTACGCAGTTGGTTGAAACCATTAACCCTATGGTTTCTGCATGGAATGCGCATAAATTCATGGATTCAGATGAGGTAAGATGCTCTATTGATCTCATTTCTTCATGTTTGGCAGTTCTATATACAAATGCCTCTTAATATGTAGATTATTGAAATTTGAGCATAGGAGAATCCAACCCAGTTTCTTTATTGTTGGAGTGATCTAGAAAATGTTCTTTTGGACAAATTTATAGCTTGTATTCTTTACTTGACTATTGAATTCTTTGTATATTTTTTTGCATGATGGCTAAACCAAATGCAAAGAATTTTTTTCAAAGCAATAGAAAAACAAAAATGCCTTCATGGTGTCAACAAAGTTGTTGATATTGATAGTGATGAAGTGGACAAGAATGCACAACACAGTTGTCTTAGTTGTCCTGAAGTTGAGGTAATTAATATAATAGTTGTCAATTATCTATCCCAATGTTTTGTCATTCTTCATGCTTAAAATGTTCTTTTGGAGAAAAATTTATAGCTTTTGCATTCTTTACTTGACTTATATTAATGTTTTCATGATGATTAAACCACATGATGCAAACAATTATATGAAAGAAGGACAAAAAGAAAAAGGCCCTGTAAATAGAGCTCTCTACAAAGTTGTACAACTTAATGTCTAGAATGACATTGATAGTGGTTATGATGATGAACTTGATGAGCATGCACATGATAATATTCATAATGATAGTCATGTTGAACTCGAGGTGAGTTTTATGAAACCACGTGCAAGTAAGTACTATTCAAGTAAGTAATGGTTGTTTTATTATATAAATAAGGGTAATCATTACCTATTTGATAGAAGTTGGACATTAGAATAGTAGTGAAGTGTAATTAGCTAGTATACATAGATTATGGAATTAAGGGAGAACATATAACTTACATATGGAAGCTTAGAGCTTAGTTGTAATAGAGTGTTTTATAAAAGCACATACAAAAACTGATTTGTTCCAAGATATAAGACATTACATACAACTGTCAAAAATAGTATAATGTGTGTTTTATATCTCAATATAATGTTTTTTTTTTTTGTTTATGCAAAAATTTATTGATAAACTCCAAGAAGGGGATATAGTTGAGGTGTTTGATTTGCATGATGGTGCTGCTACAGGCATTGGGTAGATTCACTCACTATCTATTGTACATGGATTCAAATTGAAAGGAACAAGAGATGAAAATGTATGTATTTTACAGGTCTCAAGTAACATACCCCTTCCTCATCCAGAAAAAATAGATGGAGTTATTCGTCGAAAAGAGAAACTAGGGATCTTCGCATGGTGGCCACTAAAATATTTGAAAAAAATCACAGAGTTAGTTGTAAGTACAGAAGAGAAAAAGAAGGGTTAGCAACAACAAAGTGTGGAGAGTGAAGTTGTAGACAAAGAATGTACTGAGCTTGAATAAGTTGAACCCAAAAAAAACCTAGAAAATTTGATTTGGGTGTACATTCTATGAGTAGAACAAAGAATGTTCTATCTTACTACACCTGTAATGTAAAACCCCTTGATTATGTTTTTCTCTTTTTGTTTGGGTTTCGCTTATTCAAATTGGTGCATTATAGAAGAGGGGACATATTGTTGTGTAAGCAGTAGACGTAGAGAACAAGCGTGCAAATAAAGAAGTAAATACAAAGTAGATAAAGAGGTATAGAGAAGAGGAAAAGTTGTATAGTGCAACATACATGTATGTGCAGTTGCAAATAAGTTGCAACATAGAATTGTCATCAAAATTGTAATATCTCGCATAACCAAAAAAAGGCATTGTAACTCAGTTTTCTCAGTCACAACACTAAGAAAAACACTTTGTAACAATACATTTTTCAAAGAAAAGACACATTTATGTCTTGTATCTGCTGTAAGAACATGTTTTCTCAATAAAATTTTAGTATTTTTCCTTCTTAATAGTCGTTTCATTATGTGCAAATGAATGATTGATTTTTTTGTGTTTTTATATGTTTAAACCTCAATTAAATCATTCTCATTTCCAACACTTATAGGAATAAATCAATTAACAAAAGCAATTAAATAAACTACCAATTGACTAAATATACTATCAACTAATAGAAATAAGTGAATAAATATGACTAAATATAATGATTATGCAATTAATAAAAAATGTATCAATATACCTATCAATTAATAGAAATCAGTGATAAAAAAATTTAAATAAACTACCAAATTGATCAAAATGATGATTAAAATTAATGACTAAATACACTACCAATGGACAAAAATTAGTGAATAAAAATGATTAAATAAGTGACCAGTTAACATCAATCAATGACTAAATTAATGACAAAATATACCAGTGAATAAAAAAATGGTTGAATAAGTGACCAATTTAAAACATTCAATGACTAAATTACACACTGCCAAATCAATCAAATTAACGACTACATCAACAAAAAAATCAATCAATCAGATGACTAAATTAATGAACAAGTTGATCACTCAGACGACTAAACCAACGACCAACTTGATCAATCGAGCGACTAAATTAATGACCAAATCGATCAACCGAACAACTAAAAATGGTTTAGTCATCAATTCAGTCATGTTATAAATGACTAGAAATAAACTACTACTGGTCACACGACCATGTTTAGTCATTTATAAGCAGTTTTTAGTAGTTTTTTCAGTCACATATTATTGTTTCTATACCAACTAGTGCCCCTCCCAAATTGAGCCATTTCCATAGAAGAATTCCAAGTATATTTCAAAAGACCTTATTTTTCTTTGTGCCAAGTGCTTGGAATAGATGCTGAAGAGAGGATTCCAACCTATCTCATGATGATGGCAATGAAGATACAAAATCCCGAAGTCAACATTGAGTATGAATTTTCTTCTAAAATTGAGAAAGGGCTACATGAGGGATTTTTGCAAGTAAGAGAGAACTTAGCTCCCATCACTTTTAGGAAATACTCTTTGTTGTGTCATTTAATATTGTACCAAAACAAAAATAGATGGACTAAAACAATGTGTTTGGGAATGACTGATGATGAAGGGAATAGGTTGCATGTACAAAACTGGTGTTACATCTGGAATAGTAGATGTAAAAATGGTGATTATGTAATATTTCATGATGATTTCGTAATAAAGGTCATGGCCTCTCTTGGTCATATTTCACCAAGATTTCCTAATAAAATCATCCAAGTATTAATACCTTTAGCATTGAAGCCAGAGTAGGGACACACTCACAATTTCGATGAATGGTCCTTCTTAGCAGACCAAACAGTAATAAGGGTCTATGGGTGTCCTCAAGCCCCACATGTTTTACCTAAATTTATTTATGTTCGAATTGAATTTTTATAATTTATGTAGCAAATGTTATGTATGGAGTAGGATGTTATGAAAAGACATAAAAAGGGGACATTCCTCCCTGACCTAACTAAATGTGAGGAGTTATCCATAGGGCCTGACACTCTTGAAGAACTACAAAACTATTTGAAGATAGGGTATTCATTGAATTCATGAGGAGAAAGGGTCTTTGATCTTGAAGGGCATATTAATTTTATAAAGTAGACACTTCTCACTAAAGATGGGATTACCCATGTGATGGATTAGGAAGAAGATGTAATAAGAAATTTCTTTACACCTGATGAAGTTTTTCATAGGAAGAGGAAGTGGTAAATCATAAAGAGGCTTGAGGAGGAGAAGAAGAAAAGGGACACTGGATTCCAAGGATTCTATGTTGAAGAAAAGGATCCTATCAAAAGGATGAACACAATAATTGACAATGTTGAAAGATTATATGTTGAACTAGAAAAGAAACCTGAGGGTGAGTCTTCAAAACCCTACAAATTTCCCATCAAACCAAGTGGTATTGTAATCACAGAGCCCCTACCAAACACTACCACAATACAATTAGAAGCATCCCCTGAGCAACCAAGTCCTAAAAGGAAAAAGACACATGGAGTGGCCCCCTTAGTGGCATATGAAATAAGTGAAGGAGTAGGGGATACTGAAGAGGTAGTTGATGTACTTTTTAATTTTAAAGATGATGAAGTTGATCAGCCACCACCTAAGCTTGCAACTAATGCTCAAAAACTAGAAGAAAGAGTGGGTGTACATGGGAATAATGATCAAGAAGTGCATGATGATGAAAGCGTGATTGTTGCCCTTAGATTTATTGAAGATGAATTTATTCAAACTCTCGAGTTTAAGAATTTTTGGTTTAATATGAAAATGAAAGAATTTGAGGAGAGACTCAAAATTAATAAGATGGGTACTGAGGAGTCACAACATGACTAGATTGTTTCCCAAACTCTTGAAGATATTAGGATTAATGAAATTACTATTAGCCCCCAAGAAGCAAGAAATTGGTCTTAGAAAGCAATATATTATTTATTCCTGGGATGGAGTTAAAAAATATATTCTTATAGGATCAAGTAAGAAGCCAAGAAGATCCCATGTTGGTTTCTAAATTCAATTCAGATGAGGGAATGAGTGGCATAGGTTACAATCCAAGACTTGAAACCGTAGCCTTTTGGGAAAAGTAAAAAAGAATAGAAAAACAAAGATTACTTGATGATGTAAAATAAATGAGAGGGATTAACATGGTAAAGACACTTCAAGACAATCTAGCATTGGAGACAACTACTATGACAATGCACTCAACAATGTTTACTATGGATGCTGTTAAAGTTATGGAGCTTAGATTGGTAGAATATGAGAAATCACAGACTAATCTAAATGATGAAGTGAATAGGTTATTCATAGAAAATGTGAAATTGAAATAGTGGTTGAAGGGAGTAGGTCCTTCCCAAAGCACAAAATTAACAGTATACCAGCCCCCTACCATCCAAACTGATACATGTGCAATCACTGTTGAACAAGTAAATGTGCTAAAACAAGAAATTAAGAAGTTGAAAAATACTAATGAAGAAACAAAGGAAAGAGCAAAGAGAGAAAAAATCAGGGTATTGGAACAGATCTTGGACCATAGGGTTAAACTAATTGTGGAAAAATTGGAAAATGTGTATGAATGTTATGTCTCCTTGTCACAAGAAGTTGATTAGATAAAGGCCCATGTACCTATATTGGACCCCTTATTCAAGAAATGGCAACCTGTGCATCACACCTTAACAACTTTGTGCAAAATTTTACAAAGGAGTGTTGAGGCCCCCACAACTTTAAAGCCTACTGAGCAAATGGTCTGAATGGTCACAAATGAATTTCAATACATATCTACAGAAGACCAAAAGATCAAGGCAAGAATGGATTCATTTCACACACTAAAGTAGTGGTTCATGCCTAAGATACTAAGGGACGATGATCAACTAAAGGCTCCAAGGATTGGATAGACGAGTTTAGCAAAATTTTTCCCAACTACCTCACTAATTTATAGAAGGATGGTGACATAAATATTCACCACCTCAATTTAACCTTGGATGGAATAATTGCACTGGATGTTGGATACTCGAAATTCATCACAGATAGCAAAGGATTGTTAGACAGCAGATGGAAGAGTCACTTGGCCAACACACAAAAAATATAGGAGTACAAATGGCCTCATGATTACACAATGTACCAATAGTAGCAGACATATCTAGCTCCCCTAGAAGAATAGGCCTTGTTGTGAAGTACTGAGCCTTGCAAATGATATCATGGAGAGAGGACCTTGCCAGATTTGAATGATCACACATACCTTATGATGAGTAACGAACTTTTGTATCTTGCGAGTGCTCTGGAATTCAACATTTGATCATTTCTCTTCACTTATCATCTTTCGTTGCTTTTATGTAATCCTATGTAAATGACGATAATTAAGACTTTTTGATTTATGTTAAAAGTGGGTAATTGAAAAGACACTTTTTGACATGTCAGTTAGGACATAATTTTGAAATGTATTGTAAAATATTTTTGAATATCAATAGAATGAAGTTATAATTGGTGGCCGAATTCTAGTTTCAATTGTTTGTTGAAGTGAATTAATGAATGTTATCTTGATGTCTCCAGTTTAATATTTCCTTATTATTTAAATCAACATATAAAGGGTATATCTGGTTTATCAAAAAATATTTATTGTCAAACAATTCATTTTGTACTACATTTTGGTGTCAAATCTTTGGTAATTATGGTTAGTTTCATTACATTCAAATTCTAAATTATGGGAAATTATATATAGTAAATAGATTGATGGCTATTTGGATAGTGAAATTATCTTTCTCAAAAATTAACTGAAATATCTTGTCTTGAAATATCTACAAGGATTATTTCAATTAAAGAGGATTTTTTGGTTATTTTTCTAACAATGATTAACAATGATTTTACAATGCAGATAGCTTGCTATTTTTATTCAAGATACAAGTCATGATCAAAGTCAAGCACATACCAAGAAGATGGTACTCTACTTCAAACCCTCAACCTCACTTAGTTTAGTCTACTTACATGGGGATATTAAGGAATTTGCTAAACAATTAATATATATTATTTGTTGTTTGTGAAGGAGAATCCTGTGAGATCTAATATGGTAGTGGATCAATATCTAGTTTCTCAAGTAAAGATAATGGCATAGTTGGGAAACTTGTTGTGAAACATCAGGTTAGTAATTTTTGGATGTTAAGGCTTCCTAGTTGGATATCAAAGATCTTTTCTCATTAACTTAATTTGGAATTTATGTATAAATGAATTCTTTCATGGTGCAAGTTTTTACTGAGACAAAACATGAACCAGGGTTGACATTTTTTTTGTCCAAGTTTGATGGAATTCTTGGGCTTGGTTTCCATGAATTTTTTATTGATAATGTTGTTCCAGTCTAGTTAGTGTTGATAGCCTTCATTCTATAATATGTCAACTTCATTCTATAATCTGAGTGTATCACCTTTCTTAAAATTTGAACAAGGTTCTGAAATCAAGGGTTCAATATACATACTTCAGGCATATGTTGAACACTCTATTTAAGGAATTTGTTGACAAGGCTACAATTTTTTAATTGATTTATCTTTTTGTTGTGTTTGGACTTACTTTTGTAAACTTGCAATATTCAATGCACTTTTATTCTTTCCGAATTGAGACTAATAGTAATTTTGTTGGTTGTATTGAGGCACAACTTCATTCATGGTGGAAAGGGAAGCACCCCATTGCTCATATCAGATGGCATGTTGCATATAAAGGAGGAAATATTCTAGTTGGGTTATTGTTGACTGCATTGAAGGAGAGAGCTTCATATATGGGACACAATCAACACTCTCCTTGGATTCTACATGTTATAGCTTTCTCTAGGAAGATTTCCCATGTTGTAATTCTTTTAAGATATGAAAGGGGCATGTGCTCACCTTGAAGGGCTCCAAGCATGCGTTTCCATCATTTCAAAAGTTTTTTAGAGAATTTTCTTTCTTGCAGTCATTTCTGTGCAATATCGTAACTCAGATTTTTAGTCTTGTGACTAAAAATAACAATTGTAATACTCTATTTCTAAGCTATGACTAGAAAACCTTTCTTTTATTAATAAAGTTCACTGATTTTTCCTTCTCAATGGCTATCTTATTGTGTGCAATTGATTATTGATGTGTATTTCTATGTTTTATGCTTAAATCCTCAAATATCAATCAATTAAAATGACTAAACATACTACTAATTGACATCAATTAATAATTAAATTGACTAAATATAATAAAAATTGATAGAAATAAATGAACAGTGAATAAATATGACTAGATGTATAACCAATGAAATCAGTGAATAAAAAATGACTAAATATACTACCTGTTACCTGATTTTTAGCTTTCAACTGAAATAAAGTAACTTAGTGTTTATTATTTTTGTGTTGTTTGTTTAAACATTTAAAAGATAAACCATAGTTTGCTAGGTCAAGTTCAATATGTAGGAAAGGATTGTCAAATGAAATAGATTACATTTGCATTCCAATGTTGCAATTACAACAAATGAGAAAAGAGAACCATATGTGTTACAAATGTAATCTTTATTGATAATCATGAAAGTGTACATGTCCCTCACAAGCCAATGGACTAACTTTACTTATTCAATTAAAATAAAGAAGAGAATATACATGAATAAGTAAACAAATAAAATGTGCATATAAGGATGGAGACCAATCATTTCTTAAGAATGACTAGTTTTGAAGGTGTCATCTTGTCCTGTTATTGCCCCGAGTTGCTTGTGTCTTTCCTAGCTCCATAGTGCTCCTAGCTCCTACATCTGGCAATAAAAATGACACTAGAGAAATGCTCTAAGCAATGAAATATCTCAAACCTTACATGAACACTTACCTATGCATGTATAAACTGATCCCTAAATGCATTAAATAAGCATGCAAACCTTGGATGTCCTGGAAAACAATGAAGTCGTCAAACACATCCAAAATATGCATTTATTTTTCTAACTTGTTTGCTTCATGTGCAAATTTAGGACAAGTCTTGTTACTGTTCTGATTCAGTTAAATACAACATGTGGGGTAAATGTGGCTCCCATGAGGGTAGAGCTCAACATGTTTCCTCTGATGTTTTAAGAAGAAATAGTAAATTAAGCAACTTGATCAAAGATATACATGTGATTAATGCATTAAATCAATATGGAATCACACTAGTTGATCAACTTTCATTATCAGATTCAAAATATGCATCAAGTTCAATTATGCATCTCTTAAATAATGAGGGAGAAATCCAAAGTATTATCAGGTCCCTCTCACCTTAACCCTATTGGACAGCCACAAATCACATAGGACGGTGAGCTTTCAGGTCATCGACATAGGTGACATGTGTCTGCTCACTAGGATCGTAGTGAGGAGACAGTGTTAATTGTGGCAAATTATTGAAAAGGTAAACAACTATTGTGGAAATTAGGTAGAAAACGTGTAGGGAACCAAGCATTGTGAAAGTCATGAGGGTTGGGACAGTCGTAAAGGAAAATGCATGCTATATGTCATGAACAAGATAGTAACAATGGATAAAATCATGATCTCATGTATATGGGTGGAAATCATGAATGTATGCTACATGACAGCAAGGGTAGTCACTACATCCATTAAGGGAGCAAGTGAACCATGTTTTCACTTTGGTAGTGAATGATAAACTGTGACTAAGCCATGCAATGAAAGGTGCAGTCAATAAAAAACAAGGAGTAGCCTCACATGCATCAATCAAATCACATTGGACAGGAGATATCCATGAAAATGACAGTGTTATATAATGGAAACTTGTAGGGGGTACAAGTTCTTTTTATGGTGTTGAATTACTAATGCTTATTATTGGAGGAAAATGGGATGTTTTCAGCCACATATATTATATAACAGTTGGTGCATGAGGGTTTTCAGTTGCTTTTTCTCAAGGTAATGGCATCATATATAAATTCATAGTCTTGTCTTATGAATACAACTTTCAGTGCAATATCTCAGAGGTGATGAAAGCATGAGGCACTGATACTAAAGTTAATGCATGAATGATATGAGACACTAGTATCACATACTAGTATGAGAAGGTATTCTTGACAAAACATACTTGTTTTTCATGGCAAAGGAACATGGCTACTTGTTTTCTATAATATGCCTGTGAGATCATGGCCAGAAGAGTGAAATGAAAAAAATCAAAGGATCCATGACTTGCTTCCCTCATGTGTTTGGAGGGGTGAACATGCTTAAGCTAAGGTCATTCATCATTATTCCTTGAGGACTTTAGTTAAAAATATCAGAAAATGAGATAAATTAAATTCATGTAGTATCTTCTAGATTATGAATATGATAAGCTTGAAAGCATTCCAATCATGTCATACAAGACAACAACAAAGACAAATGTTTGTTGAAATTACTGAAGGAAAACACGAGATGGTCACAAGAGAATGCATCTCGGATGAAGAAGAAAGGAAGGGTAGTAAAGTTTTTCAACTACCATGTTCGGTGTCACATAATGATCAACCACAATTTTCATCTACATTTTCTTGAGTTGCTCAAACCCAGCGATTACCTCCACAAGTGATATGTGCAGTTGACAATAACTTTATTGATTGAAATGGAGGATCTCAATTTTGACAATAATCAAAGCATGGGAATAGGTAGATTCACAGTGTAGAGGCATAGCGAGCACAATTACATGGTGGTCAATGTTATATTATGCTAACTCAAATAGCAATACAATGTCATGGAGATTGTACAGTGATGAATATATGAAAGAGTACTAACAATGAATCTTCATATGGGTGGATCTATTATGATAGACCTGTTGAAACCTTCACAGTGATAAAAGAAAAAGTACAGGTCAAACAATACATTAAGGTTGGAGGATTATTGAATGACAATAAGCAATATTGTTAAAAAAAAATTATGGAAAGGAAAGACTATGGGCTATAGATTTCTCAGTACCCACCATGAATTCCTAGCAGCTTCCTATTATGTGTCTCTAATATTAAACAATTAGAGAATTTATTTGAAAGTTTCATATCATAATGAAATTCTTACATTCAGACAATGGAGCATATGATCAAAAACACAACAATAGACCAACACTATTTAGAGGTTGATGGTGTTCTCAAACACAAGAGCAACATGATAATCACATTCAGTTACAAAAGAGTTATCTACAGTTGATGAAATAAAGGTGGATTGCACATGCATAAGTGAATTTAATAGGAATGCACAGAGCAAAAATGACAAAATAAACATTTTTTGATGCAATTGTGAAGGTCAGAAGAACATATCATCTATTCAACATCACTGCAATGGTCATTCTGTTTCAAAAAAGAGTGCAATGAGCTTCACATTTCTGATGTGAGTGCATTCTTAGAAGATGACTCAATTTATGATGGGGTTTATAAAAAAATGACAAACATAGAAAACCCATCTGGGTTTATCAAAAAATGCAAATGTAGAGTGCAAGGTGGTTTTTCTTTCCAAATATGGACCCTTGTTGGGTTTGTTTCAATATGACAAGAATAAATAGAAACCAAAGATGAAAGGTGGTGAGTTTCTTTTCAGAAAGGAACAACTCAAGCATTCAAAACCCCATCTCATTTTCTATGGCCTGTAGGGGTTTTTTCCTTAAAAAACACCAAAACCCACTTGGGGTTTCTACAAAAATACAATCTTGCTACAAATTGAAGGTAACCCACTTGGGGTTTTTTATAGGAATCATAAGTTTCTTCAAACAAAGAAATCCACTTGGGGCTTTTGCAATGAAATTGAAAATACAAAATATTAAGGAGAGCTTCATAAGATATTCAAAACAAGAAGTGCATGTGCAAAACCTAGTTCATATGTTCATGGAGAAACACAATCTTGTTGCAATTTGGAGAAACCCACTTGGGGTTCGAGGTACAAAATGAATTTGAAGTTTTAAAAAAAAAATTAAATCACAAAGTATGATGCTATGAGTGCAGACTCAAAATGACAAACAAAAAGAGCCATTCTTCTATCCTCTTGGCCGCGGCCTCAATGGCTATGTTTTCTTCAAAACAACAACAAAAGGTGGGATTTTTTCTTCATGACAATGTAAAACACAAAAGGAAATCAATTTCTGCTTTATTAGTCATAATGGAGGCTTGAAGTGAGCTCTGTTGCTCAAAATCTAAGAGGAATAGAGTTGATTTAAGGCGTACCTAGAGCTTTTTTGCTCACATATTTTGCAATATTCAAGCTCTTTTCTTTTACAAAAAGCTCCATTTAGAGTTTCTCATGGCGGCTGTAAAAGTGGAGAACAACAATAGAGAACAAAAATGAAACAAAGTTCATTAGACTATGCTACAGGTCGTGGCCAAAATCAATGGAATGGCCTTCAAATGATGTGAAAAAAAGAAGTTTTCATCCAAATAATGCTTTACCTATTGTTTTCTGTGGAAGCCAAGGAAAATTTCACCAAGAATCACCACAAAAACTAGTCAAAGGTTGGCCATGAAAGCCTCATTTTTTCTGTGCATTCGATGAAACCCTGGCGGCCAAAACAAGCTTTCCAAAAAGCTCAATGCTCAAATGAAGTGTTTTTTCACTTTTTCCATATTTTGTTGATTAGGGTTTGACCCTATTTTGATGACCGGTGGGAATTTTTTCCCATGTTTTAAAAAATGAAACACATGTTAATGCAAAATGGGGGTCGATGATATGTTTATGACTTAGGCATTTTATTCCTCAAGTCTTGATGCCTTATTTCAAAAAAATTAAGTCCTCCAAAACATGAAACATATAAAGTGTGCTAAGTCCCATATAATATTTCTTTGACCTTTGGTCATGTAATATCATGGTGCCTTGAAGACTTTCAATTGTTCCTTCCAAGAAGTGTGGAATCCTTTTATGCCACAATGGGCCAAATTTGAACCTTTATTTTGCCTTTGAAAATTAGAAGATGTTGACCAAACATTTGGCCTTAGAGTGCAGAATAAAGTAAGTAAAAATGATCAAGTGCCTTGGAGGTTTTGACCTTGTTTAATGCTTTTGAAAGCATTTTGATATAACATTTTATGTTGCATTTTATTTCAAAGTATAAAGATATTATTTAAGTGATTTGCAAATCACTTTATCATGTCTTTTTATGGAAAATATAATGTAATTCAAAGAGGTTGTGGAGCCCTCTTATATTTTTGCTTTGAAATGTAAAATAACTTGATTAAGTGGTGTATTTTGAATCACCTAATCAAGTTATTATCTTTAATGCCTTTTTGGAGTCTTGTGTTTTCAAAACACACATATTGCATGGGTCAAAGATGGGAGACAAAATGAGGACTTGTAGACATGAGGAGAGTGTGTGAGTGGAGAATTTTACTATTTTTGGAGAAACATGTGCTACTTTGGAGGCAATTTTTTCACATTTTTGGCATGACTTGGGTCCGAGCTTGACTTTTCACCATTGTGGAAGCCTTTTGGAGTGATTTTGGAAGGTTCTTTTTTGGATTTTGTGCCTCATCTAACTAAAACCTTCTAGATGGGTAGACATGAGAGTTGTGTGGTCTTTTTTCTTAAGTAGCTTCATTTTGGAATTTTGGAGTTAGTTCTTTCTTTCCAGCAGAGTGATAGCTTTAGTTTTTTGGAGCTATTTTTCATCATGGAGCAGTATTGTAACTCGGATGGACTTGTGATATAGTAAGCACTTTGAACTTATAGAATAGAGCATTTTACCTTCTCATTTCATGTTTTAGAGTATGTTGTTAGTGATTGATCTTTTGTGAAATTTATCTTTCCTTACAAACTTGTCTCATGTTTAGGCATATGTTTAATAGATAGTGCATGGTAACAGGTTATAAGTTGTGTTAGTTAATAGTGTTTTTAGTTTGTGAAACATTTTGTTTTACTTCTAAAAGCCCTATTTAGAGACCTCCTTATAAATTACTTATGTGAACTACATTTGAAAATGAGTTGTGTAAGCCAAGTTTTATAATATTGATTAATTTGAATGTGATAGGCTATTATTAGATCCTAGTCAATTTTTGTGTATCACCTTAGGCATTTTTAGTTTATGTTCATGTTTCATGCATTTCTTACCCTTTACCTCAGAAATCAGTAGTTAGGTGGCATCAAAAAGGGAAGCCAACCCATAATTTGGAGGTCTACTTTCGAATAGGACACCCACAACCTTAAATCAGTCCTATGTTACATCCAAACCTATTAAGTTCTTTCATAGCTTGACATTAGGGTGCATATTTGGACCATTAACAGTTTTGGCATGCCTGGTGGGATGATGAACTACTTCTCAGTACATTTTTTCACATTTTATTGCTGCTGTTTGGTGTGTACAACAGTAGTTTCAGCCTTTTGGAGGCAGTTTCTTTACATACCTGGCAACTTCGAGAAGTTTTACTGGTTTCAGTATGACCAAGTGCTGGTTAGTTTCAATTAAATTTGATTTTTTCTCATGTTCTAGCTTTTGAAATGAAAAAATATGTCTACATTTCATGTAAATATGTCATATTACCCACCATTCCATGAAAATCATGCATGTATGAATTATTACCAGCCATACGACACATAACAACTTGTTGGTTTTATTTCAAATAACCCTGTGACAACAAGTTACCAACATCCTCATTATGTTTCCTGCCCTCCCACTCCTACTCAACCTCAATATCAACCAGTATATGCCTAGAACTAGCCTCAAGAAGGATATCTTGTTCCAAAACAACAGTCATATTCTCATTTGCAGCCCCAAAATGCTAATGATATGGGGATTAGCAATATAGACAGTATATTGCTAGATTTCCATAGGTAGTTGGATGAGATCAATAAAGAACAAGAGTATCAAATGCAGCAACATGAGGTTGACATGCATTAGGAGTTAGCCTACTAGGCATACATTCAAGAGTAGGAGATGGAGTTTCAAAGGAGACAACATGAGGAATGTTTTGCAAAGAAGATGGCTATAGAGGAATGCATACTAAGGTATGAGACTCAAGCAGCCCCTTCCTTTCCTATCTTCAACTCAATTCCTTCTGTAATGTTGAATCACCCTGTGAGTGAAGAGGTTCCGAAGTACGAGTTCCCTAGCTTTAGACAAGAAGAACCTGTTGAGCCATTGAGTGAGCCTACCAATGAGCCTTCTACCCGTCAGTTTCCAAGTTGGAAAGAGCCATCTGCTCTACCCTGTGAGGTTCTTCCATCTATCATGCAACTAGAACCATGCTCTAACATCTATAAAGAAAAAGAAGAGTAGACCCTTAGCCAGCGCAACTCACTCAACATGGAGGAGACTAGAAGTGTAAACTTGTTGCATTTATCTATGGAGGAATACATGCTACAATTGTAAAAGGCTAAATATGAGAAGATTTCTAAAAATGTTTTTTGCAATGTTTTAGATAATGATCCTCCTGTTGTTGTCAAGGATGGTGAAAGTGTTCCAACAGGACAATAGGTTGAGGAAGTGGAAAAGGATATTGCAGAGGACCAACCTTTAGTTTGGATTGACAAATTACCTGCTTTTGTTGACAAGGATGAAGATTCAAAGCAACAAGAAGACATCAAGCAGTATGGTGAGTTGCAGGTTCAAGAATCAGGACAACAGCCTGAAGAGGTTGAAAAAGGTGATGTAGGCCATGATTTCATAGCTTCATTTGATTATCTTCCATTCTTCATTATGCATGATGAGGAGGGCATAAATCTGGTCATAAGTCAGTAGCATGAGGTTGAAGGCCTTAAAGTTTTATTTCCTCAAGAGAGTTAGCATGAGCTCAATATTTGTCCTCCTACACAAAAATGCAATGAAAAGTGGGAAGATAATCTATTTCAAGCCGAAATTGAGTTTTTCTTCTCATGTCGAGATGTTATGCCAGCATCTTTGGAGGAATATTATCAAGAACAACAAGAACATGAAGTGGAGGTAACCATGTTCAGCCCCTTTTGTATCAATAAATTAGCAGAAACAAACATGGAGCCAAAGGAAGAATGTGGTCTTGGTGGGGATGAGTCTATTCTCTCAAGTCAAAAAACTTCACATGGAGTTGATTTGCATAATCTTAGTAAGCAACCTCCTTTCTAGTGTACAGAGGAGCTTGAGGTTGTTGCATTGATTGAAAGTGTGTTGGAAGAGACTGTCTCATTGTTTGGACATTTTCCTTCCTCCTTTGAAAAGGAAAAAATTGATTTGGATATTCAAGAGGTTGAGCTACATGCGAGTATTGTTCAAGTTGAACAAGAGCAAAGGCTAGATACTACTCTTGAAGATCTCAATCAGGAGGTCAGTAATAAAATTTCAACCTTTGTCATTTCAAGAGGCTGCCCCATTAGATATTTAGCTAGTCTGGAGGCCATTGAAGTACCAGAGGTCATGCCTACACCAAAGTATGAGGATGCAATTGAAGAAGAAGTTGATTTTGGAGTTGCAGCTGAAGATGATCGAATTCAGCTCACCTGTCTAGTTCAGGACAACAATAGGCATGATTGTTTTCAAGGTGCAAGTAAGTTTATTTGCATTTTTTAGGAAACGCTGCAATAGTCTATTGAATATCTGCATGTGTTTCATGTTCTTTTAGCAATGCATAATCATGTAATGCATCAGTTGCCGATTAAAAAGGGGTGTTATTTTGCAAAACCTGTCAATGGTTTTGTTTGACCAGCTTCTTTGCTAGTTAGAGTAGGTTAGGGTAGTTTCATTTTAGATGCATTTTCAGTTTTCCCTAAGTGCTTTTCAACACAGATAGGTAGTTTTCATTTTGCACCGTTGGGTTTTCAATAAGTTTTCAGAGTGCCTCTTGTTGGTTTAGTGAGTTACAACAATTTACAATGTTGTTTTCAAGTGATGTTAGTTTTCTAAGTGACCTCGTTCCCAATGGATAAGCTTAGGAAACTGGTCTCATGTTTAGCAGGAAAACATATAGCAGATGTCACCAAAAATGTTTCCTGAGTTTTAGCTTTTAGCTGAAATCAGGTAACTTAGTGTTTATTCTTTTTGTGTTGTTTGTTTAAACATTTAAAAGATAAACCATAGTCTGCTAGGTCAAGTTTAATATGCATGAAAGGATTTTCAAATGAAACAGATTACATTTTCATTCCAATGTTGCAATTACAACAAATGAGAAAAGAGAACCATATGTGTTACAAATGTAATCTTTATTGATAATCATGAAAGTGTACATGTCCGTCACAAGCCAACGGACTAAATTTACTTATTCAATGAAAATAAAGAAGAGAATATACATGAATAAGTAAACAAATAAAATGTGCATATAAGGATGGAGACCAGTCATTGCCTAAGAATGACTAGTTTTGAAGGTGTCATCTTGTCCTGCTGCTGCCCCGAGTTGCTTGTGTCTTTCCTAGCTCCATAGTGCTCCTAGCTCCTGCATCTGGCAATAACAATGACATTAGAGCAATGTTATAAGCAATGAAAGATCTCAAACCTTACATGAACACTTACCTATGCATGTATAAACTGATCCATAAATGCATTAAATAAACATGCAAACCTTGGATGTCCTGGAAAATAGTGAAGTCATCAAACACATCCAAAATATGCATTTATTTTTCTAACTTGTTTGCTTCATGTGCAGATTTAAAACAAGTCTTGTTATTGTTCTCATTCAGTTAAATACAACATGTGGGGTAAATGTGGCTCCCACGAGGGTAGAGCTCAGCATGTTTCCCTCTGATGTTTTAAGAAGAAATGGGAAATTAAGCAACTTGATCAAATATATACATGCTATTAATGCATTAAATCAATATGGAATCACACTAGTTGATCAACTTTCATTATTAGATTCAAAAGATGCATCAATTAGTTCAATTATGCATCTCTTAAATAATGAGGGAGAAATCCAAAGTATTGTCAAGTCCCTCTCACCTTAACCCTATTGGACAGCCACACATCACATAGGACGGTGAGATTTTAGGTCACTGACATAGGTGACATGTGTCTTCCCACTACGATCAAAGTGAGGAGACAATGTTAATTGTGGCACATAATTGAAAATGCAAACAATTATTGTGGAAATTAGGTAGAAAACATGTAGGGCAGCAAGCATTGTGAAATTCATGAGGGTTGGGACAGTCATAAAGGAAAATGCATGCTATATGTCATGAACAGGACAACAACAATGGATAAAATCATGACCTCATGTGTATGGGTGGCAATAATGAATGTATGCTACATGACAGCAAGCGTAGTCACTACATCCATTAAGGGAGCAAGTGAACCATGTTTTCACTTTGGTAGTGAATTATAAACTGTGACTAAGCCATGCAATGAAAGGTGCAGTCAATAAACAAGGAGCAACCTCACATGCATCAATCAAATCACACTGGATAGGAGATCTCCATAAAAAGGACAGTGTTATATAATGGCAGCCTGTAGGGGGTACAAGTGCTTTTTATGGTGTTGAATTAATAATGCTTATCATTGGAGGAAAATGGGATGTTTTCAGCCACATATATTATATAACAGTTGGTGCATGAGGGTTTTCAGTTGATTTTTCTCAAGGTAATGGCATCATATATAAATTCATAGTCTTGTCTTATGAATACAACTTTTAGTGCAATCTCTCAGAGGTGATGAAAACATGAGGCACTGCTACTGAAGTTAATGCGTGAATGATATGAGACACTAGTATCACATACTAGTATGAGAAGGTATTCATGACATAACATACTTTTTTTCATGGCAAAGGAACATGGCTACTTGTTTTTTGTAATCTACCTATGAGATCATGGCCTAAAGAGTGAAATGAAAAAAAATCAAAGGATCCATGACTTGCTGTCCTCATGTGTTTGGAGGGGTGAACGTGCTTAAGCTAAGGTCATTCATCATTATTCCTTGAGGAATTTAGTTCAAGATATCAGAAAATGAGATAATTGAAAGTCATGTAGTATCTTCTAGATTATGAATATGATAAGCTTGAAAGCATTCCAATCATGTCATAAAGGACAACAACAAAGACAAATTTCTTTTGAATTTATTGAAGGAAAACAAGAGATGGTCACAATAGATTGCATCTCGGATGAGGAAGAAAGGAAGGGTAGTAAAGTTTTTCAACTGCGTTGTTCGGTGTCACATAATGATCAACCATAACTTTCATCAACATTTTCTTGAGTTGCTCAAACCCAGGGATTACCTCCACAAGTGATATGTGCAATTGACAATAACTTTATTGATTGAAATGGAGGATCTCAATTTTGACAATGATCAAAGCATGGGAATAGGTAGATTCACAGTGCAAAGGCATAGAGAGCATAGTTACATGGTGGTCAATGTTATAGTATGCTAACCCAAATAGAAATACAATGTTATGGAGACCGTACAGTGATGAAAATATGAAAGAGTACTAACAATGAATCTTCATATGGGCAGATCTATTATGACAGACCTGTTAAAACCTTCACAATGATAAAAGACAAAATACAGGTCAAAGAATACATTAAGGTTGGAGGATTATTGAATGATAAGAAGCAGTATTGTTAGCAAAGTTTTATGGAAAGGAAAGACTATGGAATGCAGATTTCTCAGTACCCACCATGAATTCCTAACAGCCTCCTATTCTATGTGTCTCTAATATTAAACGATTAGAGAAGTTATTTGAAATTTTCATATCATAATGAAATTCTTACATTCAGGCAATGAAACATATGATAAAAAAAGACAACAATAGACCAACACTGCTTAGAGGTTGATGGTGTTCTCAAACACAAGAGCAACATGATAATCACATTTAGTTATAGAAGAGTTAGCTATAGTTGATGAAATAAAGGTGGATTGCACATGCATAAGTGGATTTAATAGGAATGCACGGAGCAGAAATGACAAAATAAACATTTTTTGATGCAATTGTGAACATTGGAAGAACATATCAGCTATTCAACATCACTGCAATGGTTATTCTATTTTAGAAAAGAGTGCAATGAGCTACACATTTCTGATGTGAGTGCATTCTTAGAAGATGACTCAATTTATGATGGGGTTTATAAAAAAATGAAAAAGATAGAAAACCCATATAGGGTTTATAAAAAAATGTAAATGCAGAGTGCAAGGTGGTTTTTCTTTCCAAATAAGGACCCGAGTTGGGTCTGTTTCAAGATAACAAAAATACAGAGAAACCAAAGATGAAAGGTGGTGAGTTTCTTTTCAGAAAGGAACAACTCAAGCATTCAAAACCCCATCTCATTTTCTAGGGCCTGTAGGGGTTTTTTCCTTAAAAAACACCAAAACCCACTTGGGGTTTTTTTGCAAAAATACAATCTTGCTATGAATTCAAGGTAACCCACTTGGGGTTTTTTATAGGAATCATAAATTTCTTCAAACAGCGAAACCCACTTGGGGCTTTTGCAATGAAATTGAAAATACAAAATATCAAGGAGAGCTTCATAAGATATTCAAAACAAGAAGTGTATGTACAAATCCCAGTTCATATGTTCATGGAGAAACACAATCTTGTTGCAATTTGGAGAAACCCACTTGGGGTTCGAGCTACAGAAGGAATTTGAAGTTTTTTTTTTTAAATTAAATAAAAAAGTATGATGCTATGAGTCCAAACTCAAAATGACAAAACAAAAAGAGCCATTCTTCTATCCTCTTTGTCGCGGCCTCAATGGCTATGTTTTCTTCAAAACAACAACAAAAGGTGGGGTTTTTTCTTCATGACAATGTAAAACACAAAAGGAAAAATATTTTTGTTTTATTAGTCATAATGGAGGCTCGAAGTGAGCTCTTTTGATCAAAATCTAAGAGGAATAGAGTTGATTCAAGGCGTACCTGGAGGTTTTTTGCTCACATTTTTTGCAATATTCAAGCTCTTTTATTTTACCAAAAGCTCCATTTAGAGTATCTCATGGTGGCTGTAAAAGTGGAGAACAACAACAGAGAACAAAAATGAAACAAAGTTCATTAGACTATGCTACAAGCCACGGCCAAAATCAACGTAATGGCCTTCAAATGATGTGAAAAAACAAAGTTTTGATGCAAAAAATGCTTTGCCTATTTTTTTATGTGGAAGCCAAGGAAAATTTCACCAAGAATCACCAAAAAAACCAGTCAAAGGTCAGCCATCAAAGCCTCATTTTTTATGTGCATTCGATAAAACCATGGTGGCTAGAACGAGCTTTCCAAAAAGCTCAATGCTCAAATGAAGTGTTTTTTCACTTTTTCCATATTTTGTTGATTAGGGTTTGACCCTATTTTGTTGACCGATGGGAATTTTTTCCCATGTTTTAAAAAATGAAACACATGTTAATGCAAAATGGGGGACGATGATAATTTTATGACTTGGGTATTTTATGCCTTAAGTCTTGATGACTTATTTCAAAATTTGTTAAGTCCTCCAAAACATGAAACATATAAAGTGTGCTAAGTCCCATATAATATGCCTTTGACCTTTGGTCATGTAATATCATGGTGCCTTGCAGACTTTCAATTGTTCCTTCCAAGAAGTGTGGAAGCCTTTTATGCCACAATGGGCCAAATTTGAACCTTTATTTTGCCTTCGAAAATCAGAAGATGTTGACCAAACATGTGGCCTTGGAGTGCAGAATAAAGTAAGTAAAAATGTTCAAGTGCCTTGGAGGTTTTGACCTTGTTTAATGCTTTTGAAATCATTTTGATATAGCATTTTATTTTGCATTTTATTTCAAAGTATAAAGATATTATTTAAGTGATTTGCAAATCACTTTTATCATGTCTTTTTATGGAAAATATAATGTAATTCAAAGAGGTGGTGGAGCCCTCTTATGTTTTTGCTTTGAAATGTAAAATAACTTGATTAAGTGGTGTATTATGAATCACCTAATCAAGTTATTATCTTTAATTCCTTTTTGGAGTCTTGTGTTTTCAAAACACACATATTGCATGGGTCAAAGCTGGGAGACAAAATGATGACTTGCAGACATGAGGAGAGTGTGTGAGTGGAGAATTTGACTGTTTTGGAGAAACATGTGCTACTTTGGAGGCATTTTTGTCACACTTTTGGCATGACTTGGGTTTGAACTTGACTTTTCAGCATTTTGGAGGCCTTTTGGAGTTATTTTGGAAGGTTCTTTTTTGGCTTGTGTGCCTCATCCAACCAGAACCTTCTAGATGGGCAGGCATGAGTGTTGTGTGATCTTTTTGCTTAATTAGCTTCATTTTGGAATTTTGGAGTTAGTTCTTTCTTTCTAGCAGAGTGATAACTTTAGTTTTTTGGAGCTATTTTTCATCATGGAGTAGTATTGTAACTCAGATTGACTTGTGATATAGTAAGCACTTTGAATTAATAGAATAGAGCATGTTACCTTCTCATTTCATGTTTCAGAGTATACTCTTAGTGATTGATCAGTTTGTTTTGTGAAATTTATCTTTCCTTGCAAACTTGTCTCATGTTTAGGCATCTGTTTAACAGATAATGCATGGTAACATGATATAAGCTGTGTTAGTTAATAGTGTTGTTAGTTTGTGAAACATTTTGTTTTCCTTCTAAAAGCCCTGTTTAGAGACCTCCTTATAAATTACTTATGTGAACTACATTTTAAAATGAGTTGTGTAAGCCAAGTTTTATGATATTGATTTGAATTGGATAGGCTATTACTAGGTCCTAGTCGATTTTGGTGTATCACCTTAGGTATTTTCAGTTTATGTTCATGTTTCATGCATTTCTTACCCTTTACCTCAGAAATCAGTAGTTAGGTGGCATCAAAAAGGGAAGCCAACCCATAATCTAGAGGTCTGCTTTCAAATAGGACACCCACATCCTGAAAGTAGTCCCATGTTACATCCAAACCTACTAAGTTCTTTCATAGCTTGGCATTAGGGTGCAGATTCGGATCACTAACACTACCAAATTGATCAAAATGATGATTAAAATTAATGACTAAATACAATACCAATGCACATAAATCAGTGAATAAAAATAACTAAATAAGTGACCAATTAACAACAATCAATGACTAAATAAGTGACCAGTTTACAAAAATCAATGACTAAATCAACAACTAAATAAGTGACCAGATAAATATATAATTCAATAAAAAATGACTAAATAAGTGACTAGATTACAACAATCAATGACTAAATATATCAATGAAAAAATGGCTAAATAAGTGACCAGATTACAACAATCAATGACTAAATCAACGACTAAATATACTACCAAATCGATCAATCAAAACAACCAATAAATGACTAAAAATGGTTTAGTCATCAATGTGGTCAGATTATATATGTCTAGAAATAAACTACTAATGATCATGTGACCAAGTTCAGCCATTTATAAGTAGTTTTTAGTAGTTTTTTCAGTAGTTTATTGTTGTTTATGTACTAGTGGAGAGAGAGCGAGAGAAAAGAAGAGGGGAGATAAATATAATTAGAGAGGGAAGTAGAGGTAGAGAGGGAATAAGGGAGGGAGGGAGATAAGTGAGATAGAAAGGTGTAGAGAGAGTGGTAGGGAGTGATGGATGGAGAGGTATGGATGGAGATAGTGAGAGGTGAGACAGAGGTGAGACAGAGAGTGGTAGGTAGTGATGGATGGAGAGGTAGGTAGAGAGGGAGAGGGAGAGGGGAGATATAGATAAGTAAAGAGGAAGGGAGAGGTAGTGAGGGAGGGAGAGGTAGTGAGGGAGAGAGGTGAGATAGAGAGAAATAGAGAGATTGATGGAGGGAGTGGTAGGTAGAGAGAGGGAGAGAGGAGATAAAGATAATTAGAGAGGGAAGGAGAGGTAGAGAGAGGAGAGATAGAGAGAATTAGAGAGGGAATGAGGGAGGGAGGGAGAGGTAGGGAGGGAGAGAAAGGTTAGATGAAGAGGTATAGAGAGAGAGTGGTAAGGTGTGATGGATGCAAATGTAGGTAGATAGAGGGATTGTGAGATATAGAGTAGATAGGGAAGAACAAAGGGAGTGAGAATTATGGAGGGAGAGAGAGGGAGGTGAGAGAGAGATTAGATAGAGATAAACAAAGAGTGGTAGGGAAGGATGGATGGAGAGGTAGGTAGAGAGAGGGAGAGGGGAGATAGAGAGAAGTAGAGAGGGAAGGAGATAGTGAGAGAGAGGTCTAGAGTGTAAGGAACAAAAAATGAGTGAGATAGAGAGAGAGAAATAATACAACCTTGCTGATTAATATAATTTGAACTCCTAATTACTAAAATTTGTTATGCTGATTACTGAAATTTGACTGTCTAAAAATTTGTAAGACCTTCCAAAAACTAGAATTTGCATTATAACTCCTAGAGATTTGAAACCACTCTCAAACATCCTAAAACTATATACATGAAATATAACTTAAAGTATAAGAAAGTAAACACCCATATGTAAATGTTTATTTCATGTATATAGTTTCCCTGAAAGATAACCAGAAGAAAGAGGAAAAATAGAGAAGCAAAAGAAATTCAATGTGGACCAAAATGTGAGTGCATTATAACGTGCTCACATGTTGTCAATGCATTCACAAAATGTGAGCGCGTTGTACCGCACTCACATTTTTTCAACCCATTCAAATAACGCGAGCACATTATAACACACTCACATTTTGTCTTGCTTTGGGAATCCCCAAGCCTTTGGCTTGGATTTGCTTTGGATTTCCAAACCAAAGGCTTGGAGGGCCTTCCCAACGTCTAAAAATGTGTTTTTGCATATTCTACAAAATTTCACATAATCTCATTTGTGTTAACCATTAGGTTTGCACATGTTTCAAGGTCAAACAAATCAAACACATGAGTATTGTTAGGCTCTCTCTTAGGTATCCAATGTAATTTTTTTACATTTTGACAATGTTAAGCCTTTCATCTTTAATTTCTTTTGTTTGTGTGTCTATTTTTTTGAAAAAACCAGTGTTTGGTATTTTTCTTTATAAATTTAACTATTCATTGAAATTTCCAACAAATTAAATTTTTAGAAACTAGACTCCATTCTACACATTGAAAAAAATGATTTTCAATTGGTTTTAAAAATTTATAGGGGTAGCATGGCCAAAATTCTATTTTTCAGGAAGTGTCCACTTTGAAAATTAGTAAAAATCAAATATTTATTAAAAAATTATTAGAAAAATCAGGCATAAACTACATGTTGTTAGCTAATTTCTCACTAAAGCGATTTTAAAAATACCAAAAAAAAGTCAACCTTTTGAGGGAGCCAAAAAATTCACTATTTTATGTTTTTTGACAAAAACAACACCAATTTTTGTGGCTCCCTCTTTTGAACCCCTTAATCTCAACCATTTAAAAAAAAAGTAGTAGTTTAGAAAGTAGACTTGGAGCACTACGATCCTTGTTTTATTTGCATCTAAATTTTTTGAGTGTAACTATCCTCAATTTCACATCCAAGGTCAATAATTCCTAATTTCAAAAAAAAAATGGCCACTTAAGGCCCCTTTTGGCCTCCCATATTTTTGCACTTACCCTTAAGAAAGGAAAAACAAAAAAACAACCCTAGATGAAACCCTAGGTGAGGATTAGATCATATCATGATAAGTATTGTTACACCCCATTTTATTGTTACTGAGTTACTTTTACGTTCACGGGTAAATAGGATGATGAATGTAAATCATGATTTTGATATGTTTGATAAATGAATGGAATACTCAAATAGGTATTAAAATGTATTGATTTGATGGAGTAATTATGTTTATATTGATGAAGTACAATGAAAGAATATGTATTGCAATTTGAATATTCTAATGTTTTATGATGCAAGTGGATTTGATGTGAATGTCTAAATACTATTGCAAATGTGCCAAGTTGGTTGTAGGTGTAGGTTCACACCTCCAAAAGGGAGGGGAAGTATCACTTAGGAGAAGAATTTTGGTCTGGAAACCCTTAATAAGTCTAAATTGAGCTTTCACACACTGACTGTTAAGAATAGTTAAGTCAATAGTTTTGGGTAAAAGGTAAGATGCCTTGAATTATTTGTTAGGAGAGGTTTTGTTTGTTTGTGAGGTCATGCTTGAAATAGGTGTTTGAGTTTTTTTTTTTTAAGTACTTTAAGAATACAATCAATGAGATATATACATAGGATGTATATATAAGTACATATATGCATGTCCACGATGAACTCATACACATGAGTAATCACATACATAAGTATACATAGATACACGTATCTACGCATGCCTATGGGCGAGTTACCCATATGCATGGGAACATCGAATGGATAAAGTGACATGTATATATATGATTATATATATTTAGTGTATATATGTCAATTGATATTATTGCTTTTATGTATGTTTGAAGGTAATCTTATATATATATATATATATATATAAGATTATATATATATATATATATATATATATATATATATATACACGATGGATATATATGTGTATATATGTATATATATATTGATATATGTGTATTTATTAACGTAAGGCAACGTCCATACAAGTATATTAATATATAAGTATACATATGTATATAAATATATACATGTGTGATATTAATTTGAATACTAAATGGATATAAGCCTATGCATTCAAATATCGAATGATGTAAACTTATTATTGTTTGAGTTGATATATATATATACAAATATATATATGTATATATATAAATATATATTATATTATTATAAATATATATTATATTATTATAAATATATATTATATTATTATAAATATATTCTAATGATTGATAAAGTGTTGTTTATATAAGTAAAGCGCTGATATTATTGTAAGCCAAGTGCATACTATGCAAACCATAGTATATAGTGCATTTCATATAGTGAAGGGTGTAGCATTAAAGTGTGTATTTATGCAGTGCTATTTACATTTTTAATGATTTATCTTGCTTGTAAATGGAATGCAATATATTAAGGAATGCATGTGGGAAGTGTAGACACTTAAAAATGCCTTGAATGATATACACACTTGAATCCGATATATTAACACCGTTTCATCCTGAAATCCATCCTCTTTTCGCTTTCTTGATTAAATTAACCTAGTCATTTAATCAAATGCCTCATCTTCAACTATTAATATAAATAACCTAATTGGGTTAATTCACCCCCTCTTGCACTAACATTTCACCCTGTTAAATTAAATAAATCAAATCATTTAATTTAATCTCTAAGTCCTCTTATTTAATTAAATAACCCTAAGCTATTTAATTAAATATCATATTACATCCCCCTTTTTCATAAAATCAATTATTTAATGAATATCATATTATTCCTCCTCTTGCACATTTAAATTTAGTTTTGATTTACTAAATTTCTAATTATCCTCACCTTCCCACTTGCAAGGGAATATTCTTGGAATATTCCCTCTTCTGCACATTCCTCCAAAAGAGAATATTCCTATGGAATATCCCCTTTTATGCACTCATTCCTCCCAAATATCTTTTAACCTCTTCCTAATTCTTAGGAAGTGTGTTTGTTGAAAGTTAATTTGGACCATTGATTAGATTAGTTGATCCTTGTCAACTTTCAACTCTGGCCATGGATTGGAATCCTCAATCCATGTTTCATCTTCCTTTCATTGTTGACCATTGATTGGTCTTTTTGATCTGAGCCCTTGATTTCTCATTTGCTTTCCTATAAATAGATCACTATATGGAGACAAAGGGATCCATCTTTTGATAGCAAAGTCATGCTATTAAAACTCACACACATTTGCATACTCCAATTGCTATCATTATCTTTGAGGGCAATTGGATTTTATCACATCCATTTGAGAGCATTTGCTTCAAAATCATCCAAGATTATTTTAACAAAATGGGATTGGGAAAGGGCTGAATTCCACATCCGATGCAGCACCAATCCCCTAATGGGATGAGGTTTTTTGAGTTTAATTAGGATTCTTTGTGCAATTTGAGCTTTATTTCAAGTTTTAATGGCTTCCTAGTTTAACTTTGCAAGAATTTCATTGGGAATGTAACTTGATTTAGCTAATTACATTGTTTTAAATTGCTTATTACAATAATTTTTTTCTTATTTAAGATTTTCATTGAGCGCTTTGAGCATTTTAGTTTAGTATTTATCCATATTTAGCTTAAGAATCCATAAATGGATTCCATATTAGCTTAGTTTACATACATTTATAGTTTGCATCCATAGCTTCCATATTTGAACTTTGTTTCAACATAGCATAGATTGCATCCATTTTATCAAGAATTTTAGCATTTAGAACTCATCTTTACCATGTTAAACTAGTTTTATATCATGTTTCACACATATCTCAGTTTCATCAATTTTCTTCAATAAAATCGATCAGAACAAGCTCATATTATCCAAGGGATTGGGAAAGGGTGACCATTCCACATCAATACGACACCACTCCCCCAATAGGATAGTATTTGAGGTCTTAAAGTAGGTCTCCATTATGTTTTCATGTTCTTCATGTTAGTTTTGTTGGCATATAGTTGTCATTGATGTCAAAAGGGTAAATTAGGCAAAGGAGTTTGCTGGCATGATGATAGAGGATGGATGTGAGTGCAGTAGATCTAATGTAAAATTAGGCAGCAGATTCAATATGGGTTTTTTGAGAGCATTTGAGTGTTGTGCTCTATAGGTTGAGAGAGTGAAGGATGTGCCCAAAAATATATTATTTCTACTCTTGGGTGCTTTAGGGTTTATCAGTTAAACCCTAGGTCATTTGCAATCATGGAGTCATGAACAGATCTTCTATTTTCATGTTGACTGTCAACTGTAGGTTGCAAGTTACTTAAGTGATAACTTAAGACATTCATCCTATAGAGGTGACCGACCCCATTATCTAGGTTGGCGGTGTTCTTAAGGCTCATCAGAGTGACAATGTGTGGTCGGTGAGAGAATGGGTTGTCTCTTCGACATAGCAATGGTGACACTATGGATATTTATTGATGATACAATATGGTGTCGGGAAGAGTTTCATCCATGTCTCTTCGACAAACCGATAGCTATCTTATCAGCGAGAGTCTAGGAGAATTCTCCTCCATGGAGCGATAAGGAGTATGGAAGTGTTCTCGATGAGACTGTATGGCATCGGTGAGACTTTTTTAAATGTCTCCCCTAAATGGTGATGTAAAGGAAGTGCTCAAGTGGGACCCAGTCATGATGATGTGGGTGACAGTGTTGATGAAGCAGATGTGTGGTGTAACGAGATTGGATGAACCATAATCCACATCCTTGTTGTGGATTATGATGTAGCCACATGGTGATGATGTGGATTGGTGACATCATAAATGGTCTTCATTGGTGTGATAGAGTGGTTTCAGAAGGACATTGAAGGATGTCTCCTCGACAACCTGATGACCCTTTCATCGGTGAGACATTGGTGTATCACTAGGACCTTGAAGAAGGTCTCTTCGGCAGGGTGATGAGAGTATGATGCTGGCTATGGGACCCGGCAGGGTAAGGATGAAATGTAGTCATGAAGCGAATGAAAAGATGACACATGGCATGAACCAAAAGGATGGTGATACCAGAGGTGTACATGCAGCAGCAGCCCACTAGCCCTACTAAAATGTTGGTGGGGCCTGAGCAAGACCCGCGAGGTTAGCGTAGAACAGTGCAGATTGCACGAGGTTGATCATACAATGCTGGAGAAAAATTTCTTTATCGATGTGAAGGTTGTGTATCGAAAGAACCTTGAAGCATGTCCCAATGATGAAGCGATAAGATTTATCAGCTAGACATAGGTGCATCGGTAGGACTTGGGATAGTGCCCCCCCAATAGAGTGATGAGGTGTTGTGTGGGACCCAACAGGCTGATGGTGATCGATGAATTCTTGATATGTCATTTCACATCGGTGTTGCGAATGATGTGGTGATGACATGGAAGAAAAATGGCATGTGGGCCCATGCACTCGGAGGTAGTTCACATCAATGAGATTGATAGATATCAGTGGGATTGTAGTGTGTCTCTCTAACAAAGCAATATGATAGATCAACGGAGGAGATCTGAATGACTGCTTATCCAATGGCTAGGATTTAAAGACACGACAGTAAATGAGGATCATAGGATTAGGGCATGAAAGGAGAAGATCGACGATCAAAATTCAAAAGTAATGATTTCAAATGACAGTCCATGTGAACAGGGTTTTAACTGGAAACCAACGCAGAGTAGAGAATTAATTCGTCCAACTGCACCCAACGACCAATTGAATGAATATTTGATCTTGTAGGTAGAAAAATAGATTACAGAAGTGATTGAGATCAAAATCATATCGAAGGATCAAAAGAGAGCATTAAATGCACAATCAAATTTTAGGATTCGACAGGGAGAACAAAGGAAAATTCTCTAAAGTTGAATTTAATGTTGTATGGGTCAATGCAGGGTATGGTGATGTCTGATAAAGCTTATTAGATATCTTTATGATGGTGTGCGGCTCGATGAAGTGGCAATTTTTTGGTGAAGCTAATGAGTAAGGGAAACCCTAACATGATGCTAGGGCTGATCTGGACGATGAAGTGGATTCCAAGGTAGTAATTGCACATTGCTGAAAAAGAAAAGAATTAGGGGAATTTTCCAAGAATTGAAGTGTGTTGTAGAAGGAGAGGGATATTTTTGTAAGTGCACTGTGTGTTGAAAAGAGAGAAGTACAACTGAGAAGGATGTAGAACCAAAAAGTGTAGAACAAAGAAAAGAGTGTAGAGCAGAGAAAGGGAGTAGAACAAAAGCATGTGTTGCTGAGAGTGCAACTTCAACAACAAAGTGTAAGTTGCAATAAGTGCAACATTGTATTGCATGTATTGATGCATCTCAGGTTTATGTAGAACCACTTATATGCACATTTGAACTTGTAATTTTGTAAGAGGTTGTAGCCTCCATTTGCATCGATTTATAGCTCAGATAAGGGTGTTGTAGCAGCCTTGAAGTTGTTGCTTCTAAAACAAGGAGTTGAAGCTTCCTTGGGGTTGTAGCCCTTAAAACTTGTAACTAAAATTTGATGCTTGTGAGGCTGGATTAGGATAGTAGATCCTAGCAACATTTCTCATCGTGGTTTTTCCCATCTTGGGTTTTCCACATATATCTAGTGTTATGAGTTGTTGCTTTATGTGCATGTGATTGTTATACTGGTTTATATTTTAATCCACTCATCTGGATTATAAGATTGAATCTACAAATAGGGTTTCAAGTCTAAAAGTTTTTTATAACTACTGATTCACCCCCCTCTTCATAGTTCATTGTGTTCTAACAATTGGTATTAGAGCCAGGTTCCCTAGGAGAAGCTTAATCAGCTCAGGTAGATCTTGGATAAGAAAACACAATGGCATGCTAGGAAGGTTCAAGCAAGCCACCTAGATTTGATGGAACAAACTATGCTAAATGGAGCTCTCTGATGAAATGATAGTTAGGTTGTCTTGGACTTGATGTTTGGATGTCATTTAAGACCAAATATGTTCCTCCTACTGCTCCTCCTACTAATGCTGCAACAAATAAGGATTATGAGAATAATGAGAAAGCTCAGTTTGCTATTATGAACAACTTGTATGATTCTATGCATATCAAGGTTATGCATTGTGAAACTGCTTATGATGTTTGGGAAAAGCTGAATAAGATCTATGAAGGAGATTCCAAGGTGAAGCTGGAAAAGCTACAAATACTGAGATCTAAATTTGAAAGCTTGTAGATGATTGAAGAAGAAAAAATTATAGATTATCTTTTGAGAGTTGATGATATAGTGAATGCTATTAAGGGATATGGCATAGATCTGAAAGAAGAAGATGTTGTGCTAAAAGTTCTCAAGTCTATGACAACTAAGTATGATGCCAAAATTTCTGCTATTGAAGAAGGAAGATAAATTGATAAACTCACTCTAGATGAGTTACATGTTATATTTACTGCTTATGAGATGAGAATGCCAAGTACTAAATCATTGAGGAGAGAAGTTGCATTTAAGATTGTCAAGAAAGAAAAATATGAAGCTAATAAGAAAGAAAAAGCTCTTGTTATTGCATCTGATCATGAAGAAATTGACAAGGAAGAAGCAAACTTCATATGAAGGCTAAGGAGATGATCTGACAAGTATAAAGGTAAACTCCCTTCAAGTGTTTTAATTGTGGCATAATAGGTCATTTTTCTTCAAAGTGTCCATATGGTAAAGAAAATAGATCAAGGAAAGAAGAAGATATCAAAAAGAAGAAAATGATTTATCCAAAAACAAAGAACTTTGGAAAGAAGACGAAGAGTCTATACATCAATGAAGAATGTGAAGCATCTGATGCTAGTGATAGTTCAGAAGAGGATCAAGATCGTGCTCTTGTAATGAGATAAGATACAAGAGATTTTCTATTTATGGCTAAAGAAACTAAGGATCAGGAAGATGCACAGATTGAAGATTCACTTGAAGAAGAAGAGGAGGCATTTGTTGATCTTGAAGGAGAATTAATTAGTGCTCTTGAAGACCTTGATGAGTTAAGAGAAATATGATGATATTAAGAAGGAAAACAATAAACTGAAAAAGAATGCTCAAAAGGAGACTGACAGAGTAACTCAAGAACTTGAGGAATCTAATAAGGCGATAGTTGGTCTGAAAGTTCATGTAGAAGAACTCAAAAGAGTTGAAGATGTTATGAAATCTAAATTGCAATCAGAGATCGATAGATGCTCAAAACTTGAGGTAGAAATAGTTTCCTTAAGAAAAGAATTGGAGAAAGCTAATGAGCATATTAATAAAGGTTTGAAGTTAAAAGGTGGTACTAATATTCTAGATGAACTGCTAAGTACCCAAAATCAATCTAATAAAGAGAAATTAGGCTTAGGACTTGAAAAAGGAAAAAAGTTCATTTATTCATGCTTCTACAAAGCTCTATGAAAGATTCAGAGTAGAAGAAAAATCAGTCCCCAATGGTGAAAGATCTGAAAAAGGAGAAGCCTCTGAAGACAAAAAGAAGTCAACTACAGCTGAGAAATCCATTAAAGAGAACGAACCATTTGAAGACAAGAAAGTTAATAGGTTGATTCCTGATCAACTAAAGAAGAAGCAAAATACGAAGATAACAAACAATGATGGTTTCACAAGAGTACACTATCCAAAGAGACCTAGACAAAGAAGATTTCCTTATCTAGCAGAAGGAAACTCCATGACAAGGTACTCATCATATTTTAATGGGCATTTCTATACGTGTAACAATTTTGGTCATAGGGGTCGAGAGTGTAAATTCATTCCAAGGAGAAATACAAATTTCATAAGTAAAAATCCATTCACTCCTTTAATTGATATTAATGTAGTGTGTTTTAATTGCAATAATTTCGGTCATATATCTAGAAATTGTAGAGAAAAATTTGTAAGACCAAATGCTCATTCTGAGAAGAAGAAAAACACACCTCCCAAAGATGAAAAGAAAACTGAGGTCCTTAAGAAAAATGAAGAAAAGGTTGAAAATAAACCTAAGAAGGTATGGAAAGAGAAAAGGAAGAATTATGCCCAGTCTATGATTACCCAAACAACATTGCATACAAAGGAACAAGATTTATGGATAATTGATAGTGGCTGCTCTAAGCACATGACTGGAGATAAAAATAAATTCATTAAACTTGAAATGAGAAAAGAAGATTCAGTAAGCTTAGGTGATAATACTACTGTTAAGATTCATGGTAAAGGAATTCTGAGCATAGATGGGAAGAACAAAACTAAAGATGTGTTATATGTGGAAGGTCTAAAACATAATCTTCTTAGTGTCATCCAGATGTGTGATAATGGATATGAAGTTATATTTGATTCTAAAAGTTGCAAGATAAGAATGAATGGTAAATCAGTTGCTCAAGGGATAAGGACTGATAGTAATCTCTATAATCTATGTGAAGTGGAAGGCCAAACATGTCTAATTAGCCAAGCAGATGAGAGTTGGTTGTGGCATAAAATACTGGGACATGCAAATTTTGACAACTTGGTAAAGATAAGTTCAAAACGATTAGTTAGAAATATGCCTAAGATTGCAAAGCCTGATAATATCATTTGCCAAGGATGTCAACAAGGAAAGAAAACAAAGTTTAAATTTCCCACAAAGGACTATTCAACAACAAAACCCTTGGAGATAATTCATACTGATCTGTGTGGTCCAATGAGGACAAGGGAATTTCAAGGCGAAATATATTTCATGCTGCTAATTGATGATTATACCAGAATGGCATGGGTCACATTTTTGAAGGAGAAGATTGAAGCATTTGAAAAGTTTAAAATCTATAAGAAGCTGGTAGGAAATGAGACTAGGAGAAGAATCAAATGTCTCAGGTCAGACAGAGGTGGATAATTTATGTAAAGTGAATTCACAGAATATTGTGAAGATTGTGGAATTAAATGCCAATATTTAGCCCTAAGAACACCGTAGCAAAATGACGTGGTAGAGAGAAGAAACAAGATTATGAAAGAGATGTTAGAGCCATGTTAAACGAGGAAAAATTGATAGATACATTTTGTAAAGAAGTAGTACAAACTTTTGTATACATTCAAAACAAAGCTCTTATTAGATTTAACAGTGGTAGAACACCATATGAATTTTGGTTTGGTAGGCCTGCATCAGTCAAGAATTTCAAAGTATTTGGCAACAAATGTTATATCAAAAGAGAAGCTGAAGATCTATGAAGTTTTGAGTCAAGATGTGATGAAGGGATATTTTTAGGGTATTCCAATCAAAGAAAAGAATACAAATGTTACAACAATAGATTGATTAAAATCGTAGAGAGTGTACAGGTCAGGGTTGATGAAAGTCAAGACAAGTCAAGCAAAAACAATCTTGAAAGAGAATCAGATGATGAGGATAGGTGCAGTAGAAGAAGAAGAACATGAAGAAGAGAATGAGCAAGAGGTTGAATGAGCACCTGCAAAATATGTGCAAAAGGATAATCCTGCATATCAATAATTGGTGATAAGAATGAAGGTGTGTAGACTAGAAGAACACTTGCAAAGAACAAGGAACAAGTGAAATTTTCCCTCTTATCACAGATTGAACCAAAAAGCTTTGATGAAGCCAGTAAAGAAGAAAGTTGGATAAAAGCAATGGAAGAGGAACTCAATCAAATTGAAAAGAACAAAACATGGGAATTGGTTCCCAAACCATCGAGAAAGAATGTAATTGGCACTAAATGGGTTTTTAGAAATAAGTTGAATGAAGATGGAGTTGTGGTAAGGAACAAAGCAAGGTTAGTATGCAAAGGATATGCTCAAGTAGAAGGCATTGATTTTGAAGAAACATTTGCTCCAGTTGCACGATTAGAAGCTATTATGATGTTTCTTGCATTTTCTGTGTATAAAGGTTTGAAGTATATCAAATGGATGTCAAATCTACATTTCTAAATAGAAATATTGAAGAGGAAGTATACATTGAGCAGCAAAAATGTTTTCAGCTGTCAGAGAATGATGATTATGTCTACAAATTAAGAAAAGAATTGTATGGTCTGAAGCAAGCACCAAGGGCTTGGTATTCAATATTGGATCAATATCTACAACAAGGATTCAAGAAAGGTTGTGCTGATAGCAATCTATATCTCAAATCTAAAGGTAAGCAAATGATCATTGTTGTAGTGTATGTAGATGATATTATATTTGGTGGTAGCAATGATGTAATGTGCAAAATATTTGCTACAAACATGCAAGATGAGTTTGAAATGTCCATGTTAGGAGAACTCAGATTTTTTCTTGGTTTGAAAATTACACAAACTGATAAAGGTATTTTTATATCACAAACCAAGTATGGAAAAGAAATGCTTGAAAAGTTTGGAATGGAGGATTGTAAACTAGTCAGTACTCCCATGATTATTGGCTGCAAGTTGAGTAAATTAGATGAGTCACTTGATGCAAATAAGACTTTGTATAGATCAATGATTGGAAGTCTACTATATTTAGTTGCATCTAGGCCTGATATAATGCAAGCTATTTGTATGGTAGCTAGATTTCAAGAAGGACCAAAAGAATCACATGTCAATACAGTAAAGAGAATCTTTAGATATATCAAAAGTACTGTTGACTATGGTTTATGGTATCCCAAAAGCAAATATTTCACTTTAACAACATACACAGATGTAGATTGGGAAGGAAGTGTGGATGACAAAAAGAGTACTAGTGGAGGAGCCTTCTTTTTGGGTAAAAAATTAGTTTCCTGGACGAGTAAAAAGAAAGAGTTTGTCACTCTTTCTACAATAGAAACATAATATGTTTCAGCAGCTGCGTGTTGCACTCAAGTCCTTTGGATGAAGTAGACATTAAAGGACCTCAAGGTAAAGTACAATGAGGCTATTTTGATTCTTTGTGACAACTCAAGTGCCATTAATATCTTAAAGAATCCAATGATTCGCTCCAGAAAAAAGCATATATATTTCAAGTATCACTTTATTAGAGAAAAGGTTGTAGATAAGGAAGTCAACATGGAGTATGTTCCAACAAAGGAACAAGTGGTTGATATATTTACAAAGCATCTTCCTACAGAACAATTTGAATACTTGAGGTAGAAGTTGGAAGTATTTTCTCCCACCACATATCACTAACCATTAGTGAAAGGGAATTTATCTAGGGGGAGCTTCATTGATCACTTCTTTAACCCTGGTTAAGAATAATGTGATCAAATCATGTAAAATCTTGTTTTACAATTTCTAGCTATTTGATGGTTGTAGAGTTTGTCAAGATTGGAGCATTTCCTTAGGGGGAGTGTACCCTTTTCCATTGATGTCAAAGCATGAGAAATGTGATGAAAAATAGAAGCTTACTGAGAAGAGAAGAGATGTATGTCATAGGGGGAGTTGTGTTATAGTGTGTATAATCAAATTGGTGTAGAGCTTCAGTGGTATTTGATTGAGCAGTTAGAGTTTTTCCATCAATGCCAAAGGGGGAGATTGTTGGCATATAGTTGTCATTGATGTCAAAAGGGTAAATCAAGCAAAGGAGTTTGTTGGCATGATGATAGAGGATGGATGTGAGTGTAGTGGATCTAATGGAAAATTTGGTAGGGTGATCCCACAATACTAGTTTACAATTTTTGGCCAAAGTGGACACTGAATTGATTTTTTCTAACTAAATCTTCACTTTCGGGCACCTATAGCGGCTAAACCATGAGGAATTTGGAGATGATGAAAACTAGTGATTTGTGAAATTTTGTCTATAGATTCTAAATATATTTTTTTCAAATGTTTTGGAATCAGATTGCACTTATTTTTCCATCTTCGAAAAATAGTTTTTTCCAGTAAACACTATTTTTAAGGAGTGACGCTCACCGTATAACACAAATTTTTTTCCATGAAGGATAAAATTCTAATTTTTTCAAATTTAGATTTGTAACTACGATATCTAGTGTTTCCAATTGGTTTCATAGTGTTTTCTTGAATATTTTTTCCTTAATCAAGTTTCGAAGTCAAACCAATTACAATTCAAACATAGGCGGACTGTATAACACAACTTTTTTTGTATGTATCAATTTTTTATTTTTTTTGTTGGATCAAGGACTTCAATATCTGGTGCACTCATATTTTTCAAAACAAAATTGATAATCTTCTATTTTTCCACATGTGCATAATAGAGAGCTTGATTTTTAGTGAAAAACCTACATTCACAAGAAATAAAAAATAAATATAATAATAAAATTAAATTTATTTAGAATTATACTTTTTGGGAAGATTATAATAAGGACTAAATACTTACAAAACATAAATTTTAAATGAATTAATTTGATCCCCCAAAAGGTAAATCAAAAGTGGTTTTTTATCAACATTTTGATAGGTGTAAAGGAGACTCTATTATAGGTATGGTTTAAAACTAGCGGGGTTCTATCCAAGGGGTTTGATCTAAGGTAGTTTGATCAAACCCTCTTCAATTGGAATACTTTAAATGGAACTTTTTAAGGCTTAAATCATTATATTTTATAAAAATATGTGATTTAAGCAAAAATCAGAATCTCCCAAAAATTGTAAACCAGCTTTGTGGGATCACCCGGCAGCAGATTCGATATGGATCTTTCGAGAGCATTCTAGTGATGTGCTCTACACGTTGAGAGAATGAAGGAAGTTCCCAGAAATGTATTATTTTTTCTCTCAGGTGCTTTAGGGTTTATCAGTTAAACCCTAGGTCATTTGCAATCATGGAGTCATGAACAAATCTTTTATTTTCACATTGACTGTCAACTGTAGGTTGCAGGTTACTTAAGTGATAACTTAAGTCATTCATCCTGTAGAGGTGACCAACCCCATTTTCTAGGTTGGCGATGTTCTTAAGTCTCATTAGATTGATAGTGTGTGGTTGGTGAGAGAATGGGCTAAGTCTCTTCGACATAGCGATGGAAAAACTATGGAGATTTATTGATGAGACAATATGATATCAGGAAGAGTTTCATCCATGTCTCTTTGACAGATCGATAGGTATCTTATCGATAAGACATTGATGTATCAACGAGAGTCTGGGAGAAGTCTCCTCGATGGAGCGATAAGGAGTATGGAAGTGTTGTCGATGAGACCGTATGGCGTCGGTGAGACTTTTGTAAATGTCTCCCTGACATGGTGATGTGAAGGCAGTGCTTGAGTGGGACCCAGTCATGATGATGTGGGTGACAATGATGACGGAGCAGACGTGTGGCGTAACAAGATTGGATGAACCATAATCCACATCCTTATTGTGGATTATGATGTAGCAACATGGAAATGAAGTGGATTGGTGACGTCATTAATGGTCTTCATCGGCGTGATAGAGTGGTGTTGGAAAAACATTGAAGGATGTCTCCTCAACAACCCAATGACCCTTTCATCGGTGAGACACTGGCATATATCCAGGACCTTGAAGAAGGTCTCTTTGACAGGGCCATGAGAGTATGATGTTGGTTGTGGGACCCGAAAGGGTAAGGATGGCGTGTAGTCATGAAGCAAATGAAAAGATGACGTGGTAGAAACTGAAAGGATGGTGACGTCAGAGGTGTACACGTGACAATAGCCCACTAGCCCTGTTGAGATGTTGGTGGGGCCCGAGCAAGACCTACGAGGTCAGTAGGGAACGGTGCAAATTGCACGAGGTTGACTATACAGTGCTGGTGCAAAGTTTCTTCATCAATGTGAAGGTTGTGTATTGGCAGGACCTTGAAGCATGTCCCAACAACGAAGCGATAAGCTTTATCGGCTAGAAAGAGGTGCATCAGTAGGACTTGGGATAGCATCCCCCTGATGGAGCGATGAAGTGTTGTGTGGGACCTGATAGGATGATGGCGATTGATGATTGCTCAATATGTCATTTCGCATCAGTGTTATGAATGATGTGGCAATGACATGGAAGACAAATGTAATGTGGGCCCATGCACTCAGAGGTAGTTCACATCGATGAGACTGATGGATATCAGTGGGACTGTAGTATGTGTCTCTCCGACAGAGTGATATGATAGATCAACAGAGGAGATCTGAACGACCACTTATCCAATGGTCGGTATTTAAAGACATGATAGTAAATGAGGATCATAGGATTAGGGCACAAAAGGAGAAGATTGATGAATGGAATTCAAAAGCAATGATCTCAAATGACTAAGTCCGTGTGAACAGGGTTTTAACTGGAAACTGATACAAAGCAGAGAGTTAATTGGTCCAACTACACCCAACAACCAATTGAATGAAGATTTGATCTTGTAGGTGGCAAAATAGATTGCAGAAGTGATTGATATCAAAATCAAATCGAAGGATCAAAAGAGAGCATTAAATACACAATCAGATTTTAGGATTTGACAGGGAGAACAAAGGAAAATTCTCTGAAGTTGAATTTAATGTTGTATGGGTCAATGCAGGGTATGGTGATATTTGATAAAGCTTATCAGATATCTTAATCATGGTGTGTGGCTCGATGAGCTAGCAGCTTGCTGGTGAAGCTAATGAGTAAGGGAAACCCTAACATGATGCTAGGGCTGATCTAGACGATGAAGTGGATCCCAAGGTAGTAATTGCACATTGGTGAAAAAGTAAAGAATTAGGGGCATTTTCCAAAAATTGAAGTGTGTTGTAGAAGGAGAGGGAGATTTCTGTAAGTGCACTGTGTGTTGAAAAGAGAGAAGTACAACTGAGAAGGTTGTAGAGCCAAAAATTATAGAACAAAGAAAAGAGTGCATAGCAGAGAAAGGGAGTAGAATAGAAGCATGTGTTGCTGAGAGTGCAGCTTCAACAATAGAGTGTAAGTTGCAATAAGTGCAATAGTGTATTGCATTCTTAGGTTTATGTAGAACCACTTTTATGCACATTTGAACTTGTAATTTTGTAAGAGGTTGTAGCCTCCATTTTCCCCAAGTTATAGCTCAGATAAGGGTGTTGTAGTAGCCTTGAAGTTGTTGCTTCTAAAACAGGGAGTTGAAGCTTCCTTGGGGTTGTAGCCCTTAAAAATTGTAACTGAACTTTGATGATTGAGAGGATAGATTAGGACAGTAGATCCTAGCAACATTTCTCACTGTGGTTTTTCCCATCTTGGGTTTTCCACGTATATTTGGTGTTATGAGTTGTTTGTTTACATGCATGTGATTGTTATACTAGTTTATATTTTAATCCACTCATCTGGATTATAAGATTGAATCTACAAATAGGTTTTCAAGTCTAAAAGTTTTTATAACTATTGATTCATCCCCCCTTTCAGTAGTTCATTGTGTTCTAACAAGTTTAATAGGTTCTTAGTCTTTAAAATTTTGAGTATCTTATTGGGATCATGACTTAGGGGATTAAATAGGCTTTAAATTCATTTGGATCTAGCATATTTAGTTTGTACTATGATTATGGTCACTTTTTGGTGCTAGAAGGAGGGTCATCCTAATCGAATCTGACAAATTTCTCTTTAGATTCCTATTTTCTTGAGTTTGCAGATTCAACGATGCATTTGGGATGAGTCGCTTTAAAACAATGCACAAGTTGGTTTTATTTTACCGACGCACTATTAATTCAGTGATGCATGATTTAATTTTTTCACCTCATATTTAAAATAGCAACGCTAAACTAATTTTTATTCAAATCATGAATTTCATTATAGTGACACATTTTATGTAGCGACACTATTGATGCCACTATTTACTACAGAGCAACGCATTTCATTTTTTAATATAGCGATGCACTTCTGATATGGCGATGCATTCGATGAAATTCAATGACGTAATTGATTTCAGCGTCACTTTTTACTAGTAAACAAAACATAAACTGAATTTTGACATGTGCTTTAAATTTTGATTTCATTTGATTTCTAACATGTCACTGACTTCTGGTTTTTGTTTATGAGGCTAACTAGTTTTGTAGATTTGGGCAATAAAATTTGAAGTGAAGGAGCATATCATCATTTGACTATATATTGTAACAAGTGTTTTTACAATTATGGGGCAATTATAACCCAATTTATGATGCTTTACTTCACGTTTTAGGACCAACTAAATTTCCTTTAGGTTTAAAATTAATGTTCAAAGTTGGTTAAAATTGAACCCACATATCCTCATTTTGCAATATCGATTTAAAATTCAACAATCCTAACACTTCAATTTGGTGCTTAAAAAAACTCATTATGCTTGTTAAAGTTAAAATGAATGCATGTTTGATTTTCTTGTGTGTACTTGTGCATATCCTCTCCCCTTGCACTTCGTGTGATCTTGGGTGAAGAGAAACACATAAGTATACTTTTCAAAGTGCCTATCCTCTCCCCTTGCACCTTTGGGAAATCTTAGGTGATGAAAAGCATTTTAAGCTTCACAATCTGTGTTACCTTTAGAGGGCCTACCTCCCAACTTGTGAGAGGGAACAACCCAAACGGTACTTTCATTTTGGTTTTCTATATAAACAAATGGGTGTGACGAAAGTCATTGACCAGCTGGTGTTGTTGTCCTATACTAACAAATGTCTCCCTTAGATGTTTCTAAGGGCTGGGAGGCCTCTTAATTGAGTGAATTGTTGCATGTATAGGCACTAGTTCATCCCAAAAATGGTCATTAAAATCCTTTTTTTGTAGTTGCCAACTTGTCCATCTAATGATTTCTTTGAAGTGGTGCATTGGAACTTGGATTCAAAGAAGTTACTTGCCATGTCCGATGTTGGTTAAAGTGTAGAGGTTAAGACTTCATTGTTAACATACCTCTACACTCTTTCCTCAATTGTATGTAAAATAATCTCTTTTACTATGAAGAGCATGAGGCAAGCCCATCAAAAGAACATACCATTTAAACTAGAATTGTAAATGCTTGAAAGTCAGTTAAATATTTTGTTTGGTTCCAAAACATTACAAACAAACATCAACAAGTTTTCTCAAAATTTCAAACCCTTTGGTTTAACCATGGATACCCTTTCAAAATTCTTGATATTGATGCTTGTCCTAAGGATTTTATCCTCAGATACTTCTAAATATTTTGGCTTATATCTCAATCCATACTTCCCGAAGTTAACATAGGCAACTACAACTCTAACTTCATGATTTTCACATAATAGACCTTGTGAAATGAATGGTGTTTTTGACATAGAAATTTAGTTTGAAACTTAAGCAAGATGAGTTTTTGTGGTAAAAATAAAGTTGTTAATCAAGATAAATTCACAAATTGAACCCCACATATGTGATTTTCTTCATGATCTCTCACCTTATTACCATTTGGCATCTGATTGCTCTAGTTCAACAACCAAACCTTATGCCAGCTATCATACAATCAAACTTTCAACTGATTGAAGGAGAAAAAATAAAGATAGTCAGTAGTTTGAGGAGCTTCACATTCGAGACAAAGGAAACACCAAACTAGTGGAGAAAGATAGCCAACATCCTAGACAAATAAGATTGAAAATCTGATATTATAGTCGGAAGGCCCGTATTACCACCTCATGCCTGGCAATAGATATCCTCTTTTCAAAAATAGAAAATCCCAAAAACAAATGAACTCCAAACATGTGTTGGTCCTCATGATCTCCTGCAAAATCAAAATCCCTAAATGAAGATCCACATTCCACCTTTTCAAAAAGAGGCATTATAGTTCAAAGTTTATTAGAAAATGGGCCTTAAATATTTACCGCAACTGAGACATCTTGCTAAAAAAAAATTTATTCTTACCCTTTGATGAATGAACCGGATTTATATGTCCAAATTTTCCCTCTCATTTAAGTCAAAATTGATCTTTTGGGTTGAGCCACTCGTAGGGTAAAGCATTTTTCTCACTACCTTGGTCTTGCAACACAAAGGTTCACTCTAGGTTAAACATTATTGGGTCAAAACATTTCATCCACCCTTTACCATATTTCACATTTCACTTCACTAAACTTTATAAATTTTTGGATGCACCAACACTCTTTTCACTTAGACATCATCAAACCAATCCCATAACTTAGCTATGTTGTATGTGAAATGGATCATTTTCCATGCACTTAGTTGAGTTGGTTATCACATTTTGTGGAAAAAATTATCTTGGAAGTCACAAGTCTACCTTCAAGATCTACAAGTTCATTAACACCTTTCATCAAAACATCAAATATCTTTGTTGAAAAGTGTTGTCCCAAAAGTTTACAAAGATCACTCTCCCCATAACGTTCACCCATTTCATCTCCCATTCACACCATTGGTCCAAAAAAACTTAGAGTGGCCCTTTTACCAAAATTTGAGTCAACTAGAGAGTTTAAACATTACAAATCCCAACATAACTCTCCCATAAGTGACCCACAATCTATGGTAAAAACAAGATCACAACACAAGAGAATCATGAAAAAATCCAAAGTCACATCCACCACAAGTGATACCAATCCACAATAATTTGATCCAAGGAGTCATTATACCCCCTCACAACAACCCCAAAATCCATTGGGACCATATGAGGTAGAAGACGTCACAAAAAATCCATTTGAGCTTACTAAGGAAGAAATCCTTGAGTATAAACAAGAACATCAAGCCTTAGAGAAAGTGGCCTCAATTCCCCCATCTTTTTCCACACAAAACTTGACACAAGGGTTAACCCAATCTACGATTCAATCAACTCCATCACTAGGGCCAAGTCAAACACAAACTCCTAGTCTTGTAACTAGTCTTGCTAAGGATTTTGGTCACACTCTTCCTTTTGAAAGCAACACACTTGCGGGTACACTAAACAACAATCCTCCATAAAACACCACTTGGACACCAACATTTGGTGCCCCACCTCAATCTTCCACCACCATTCCAAAACACTCTATACATCCACACAAACCTCTTACCTTCCATGATACCACAAAAACCTCAACATTTCAAGCACAACCATCTTCATCCATCACCACGAGTACCACAAGTGTGCCCAACATTACACAAGGAAATGTGAACCAAGTGTTTCAAATGGAAAAACAAGGGCATGCCAACAACCTTACACAAAATCAACCCTTAGCACAACAAGGGACATCTTCATCCAACCACCCCATTGGTTTCACAAAATAGATCAATCCCATATATCATCAACCCAAATCAAAACAACGTGTTGATCAAAAACCCCATCAACCACGGTAATACCTTGGTCCCATCTCAAAAAAAACAAGGGAACGATAAAAAAATTGTTCAAGGGAACCCTTTCAATCAATAGACTCAAGGTCAGAATGTGCCATTGACATCGCAGTACCAAATGGCACCATCATCATCTTTACCATTGGTCCCCCACTTCATGCAAAATCAAATGGGGCCCCAAACTTACATTACTCCATCCCAATCAACAATCTTACAAGGAATGGTAGCACAAAACAACCCACACATCAACCTACAACTCACTCACACCAAGAACAACCAAAACCCATGTCATGTATCCCAACACCAAAACATGTATACATTACAACAACAACAAGCTCACACATTATCTTTCCAAAAAAAACAACAAGTCTATCAACAAGCTTTGCAACAACAACAAGCCCAAGTGCAAGATTTACCATAACAATCCCTAGTCACACAACAACAATAGAAAGCTCAACAACAAGCACTGATAGATCGATAATACACCCAACAACAAATACTTGCGCAGCAACAACAATAGTAACAACCACGTTTATACTATAATCCTCAACAAAACATTGTCAATCCAAACACATTGGGAGCATATCCACCTCTACCACCATCAACTTCACAATATAAGAATCTACCATAGACACCACACAACACCCCATCATATCAAAATCCCACGTACAATCCATCCGCCATCCCACGGTATGTGACATATGTTCCTCCGCCAAACCTGCAAGATGATATAGCATCACAACTCAAGGTGCTAACGTAAAAAATGTAGGACATTCAAATGGGAAAAACAAAGAAACCCCATACACAACAAAACTTGTGTCCATACCCATTCAATAGAAACATCACAATGGTACCTTTCCCTCCTGGTTTTGAGGTCCCTAAATTTGATAAATACAAAGGGAGAGGAAATCATGTGGATCATGTCAAATAATTCAACTTCATGTGTATGGAGGTTTCCTACAATGGTTCCTATTTGATGTGCCTATTTCCACGAAGTTTGACAGGCCCAACCATCAATTGGTTTTCACAGTTACCTCCAGGCATCAAAACGTTCCAAGAAATAATTGATAGATTCATAGATCACTTCTCCTCCAATATTCACATGGATGTAAGCTTAGAGGAGTTATACACACTCAAGAAAAACAAAGGAGAATCCTTCACTAATTTCTTGCAAAGGTGGAGGCAAAGAGCCAGTAAAAGAAAGTGGCCCATTCTTGATGAACAAGTGGGGATTATCATAGCAAATGTTGATCAAGATCTATCCTTCTACTTAAAGATGCAATGTATCACCACTTATGATGATCTTGTCCCTAGGGCCCTCAACATTGAGCAAGCTATAAAATCATAGGGAAACACACAAGTATATAGAGACAATCACCCATCGACTAGTTCTAACGACAAAACCCACTTTTGGGCGAAGAACAAGAATGTTACTAGTGATGGTGTTGTTGATGCAAAGGTGGTCTTAACTACTCCTAGGAAATAGAATACCCATAACATGAATACACAACCATCCACGCCACCACCAAACAATCAAACAACAATCAATGTTGCAGACACTCAATGCAGACAACAAAGAACAAATAGTGCTCCTAAGTGACAATTCATCCCTTAGGGGAACCTATGGAAGATGTGTTGAAGAGGTTGGTACAGTCTAACCTTATCACACTCCCAGATTTCTCAAACTATCAAGATCCACAATTAAAACCTCATAGCTATACAGATGATCATTTTTGTGAATTTCACCAATATAAAGGTCATAACACAAAAATTTTTTAGACTCTAACATCTAATAAAAGATCTTATTGAAAAAGGAGACATTGATGTCAATCAAAAATATGGGAATGAAAATCTAAAAAAATTACACAAACCCTATGCCCGATCATACAAAATCAAAATATTCAGGAAAGGAGTCAACCTAAAATAACATGAACCATACCCATGATACCACAGTGGGACATAGTTATGTTATTCCTTCATCACCACATGAGGAATCAAACACGTATCAAGATACTATTTTAAAACAAAGTCCAAACCCGTCAATACTGTCTAGCAATATTTCATACTATAATGGCATCAAGTATGTATTAGATTACAATATCTCTCCCACATATGACTTCATGATTGGGCATGTAGAAGAAGTTCCAAATGAGCAAGAAATATCCCTTATTGCATCCATACCCACAAACTATTGTGAAGATTATTTTACCGATAATATATCATCCACCCAAGGATCATGTCAAGAAGAGGCTCTTGAGGATAACAAAAGTTACTATGAATCAAGTCAGGATCAAGAACCCCTATCCCCAAAGTTTTACCAAGAGCTAAGGGACATCTTCCAAACCATTTTAAACTCCAAAGATGTCCCCAATATCACTCCTAAAATGTTTCTTTTTGATGGAAATATAGACATTCTTCATCCAAAATAAGAGTCTCCCACTCTTGGTATTCCTACACAAGAGCAAGCAATAGTTGGAATTCTTGATTCTTACAATGATTTTACATCATCGACATATTTTGAATCAACACCAATATCTTTTGAAGTAGTATCAACAGATAATGATGTCGTAGAATCAGAGAAAACTGTTCATATTCCTAAATAGAAGGAACCCATAGAAATATCATGTGTTCACATTAAGTCATATTCAGTGGCTATGGATCAGAGGATACATTATCAGGGCAAAGGGTTAGGTATTGTTAACACCTTCACAATGTCGGAGGAAATATTGACTACAAAAAACATCATTATATGGGGCACGAAGGATCCTTATGATGAAAATACTATCAACACTACAACTAGTCGCATCATGAATCATCATCCACCCATCATCTCATACTCAAATTGGGAACAAAATAAAAAGAAACATTCCTATCAAAGAAAGATCAAGTTATCAAAGAAAACAAACCAGTAAAGTAAAAAGGACAAAGGCAAATAAAAATGGATACCAAAGAAAAATAAAGAAAATCATCCCTCCAAATCTCCATTAGTTAAAGAAACTATGGGGAAAAATATAAAAAAGGGAAATGTATCCATCAAAAGTGTCCTCAAATACAAAAGCAGACTTCACAAGAAAGGAATGAAGTATATCTAGTGGTTGGCCCTAATTCCACTAAAACCTCCATTCCCACCCATCATTGCTCATCTTCCCAAGTTTGGAGAATCAAAGGTTCCAAACCATCGACCAATCCATTCATGATATCCAATTCTCGCATTGACTGTGTGTTGGTAGCAACTCTTCATCATAAGGATTCTGAAGGCACTTTATCGTGATGTGCATACATAGGAAAGGTTAATTCTAGTACCAATAAGGTAGATCAAAATTCTTCAAAGTTGCATTCAAGTTCTCATATCTTAGCAAAGAAGCTTCTTCAAGTAGGATATCATTGGCATGTTATGAAAGTGGCCTCTGCATCAGTACCAAAAGGTGGTTCAACATGAGGGTAAAATTTTAGAAAAATAAAAAACTCAAAAAAATCAAAGAAAATAGTAAAAACAAAAATCGTCCTCCAGTGAAAACCACTACGGTGGTGCTTTGGGAAAGTACTATAATGAAAACCTAGAAAAAAGGCATCATGAGTAGAATCGAGCATCTATATGATCCTTCTTAGATAGAAGCATCTCATCCTTGTCATGATAAATCCAATGCTCCCTCCATCCATCCAATCTAGATTTATCTAGATATTCCTGTTTATCTTGATCTTGACAAAGTTTTGACGTATACTTCAACTCTACTCATGGAAAAATTTTGATAGGATATTTACCATTTTGTCTCATGTAGTCCAGTAGACCATATCTAGCATGCTAAAAAATTTGTTGAACTCTTCACCTATACATTTCCTATCTTGGTTTTTCCATTAATCTACGAAGTATTTCTAGACATTGGGGGCAAGTTATTGAACTTTGGTTTCAAATAACTCTTGATCCACGTCTTATATCTCACAACATGACATCAACATCATGATCTAGGTATTGTTTACCTCAAAATCTTGTCAAAAATCCCAAAAACATTCATAAAACCTCATCAAAAAGTCCAAAAACACTTGTAAAATCCAAATAATCCAAAAACATTCAAAATCCTGTACAACTAAAATCCAAAAAAATTCAAAAATTGTAAAGTCAAAATTCCAAAACATCCAAAACACATCAAAATCCCTAAACATGTCAAAACATCAAAAATTCAAAAGTAGAACCATGTTGAACTACGTTGTCTTTGAGCTTGATGTAACCCTGAGACACTTTAGGTCAATCCTTTAGCAGTCCATCATAATAAACTGATTATCCATCAACTATTCATATCTCATCAATAAATAGGTCAAAGTCAGTCGAACTATGATTCTTTGAGATTTAACATAGAAAAGGCCATCTTTGATAAGCCCCTGAGACACCCTAAGTTAGTCCTTTAGGAGTCCATCATAATAAACTAGAAATCCATCAACTATTTATATCTCATCAACAATAATTCAAGTCAGTCGAACTACGTGGTCTCTGCATGTGAACGTAGGCAAGGTTCATCTTTGATAAGCCCCCAAGGCCCCTAAGATAGTATTTTAGGTTAGCTTCTTTGTCAAAACTTAGAAAACCCCAAAACATTTGAAAATTGAAAACCAAAAATAGTGGAAAACTTAGATAACCCTAAAAAACCTCAAATATTCAAAAACCAAAACATTCTTATAAACTTTCAAAAAAACCAAAAATAGCATCAAAACATTTTCAAAATATCACAAACATTGAAATATCCTAGAAAATACAAAACCACCCATCCCATTTCGATTGCACTCACAACAAACCTTCATCCATAATAAATCAATCGTCACACTCACCCTTTGGAAACACAAACGAAAAACAAGTACACCAATCAACAAAAGTAGAATCTTTAAACACAACAAATCAAACTCTTGATCATTATCAAACATGTCAATCAAACCTTATATCAACAGCCTTTCAAACAACCCATCAACCCATCAACGTATGATAACACGTCCTAGGATGCATCCTTCCTACAATGGGCATTATCACTGGCAATCACTTTGGATATTTATCCTCAACACACATTACATGTTTGGCAAGAGATATAGATAACATTGACTATTTTTTTTAATCTTTTCTTATGATTTATCTTGTTGAACCACTTCAAGGACCTCTCGATGATGCCTCAACAATTTAGAGAGAAAGGAATGGGGCATCAATCATTATCTTTCCTTTTTTGTGCTTGTGGGGTATTCTTGTAAAATGATCTTGGCGCATACTTGCTTAGTTGTGTGTAGGGAGGTCATTTGGAGTAGATTGTTGACTATTGCTTATTCTTTGGTCCGAAATATTCTAAACTTATAAAGTACATTCCAACAAGGTTTTTGTATGTCAAGTTGTAAACAAGTACTATCCTATTTGTTTTTTGATTCAAATTCCATCACACTAGATACAATGCCATCCTAGTTATCCATACCATGATGCATTGTGTCTATGTGTTAGATCAAAAATAAGGAATGACGGAGAGTCACAATCCCAAAATATGAGAAAAATTATACATCTCATCACCATAATCTAATAAAGTCTCGATGAATCATAGGCTTGTTGGACTTCTGAATCAATCTCAAAATCAATGGTCAAATCCATTCTTCTTATTCTTCTATCTTTACTAACATTTCTATCCAAGTATCGAATTTGTGTGATATATCAAAATATACATGAGGCTACCCATGGTCGATGACTGTCTATACATCATCAAATTTGTCTACATCAGACATCTGAGTTTTTTATTCCTCTTTGAGTTGAACCTATATTACATCTTTTTCAAGACATCAACCCAACATTTAAAATTTCCACCTGATCTCTTGAGGGGACAAGGTACCAGCTTATTTTCCTTCCACTGGGGAAACAATGGGGCATCCAGAAATAATAATTTTTTAAATTTTTTATCTGAACAACAATTTTAATCCGGAAGCGTCAGTATTTGGACCAACATAATAGGTACCTCACTTCAAAGAGGGGAAAAATGTAGACACTTAAAAATGTCTTGAATGATATACACGCTTGAATCTGATATATTAACATCATTTCATCCTAAAATCCATCTTCTTTTCACTTTCTTGATTAAATTAACCTAGTCATTTAATCAAATGCCTCATCTTCACCTATTAATCTAATTGACCTAATTGGGTTAATTAACCCCCTCTTGCATTAAAATTTCACCCCATTAAATTAAATCATTTAATTTAATCCCTAAGTCCTCTTATTTAAGTAAATAACCCTAAGCTATTTAATTAAATATCATATTACATCCCCCTTTTCATTAAATCAATTATTTAATGAATATCATATTATTCCTCCTCTTGCACATTTAAATTTAGTTTTAATTAACTAAATTGCTAATTATCCTCACCTTCCCACTTGCAAGAGAATATTCTCTCTTTTGCAAATTCCTCCAAAAGAGAATATTCCTATGGAATATCCCCTTTTATGTACTCATTCCTCTAAAATATATGTTAACCTCTTCCTAATTCTTAGGAAGCGTGTTTGTTGAAAGCTAATTTGGACATTGATTAAATTAGTTGACCCTTCTCAACTTTGAACTCTTGTCATGGATTGGAATCCTCAATCCATGTTTCATCTTTGTTTCATTGTTGACCATTCATTGATCTTTTCGATCTGAACCCTTGATTTCTCATTTGCTTTCCTATAAATATATCACTATATGGAGACAAGGGATCCATCTTTTGATAAAAAAGTTATGCTGTTGAAATTCATACTCACTTGCATCCATATTGAGCACTTTTAGCATTTTAGTTTAGTATTCATCCATATTTAGCTTAAGCATCCATTACTAGCTTCCATATTAGCTTAGTTTACATATATTTTAACATAGTTTGCATCCATAGCTTCTATATTTGAGCTTTGATTCCACATAGCATAGGTTGAATCCATTTTATAAAGAATTTTAACATTTAGAACTCATCTTTATCATGTTAAACTAGTTTTATATCATGTTTCACACATCTCTTAGTTTCATCAATTTTCTTCAATAAAATCGATTGGAATAAGCTCATATTATCCAATGGATTGGGAAAGGTTCGCCATTCCACATAAATACAACACCACTCCCCCAATAGGATAATATTTGATGTCTTAAAGTAGGTTTCCATTATGTTTTTGTGTTCTTCATGTTAGTTTAATGGGTTCTTAGTCTTTAAAATTTATAATATCTTATTGGGATCATGACTTAGGGGATTAAATATGCTTTAAATTCATTTGGATCTAGCATATTTAACTTGTACTATTATTATGGTCACATGAAGATATAAGACTTGGTCAATAAGTATTGAGAACTATTTGTAAAGCATTTAAAAGCTTTGACTCAGTCATAAATTTGCAAAACACCAAAAGCACGTAAGAGGTTTATGTGGCACCAAATTATGAATATTTGTATTGCATTAGAAGTCTATTTTGTGAGATTTTTCCTGCGATGGAAACCAAAGTAAATAGGAGAAGAAGTCAAGTAAATTTTGGCATGAATTGAGTCGACCTGTTTGATCATTTACCTTGCATATCTGAAATGAATTCTTGTTTTCTTTGAATGAAGCAACCTATTGTTCTGTTCAGTTGAGTATTAAGTTTGAATTTTTCCACCTTTTGTTTACCTAGCTGAGTCAAATCATGCAAGTTGAAAAGTGTCAATTTTTCAACCTTGTTTCTAGCCTGTAGATGCTGATTTTTGTGTATAAGTGGAGGAATTCTTTACCTCAAAGGGACACATTTTTTGTAATTTTCTGTTATTTTCTGATAGATTCTCTATTCTTTTAATTTTTGTGAGAGAGTTTGGAAGAGGTTGTGAAAGATTTTTAGTGAGAGAATTTGTGAGGGTATTCAGAAGAGTGGATGTGATTTGTTGCCAAGTTGCAAGCTATTTGAGGGGGCTCAGATTGGAAACCAGCTAGGACGAATTGGAGCTTTATATTACAAGAATTTTTTTGTGATGCTTTAATGTTCTTCGATATTACTTGCTTGTTGGAACCTATCTATTAGGTTGATGGTTTTATATACCCTATATAGGTTTTCATATGATGTGTTTCTAATTAGACTTTACATAGATAGTCTATACTGTATGTAGATTGAAATGAGAGAAATGGATTACATCAATATCATGGGGGGAAAATATCTTGAATGTGTTAGCTTAAATGCTAGGAAAACCTTGGAAATGATAAGGCTAGCAACACAATTATAGTGATGGTTTGAAATAGGTGTCATCATTGATAGGATGTGACATCATGTAAACCTTATTGTTAGTCTATGCTAGAATGATCATTAGATCATTGTTTTACTTCAATATTGATTGAAACCATAGGTTGAGAATAACCTATTGGGTTGAGTTTTTTATTTTATCCTTGTTTGAAGAACATAGGTTGAAAATAACCTACATGGACAGACTGATCATTGATTAATAGTATTATCTTGGGATTAGGGTAAACTAAGGATGGGGTTAACCTATGTGATTAAGTTGATCACTTGAATTTATGAATTACTATTGGGTTGGAGCCATAGGTGGGATTACCTAGCCAAGTTGGTTGTTTTATAATCTTGACATGAAGTCATTTTACTGATGTGAATCTACTTTTTGAATAGACTTTTATTGATAAGGTTACATTCTTGAATAAGAGTCCTTTATTGATGAGATTATACTTTGATTGAAGTCATTTACTACTGATAGTTATACTTTGAATTTGAGGTTTTTAAAAATAAAAAATTATACCTATGAAGGGAGTCATTTAATGTTGAGATATACCCTTGATTGGAGAATTTATTGTTGAAAATACACTTTTTGAATAGATAAAATTAATGATATAGTGTTATGCTATTTTGTATGGTTATTTGGTAAGCAAGAGTTACCTGAATTATTTACTTAGAAGTTGTATTAGTTAAGCATAGAGGTATATAGGTCATTCTTGGGGTTAAATATTATCCAATGGAGGGAATTTCCTATGCATAGAATATGATTGGTCTTAAAAAATCAAGCTAGAATGGTGGATGAGCGTGTGACATCCATTTGGAAACAAGGTTGATGAATAATTTGGCTAAAGTGGTGTAACTTGCCACTAGTTACACTGTCAGTCCATTGTGTTACCTTACTCATTCATGCTAGTGTAATATTTTCATACACGTAGAACATAGATGAGTTGTATGGTAAGGTTCTAGTTATGCAAGACACAACACCAGCTCAGATTAGGCTAGTATTTTGTGGTTTCCAGACCAAAGATCTTTGTCAAAGAGTAGGTCCATCTTACCATACATAGTAGATGTGCAAGGGACCGCAGTTAGTCTGTGGATGGTAGAAAAGCACTTGAGTGATGCTTCTCATCCCAGTCGGCAAGCCAAGATTTGAAAGGGGATTTCCTAGATCAATTGTATTTCTAGTGCCAATGGAGCTCAAATGAGCTATGTATGTAACTTGTATCTATTTCTTTGAAAGATGGAAAATGTATTTTTGTATTTGGATTATGAAATCATTTCTTTGGAAATATTGTACAATTCATTGAATGAATGTGAAAGATATTTTGTTGCTATCATGTGTGCATTTTAGCTTAATTTGAATAATTTTTTTTTATTGCTATGTGTTTAGCCAATAGATTAAATTCACTTGTGGTAAAACATAGAAAATTACTGTGTAGAACAAGGGGCATGTTACACATGGTATTAGATCTGGGTTCAACTCTGGAACCTATGAGATCATTACACAAGTAATGCATAAACCTTATCAGAAGATAATGGTTGAAAATTTGAGATTCTTAAAAATTTGTTAAAGTCTGGGACTAGGAAAGAATTGTCCCTGGAGTTGAAAAATCCTAAACCATCAACTCAATGTGATACACCTTGGATTGCATAAGATTATGCAACCAAGTTTAGTAGGGGGTTATGGAGGTTTAGCGATGGGTACCTTCATCCTAAGAAATTGTTTAAATGACTCTAAGGGATAGGAAGAATTGAAATAACCCCTTTATTGATAGCAACCAATAGTTGCAAAGAGTCAAGGAATTTGGATTGAGAAGGAATGTTATGAATCTATGAGTATGCTTAATTGGAAGAGAACTAGTTGATAGCATAAATTGGAAACTTCTAACAAAGTAGGAAGTCAACATTTTGTAAATAAAAAACAACTAGAGAGGAAACAAGAGGTTGGGATAAACCCTTGACAAACCTGATTTAATACAAGGGTAAAAATTGTAATGATAATTGGAGTCAAGAGAGAAATTTGATACTTTTGAATGAAGGTTAGAGACCAGAGTGGTCAGGAAAAGAAGCAACCTACGAAGAATAAAAATCCAACATGATTCCACCAACTAGAATAGGCAAGGTCAATTTAGAGATTCCAATTGAAAAGGGGGAAAGAAGACAAACAACCCTAGAATTTCTAAAGTTATGAGAAAATAAAGTTACCAAGAATTGGGAAAAAATCACTTGGAAAGATGATTTTTATTTGGGAACTAAAAAGTGAATCGGATTAAACCTGACAAAGGATCAGTTAAGAGCAGAGTTTGGTTGAAATATAGATTGAACTTACCAACTTGTAAACAAAAGTAAATTTATGTTAAATATTTAAATGATCATTTGAGGATGTTGCAATGAGAAAATTGAACATGGATAAAAGGTCATTCGTATTCATGGAGAAAAGAATTGGAATGAAACACTAGAGTACCTCTTTTCTTGTAAAGTTGTTGATTATTCATTAGATCTCATTTCTAGGGATACAACTATTGAATATAAGAGATTAGAAGGTGATGATGAAACCAGTTTGGAAAAAACAAGGTATGTACAAGGTGTACCTATTAAGGGTAAGTAAGGTGGATAACAACTGGTCCACTATGAAGAGCCAACAACAAAGAATTACAAGTCAATTCAATCAATTTGATGAGAATGGATGATTATTATGAGATCAACTATTAGGATGATCTAATATTGTGGAAACACAAAGGGGGAAAGAAGGAGAGTAGATAGAATCAGACAAAGTACCCCATACAACAAAGTACATTGAAGTACTTTCAATTTGGAAGAAATTTTGACTTCTTTGTAAGTCATGATTCAACTGAAGTCTTGTCCTCAATAACCACAACAAGGTTGGAAAGGATAAACGATAAGCTATTGAAACTACTAGTGAAAGGTAGTGGAAAGGTCAAAGCCTATGACAAACGAGAAAGAAATATTTACAACATAACTCTATACATAATTGAGTTGGAAGATCAATTTTTATTATCATGATGCCTTAGAAAAGGATAGGTAGTATGCTTGGTCATGAAAGGAACAATTATCACCTATGGAATCGGAAAGGGAAGAATTATATAATTCTAACCTTGAGTTAACAAGGAACATACATGCTTGGTAGTTAAGTATGCAATAATTTCTTATATCTTTTGGTAGTTAAGTATGTAGTTAACAAGGTCTAAAGGTTGTCTCTATGTCATAGGAAATTTCATTTGACTATGGCTATTTCAACCAAAGAAGGTGCAAGGATTATTACAAGATGCATATGGAGTATGTGTCATGGAACTTCAGAGCACCAATTCCATTTAATGTTTTGGAATTACCATTTTTAGAAGAGATTGATGAGTTGGAGTTCCAATTGGTATTTAAAGGGCACTATCATCAGTTTAAGAAGGCTGTGAAGAGGGTAATTAGGCAAGAAATCTTGGAACCTAAAACTAACAAGTTAATTTTCCCTTCCTAGCTTCTTTCTATCTTCATTTCTAATTTGCTTGACCTGATGCAAAGCTTTAGGGCTATTGAATGCATTACAAACAAAGTGGTAAAAGAAGCATATCTCCCAAATTACACTCTGTTGAGAGCATGTCAGAGATATAAATTGCGGAAGGGGAAGGGTTATGTAGGGGGGCATTTTCCCAGGCATTACTTTCATGCAGGACCTCTTTCAAGGTAGTATATATAGCAATTGAGAAGAACCTGACAAAGAAGAAATTAGATTTTATGTTGTTGGAGCTAAACAAATTTGTAGGGGAGATTGAATTTGAGCTAGTTGAGAGGATAAGGATCTGGGTCAATGCAATTCTTGTTCTGCTCACCCATGACCATGAACCTCCAGAAGCTGCTATTCCAGTAGAGAATGTGACAGAGTTTCAACCAGAAGAAGGTGTTCCTGAGGGGTTTGGTAATCAAATTGTTGTGCCACAAAGGGATGTTTTGTAAGGTGTTGCTCGACAGTACTTTGGTCAAGGAGATGGTAGAAATATGGACCTGAACTTGAACATAATGCCTCCTATGCACCCTGATGTGGATGATATTGAAGAACACCAAGATGAGAATGAGATAGCTGGCAACCAGATGGAAGAGTAGAAAATTCAAGTAATATTTTTTGGTAAAATATGGAGGAACATGGTGATGTCATGTATATTTTGGGAGCCATGGGATAAAAATAGAAATTGCTATGGTATTGTATGGGTTGAATAGGAGGGTTTAAACTGAATTTGGTTGATGAGAGCCAAATCATCTTTTTATATACTTTTGTATATTTTTTAATACATTAATATATATAGGCATCCTTCCTCTTACCTAAAAAATAATAATATCGAGTCAGCATGATCAAACGAGAATTATTATTCAAACTAATGCTCATCGAAAGAAATAGATTGAGCTAAAAATCATATTACAACTTTGGAATGATTAAAGGATGAAAGAAATCCAAGATAAGGATTTCCTAAGAGGAAGGAGTTTAGCTCCACCATAAATTAGGTTTTCGTTAGTTAGGGTGGACTATTATGAACTAGAGAAGGAACCTATGTACCCAAAGTTTTGGGAGATCAAAGAATGAATGAGGTAAGTTGATGACTTATTTAGACACATAATGGAATGGAAAAAATTGTCAAATGAGGAACTACTATAATTTGGAAGGGGATAGAGTATAATTCTTCTAGGTATGTAGAAAATTGATGTCAAGTATGCCGGTAAATGATGACAAGATGTCGTCAATGGTAAGGGTTTGTATACTCCCATGGAATTCCAGAAGGGAAGTGGTAGATCACAAGAATATTTTGATCTTTCAGTGTCGATAGAACTAACATAATGTTATGGTGGATAGACTCACCAAGATAACCAATTTTGATTGGGAAAATTTGATTGATAGGATAGCAGTCCTCAACATCATATTGTGTAAAGCAGTTGCCTAATGTTCCTGAGAAGGTTATCTCAGAATGGAACAAACTGGTGATATAAGGTTTTGTATAAACCATGAACATCTCATGAAAATTTAGTTGAATTAAATCTCAATTTATTACTTTAAGTTAGCCAGTTGGGAAAAAGGAATAAAACTTCTATCATTGAAATTGAGTTCATGAAATGGAAAAAAGGGTTGAATCTCTATAAATTTGGGATAAGCTCGGGAATAGGATTAACCCTAGATCGGAAAGGTTGACAAAATGGAATAAGAGATCGAAATGATCAAAGAAACTTTGTTAATAAAAAACTTGAAATAAGAAGCAATATCATTATGCTCGAAACTGATAGGTGTCTAAGGGCAATGTTATGCTCAAGATGGATAGTAGTCAAGAGTAGTACTAATATGCTTAAGGGAAATTTTTGAGATGGTGATGGATGGTCTTGGATTTTTGAGTTATCCGGTGGTGTAAGAACCAAAGGGAAAGATGGGACCCACATTGTAGTGTACAATGCACCAACATTCTTTTCTACTTGGATTACACTAAGGATAATTGTATTAGCCAAGGGGAACATGATTTCCAGTCACTAAGGTATAGGTTTCATATATAATATAGTTGTTATTATAGTACTTATGATGTACATATGAGGTAGTATGACTATGATATAAAGTTATTTAAAAGGAAGGTATGGGTGAAGCACACAAGTTCTTCCCATACGTTAGCAAAAACCACTCAATGCAAGGTCTAGGAAGGACAAGATTATGTTTGTTATTTTTTAAGAACCAAACTTAATCTCATCAGATGCCTATGCATTCTCCATAATTCAATGATCAGCAAGGGCAAGGATTGGCCAACGAATATGTAAAGGCTTGTTAGGCTTCTACCTCTGCACTTCGAGCTCTGAGAGACACAAGAGAGTAATATTGACAATTTTTAAATGATATTCTTGTGCCGTTTTATTATGAACATTGTGACAAATAGATGCATTCCTATAAGTTTCTATTTAGATAAAACCCCTCAAAGGTTGGGCTAATCCTTAAGAAAATTATTACCTAAAGCAAGGAATGAGTGGTACTTCATAACACTTTGTTGCAATGAATGGTGTGTAAGTGATTTTCATTTAGATTTGTGTCTTTTTTAGGTATAGGCTGACTCATTTTCATCTAGGATGACCAAAATAATAGGTCAATGTTTTATCCATGGGTAACGGAGTCACTATTCATAATCAATTGTAATACATTAGCATTTAAACTTAGCATTTATAGGCTATTGATATATTTCTTTGAAATACACAACTCATTATATCCAGAAACAAAAACTACCTAGTAATCATTGGATTCCATCTCACAAACCTATGATTTCATTAAAGAATTTAATCAATTCTTTAAACTAAATAAAAAATAAAACCATACAATCAACCAAAATGATTGAAGAAAAATAAAAGATCCTTGATCATTCTTTTCATAATTTGGGAGACAAAATACACAGGAGAGAATTTGTTCCTAAATTTTCAATTCCCATTCATACGTTGTTGCTACTGTAAAACCATTAAGCCTATTACAAACTAGAATGCATACCTAAGACTCAATACTATTCTATTCATCTATGCTTGATTTACAAAATTTGCTATTATATGAGTACGAACTTTCTCCAACAAAAGACCATTAGAACTCTCATGTAATTGGCCTTGAATTCCCATTTATAGAAACATGAGAGCAACAAGCTTTGGGCTATATTATAATTTCAGTCACATCTTACATTTGACTTTCATTTCACTTCAATTTCAAAACTTCCCTAGGAGGTTATATTTGCACTTGAAAAAAAGGGGAGGCACATAAGACAAAAACTCTTTTCCATCAATCAAAGAAGACATTGCTTGCATTCCAAAAGGCATCTTTTTTCGTTGTATCAACATCAAAACCTTTCCTCCACATCAGCCAAAAAAAATTCTCCACGCCAACATCTAAGACAAAAAACTCCAAGCCAGGACTCTGTTTCTGCAATGGTTCATCATCTTCAAAATCAAAGTATGTGAATCACCCTTGTGATTTTGTTGAAAATGGAGAATTTGTCTCACCATCATAAGAGTATTCTAGTGTAACGCCCTGATGTGTGAACCCCAAAGGACAAATAAACAATAATCACTGCACAATTTTTTTTTTTTTAAATAAACATAACATACATGTAATACACATTAAGTCCTAACATGAATTTCATTTAAGCAGATTCACTAACACATACATCCCTTAGGGTACACGAGAGGAGTCATTACGTGACTTAGGTCCACATAACGACAATAAAGAATAAAAGCCAAAGATATAATCCATAACAAATTAAACATTAACAAATGTAACACATACATGAAGATTCATTGAGAAAAAACCATCTATGTACATAAATACAACATATACATGATTAACTTAACACATTGAATAACAATTGCCACGGCCAATATCCACACCAAGTTAACATTACATTACAGTACAATGTTCTAGAGATACAATGATACAAAAGTGTTTCCAAACATAAATGGAAACCATACACAAGATGACATGATACAATTAAACAGATGAATACAAAGTATCATAACTGGCTCCAAGATAAATACAACTATGGAGTCGCTGCAACCGCACCAATCCGCACCTCTCGATCCTTGACTGGGGACCCAATGGGGTGCTTAGCACGTTCCACCCGACCATGTGAGTCCGAAGACCCACCCCCGTGCTAGGAGCTAAACAAGAAAGAGACCGCGACCAAGAACATCCAAATAGGGAACCACAAGACTCAACGCCATACAAAAGTATCATAAAACTCAAGAATTACAAAGACATAATCAACAACATCCCAGAGTCATTAAAATAACTTAAAGTCATAAATATCATCACATAAATCAAAGCAATGACCAGTAACAAGTAACCAAAGGATGATCATGAAACACTTCCAAATCAACTGAATTAATAAACATAATACAATTCCAAATTGCAATTAAACAATACAATAACATCATATCACAGTACCATAAGGGTACAAGGCCGTAAGTCAAATATCAATGAGATCATACAAGACCACAAAGTACACCAAAGATATATTAAGGCAATAATCACAAATCAATATGAATCCATATATCAACAATCTAAACCAACTCCCACAACCTACTTCCAGAGGAACACAATAAAGTAAAACACATGGGCAACTAGGGGAGAGTGTCATCGCATAGCCTACATGGGTTATCCTGGCCCTTCCTCCAAACTGAGGCGCCGGACCCCATCTATGGATATCCTGGCCCTTCCTCCTACTTGAGGCGTCGGCACCATAGGGTAGCTCATGCGGAGCCGATAACCTCTCATGAGGACGAGGTTACGACCTTGCGAACCATGGCCTTCTCAGCCTTCCATTAGTCTGCGGAAGCACTAATGAAGATGAGGCATCCATTTTTTTAAAAATCTTATAATGATATTACTACCCAACCCTCCTAAGTTAATTATTAGGTTTTCACTTGATTACCAACTCACTCGTGGGTTATCCTGTTCCCTTCCCCTTACGCGGGGCGCCGGCCCCCATGAGGAGCCACTCTCCCTAGAGACCCAACAACATAAAAACCAAGGGTTGTACCATCATAATTTGAACAAAGAATCATATCACAAAAGCATGCGAGGCATTACCCATCTCGCTAACAAGTACAAAATCAGAGTCTCAACAATTCTCGTACAACCCTTTTAAAATCTTGATACCAAAACACTTGCCACTTCAAAGGCACATAAAAAGAGAGAACATCAAATGTCAATCATCTCAAGCCTCTGGAAGCCAAAAGGATGAAAACCCACAAATGAGGGTAAAGTGAAGCAACATGAGTATTTCTCCAATAATTCCAACACAAGGATAAAATTTCCCTCAAATATGAGATTAACTCTGAAAAGCCACACAAGGAAAGTTTCATCAAAACCAATCCACAAATCAACAATGATGACACCTCAAATGGGGAAATGCACAAGAAAATCAACCTTTAATTCAACAAAATTCACTCAACATCCAAAAGCCACCAATTAGGTATTCCACAGGAGACCTCAATTTTCTCCTCACAAGAATCCCTTAGATTGGTACGTAAATCACCATCATAAAAATTAGAAAACATGGCAACAACAACAATTATCAATTCACATTATCACTCAGGACAAAATCAATCTTCTCAACAAACAGGCCAATTACAATCTCAAGTTCTAAATAACTATCCATATAAGAACCTCATTGATTAGACACTCGAATTGTCATAAAGTGATCCACTAGCTAACAATCCAAATGAAGTGATTAAGAATGAAAACTCAATTCAAGGAATAATTTATTTCGTTGATTCAAGTTCATAAAACTACCATAATGAAGTCAAATAGAGTTTGCTAATACTTAACCATGGCCAAGGATACACAATTCCATAAAAGTTCAGTACAAACACCCATGACACGATACTCAACAATTACTTAATTAGAATATACAAATAAGAGAATCATTGTTCCTAATAAATTTCTATAAGATACGAGGAGTTAGATATTAAAATAATATTTATTTAATTCTTAAACTAAAAGGAATATAAAGGGATTAAAAGATATCACCAATTTAACACTATAAAATTAGAACACCAAATAAGAGAACATATAAGAAGACGTAAATATATGCTTCATATTTTATTTTCCATTATATTAAAAGAAAACTCAATATTTTCAACCTACCTTCCATTTAAACTAGATACAATAAACAGTAATATTCTAAAAGCACATATATTTCCTCTTAAACTAATAAATGTGAGGATTCTATATTTCATCATCCTTAATACAAGATAACAATCCACATGGAAAGATTTCATATTAACAATTGATAACTTTATTTATTCAAATAAAAAAATCCTTTAATTAAATATCACTTCAACCAACAAATATATATATATATAACTTCACTTTCTTATCACAAATAAAAAGGTCATTTAAATCTAGTTGGGATATAACTCTAATCCTCCACAACATAACCTTAATCTAAATAAATTTAATATTTTCGGCTAACCTACTCTAATTCATTCACTTCATTAACTAAATATCTTTCAATGTAATTTCCTTAACTACGAATATTACTAATATTACCTAAAAGCAAGATATTAATTCATTTCATAATAGCAATAAAGGAATATACCTTTCGTATAATATTTACCTTAAACCTATTCTTTAAGATTACATTTCCTAACATTGTTCATACGTTTATTATTTCTCACTCAACCGAATACTAATGTAGACAAGTTACAGGAGAAGTCAGCCTTTAATAAATACTTAAATCCTATATTATGCCCAATAAAAAAAATGCTATTATAGAATGCAAATTCATTACTATGCTATATATTATGATCACATATAGTTACATAAATATACAGAACACAAATTTATTTTCACCAGGACAATAATTATGCATCGAAAGGACCCTAAAACATTTCCATAAAAACAAAACAACCAGAAGGAAATTAAGAGATTTAAATACAGACTACGACATGAAGAGGCCTTCTATCTGGTGTTAAGTGCAGAGGCTGTGATGGAAAAGAGCAGACAGATTGACAATGAAGTAAGAGAGATTATTTAAGTTTTTTTTTTTTTAAACTTTTCATTATGCCAAGTGCGATGGTTGAAAAGGTTGCAAACAAAATCAGAGAGTTTATTTAAATCTATACACCCTACCATGTACAAGAGCACCACTGAGACAGATTATAAATGAAACCAGTGAGATTAATTAATTTACTCTACCTTTGCAAATCTAAACGTTGCAGCTGTAACGGGTTGCTAATGGTTTCAGGGAGACTTTAAATTTATACACGATCCAAAGTCTAAACACTGCAGCTGTGATAGGTTGCCAATGGTATTAGGGAGATTATATAAATTTAGATTACCAGACTATGCGAAGGAGCTCATCTAAACACTGTATCCAATAACATCAATTTCTCTCAGCTTCGACTGAATGGAGGTAATTGGCAAAGGCTTCAAACATTGTGCAGACCAAGAGAATTAAATAATCTACTTCTGCAATGGTTCATCATCTTCAAAATCAAAGTATGTGAATCACCCTTGTGATTTTGTTGAAACTGGAGAATTTGTCTCACCATCATAAGAGAATAATAAGCCAGGACTCTGTTTCTACAATGGTTCATCATCTTCAAAATCAAAGTATGTGAATCACCCTTGTGATTTTGTTGAAACTGGAGAATTTGTCTCACCATCATAAGAGTATTCTAGACCTACAAGTGTAAGAAGATATTGGGTGTATTCTGGATCATCTTCTGCCTCATCTTCCATGGAAACATCAGGTTCCTCCATATAAGAATCATAAGCCTTGTGGTCCTTATCCTTCTTCTTTTTCTCTGGTGTAGGAGAACCTTAGGTTCAGTAGGTTAAGTGCAAGTTGTAATTTTGGTTTTCTTATGTTGGTTTACATGTAATAAGGTCTTCTAATACCATTTCATGTTTTTTTGAGTCTAATTTGAGTCATTAGGTGTAAGTTAGTGTCTAGTTGCAAATGTTGTCAAATTGCACAATATGGAATGTGAAGGGTCAATGTTGCAAAAGGTGGGAATTTGAACAGTTGTAATGTGAAAGATTGGTTATGAACCATTGGTAACTCATAAATACATGTTGTAAATATGACCCAAGGGGTTGGAGAGCAGTTTGGAGGAATAAGATACCAATTTAGACATATTTTTATGTATTTTTATGTGTAATCTGGTTGTAAAAATTTCTACTCCATTGAGTTGTATGGATATGTATGACATTATAAAAATCTAAAATTAATTATGATTGATAGAGGAATGAATTATCTTTCTTTTTGTGTTGGTTTCATGTAATTTCATCAAGTTTCCAGCAAGTTGTGTCCATTTTACTAAAACGGGTTTGAAACCCTAGTAGGCCTAATTTGAGGGAGAACAATCCAAATTTGAGTCTTGTGTTCCAAAAAAACCCTACCCCAATTCTTATTATGTTTTATAAAGCCCAAATTAGTATCTATAAATTTTTTTTGGTATTAAGTTTGGTTTGAAAGTTATGACCAAAAAACACGAATTTGCTGCTCCACTTCAAGAATAGTCAAGTTTTGAAGGATTCCGTACAAAACAACTACCCTTAATTTTTGGATATGTTAAATAAGAGCCAAAAGGGTATCTTAATATGTGTTTTTAATTTTTTTTTCAGGTTTCTCTTGAAAGTTGTGTCAATATTTGTCATTTTGAAGTACTACTAGGAATTAGGTCTATTTGTAAGGGAATGTTAAGAAAGTTGAAGAGCCTGAGTTGTTGTGAGTCATTGTTGGTCTAAAAATGTTATTTTAATATTGTATAAGTTGTTTCAAGTGTTGGATGAAGGGTTTGAAGCATTGGTGCATTATTGAAGTTTTGTGGCCTTGAAGGAGCATCAACCATTTGTTGTGAAATATGGTATCAATTGCCTAAGTTGTGCCCCTGCTCTGCATCATTCTCCTAAGACCTTATCAATTCCCTTGAATTATTTTCCTCCTTCCTTACACTCTTTTCTTTCAAGAACACACCACTAAGCTCACCCTGGTCACAAATAACAACTCTACTTCTCAAGTTGTAAGTCTTCTTAGCTTCACCCCCCATGAATATGGAAAAGCCTCTTTTCATTGCCTCTGGCTTCATAGAATTCTTAGAAATGTTTGTCTTAATTATGGGTGTGTCAACCTAGGTTATAGGCTTCTTGAACTTCCACTATTTGTGTTTTCTTTTAGGTTTGGTAGAGGACTCATTGGGCTCACTCATTTTCATGGTATGATGGGACTAGGGTTTGCAAATTTTCACTTACAAAAGAGTCTTAATGGTTTATGCTCTCAGAAAAAGACTTGCAAAACAAAAACACTCCTAGACCACACATAATTCTTACCAACTCAACGAAATTTGCAAACAACCAAACCCCTACAAATCTTTGGAATTCAAAGCCTACAAAACCTTTAACAATTTCCCAAACTAGCTAACCCATGCACAGTCAACATAGAAAGGTGTGGATACCAGCTTACCCAAGAAAAAATTGTCCTCAATGCCTCTATAGGAGCTTGACTGAGCTTTCCACACCTTCTTCTCTAGTTCTAGACCAATTCTTCAGTTCTCAACTATTGCAATTGTGAAAGAAAATGGTTGAAATCCCCTCTTTATGGAAAATTCCTTGTGTGTCCACCATTAATGTCTGAAGGAAAGCTCACATGAGCGAATTTATAATCAATCACTCAAGTTTGAATCCTAGCCGTTGATCCTCCAGATTCAAATTTTCATCTATGGCTCTCATTCACTCTCGTACCTTTGTTTGTTTTTAGCAATGCCCATTGTATGCTACCACATAACCCTTTAAACACCTTAGTCACCTTTGTCTGATAGCCATCATGCATCACCACATTGGTCCATGCTCCCTCTAGTGAATCCATGATGCACTAAGACCTGACGATGAGGGGAATATTCCATCAGATATTCCATCAGATATTCCATCACTCATCATTGATATATGTTTTAAAACCTCATTTGAAACCATGATGGCCTTAGGTGGCGCGATGGGCGCAAGGAACAACAGTTCTATCGCCCATCACTGATTCATTCATTAATATTCAAAACACATTAGCGAATGGAGAACTCTTAGCGATAGGTCAGGATCATACCACGTGTCCATATGACAAGGTCAAGGGCTGAGAAAGTATCACCCTTAGTAATATTTCACATCCATGAAGTAGCATTGGAACAAAGAACTTCATCGTGCATCGCTGATTTATAACTGAGAACTCATAAGCAATTAGCAATAGCCAGAAGGGTTAGTGATACAAAGGATACTACTTACATCGCTCATCGCTACTTTGAAACTTAAAGATAAAACACCATCTGCATTGAGTGATACAAAGGGGATAAGTTCATCATGCATCACTAATTTGAGGTCAGTGGTGTAAAGACAATCCGTGATGAGTGATATGCAAGGAAATGACTGAGAACTTAAGTGAACCAATTAAGCACGTGCTTACATGTTTCTTGAACAAGGGGACCTCCTAGGACAATGTAAGATAAGGCCTTAAAAGACTTCAACCATTTTATGCAAAGGATGTAAAATTCAAACAAGGCCGATTAATCAACCTTATAAAATAAAGGAATTTCTTGGACCAGAGCACATGGAAAATTTAGCGACAGGTAACGAGAAACCCTAACCATAAGGGGTTGGTCATTTCGTGGACTTCAATGAATCAAGTTGTTTTTAAGATGACCAAAAACGGGCCACAATAGGTCAACAAAGGAATTGACCAAAAGACCAAGGGTTTAGACAAAAGAGAAAATATTCTAAGTAAAACAACTCCCCACGTAAACCCTAAAACCTAACCTTTGATAGACCAAGAGGATACCAAAGACAAAGCACTTTCAGACTAGTGGAACAAGAAAACTTGAGGGTTCCACTAGTGGCTCTGACTAGGGACACATGCCTCTCGTAGGCATGGCGAGATTCTAGATCTCATGGTTGAATAAGACCAAGCACATGGACACCAAAACCAATTACTTTCCCGAACAAGGAAAGAGGACTAGACCAAAGCAAACCACATATATACAAAAATTTACAGGACTATACAATGTGCTCCTCACTTCAAGTTTTCTCTCAAAATCCTTTTCTGATGTTAAGTCTTTTAAATTGTGTCTACAATTTAATAGGCTTCAACTTCACTTGGTGGCCCCAAGCCCCCAAAAACATAGAACCAGTATTTACCTCTGTCAAATACTTTACTTTCTGTTGTCTGCGCTAGACCAAATCTGAAAATATTGCCACTAAAAAGCTGAAAACTAGCATCACCACTAGCATGTTTGAACATAGAATTGTACTTTCCAAGACCACCATTAACTCTGTCCATTTGATACTAGTATTCAAGTACTAACTGAAACCCATAGTCAATATGACTTTTTAGCTTATCCAACTCATATTCATGTTCTATTAAATACTCATCCAACTGAACTAAAAACTAAAAAAACTCATAGTCCATTTGACATTTGACATCATAAAAGTTGACATCACATTCAGTTTTCGCATCAAATTGAAAACTTTCATAAACAATCTATTCAATAGTCCCATCCAGAAGCATATACCCTGACCTTCTAAAATCAAATTACAGCTCCAAATCTGAGAAATCAGAATGAATAAAAAACTCATATAAATCCTTGGAGTCATCTCCTAATTTCTCTCCCATACTAGGAAAGCATTCATCTTGTGTGATGAACAAGAAATGTTCATACATAGGCATATTCTCAAACTGAAATTCACACTCACCTGAACATTTCAAATCCTTTATGTTGTCACATGCTCCACCACTTTGGAAATATGGCATATCAAAAACCATAGTATCTTTTTCGTCATTCATATTAATATTATCACAGTAAACATCATTACTAACAACATCCTAGGAATCAAAAAATATTTCCATTTTAGGTTCAGTAACATATTCCAATTCATATTTCAAATCATCATTCAGCTCAATACAAAATTCTTCAAATGATGGCTCAAATAATTCAACGTTAATAGTATCACTAGCAAAGCACTCGTGTGCATCATCACTTGATAGGTGTGCTAACCCAAATGTGAAAGATTCATTGTAATATGAATGTTGTTCATTAGCAATTGAACAAGTATCTTCACTCTCTTTCACATCAATGTACTCCTTATTGGATGAAATCATTTCCATTTTGGTAAATAAACAAGCATATTCGATCTCATCAGTACTCTCATGAGCTAGTGGCTTCACATATAGATCTGAATCAAAAAAATTCTCTATGTTATGCACATCAATATTGTCCTCACACATCATCGACATTTCCATCTCTACATCACCTAATTAATTAGGATCAGCAAGGAAATGATCATGTTCATTAGCATCATAATCAACATCATCAACATCTTTATCATTTCTAATACTGTGCTTAGGATCAAGATACTGAACACATACATTCTTATCTTCAAACTCATCATCATTCATAGAGTTAGCATGCTCTATTGATGATAAACCTGAATTACATTCTAGTATTCATAAAATGAAGTATGTTCATTCACTTGTGAAAAAGTGGCTTCATGAACATTCATGTCATTGCATCCTTCATGTGAATAAAATACCTCTAGATTACTCTCACAAGAAGATTCATAATCCTTAGAAAACTAATCAGAAACTTCACTCTCATCATGATCATTGTTGTCTACTGAAATTGCACCCTATTGAATGTGAAGTTTGACATTTCAGTGTAACATGCAAACTTTTCTGGGTTGTGGGTCACCTAAAAATGGAAAAGAACCTCCAGAGAAGGTCGGCTTCCTTTGTGTTATCACCTAACTACTAATCTTTGTAAGGTAAAGGGAGAAGATTACTAAAAAAAAACATAAATGGTAGAAACTAATCCCTATGGTGATACACCAAATTGACAGGAATCATGAAATAAAATAGATGAAACATACCCTGGAAAACTAATGATACTTATTTCATTTTACCCCACATAGATTTTGTGAACTTATGCATAATTCATAAAAAGGCTTAATCTACATATATATTTTAAGAAGGAAAGATGAATTTCACAACTTTAAAGTTCAAATGAAGATTTGGAAAAACACAGTACAAAACTTGCATAATCTGAAAGAAAAATGAAAGTAGTATGAACACTAACACTGGTTTCCAAGGTAATCTTTGTATTTCATATTCTAAATTCCAAATGAGTTACAAAGCATACATTAGCTGAGAAAGGATTTGAGGAAAATCACTAACTCTCCATAATGCATAATCTGAACTCCCTATAGAAAGAGGCAAAAATGCCATATATACTAAAAAGTGTCGGCCCCTGCCCTAGGGCTTACAAAAATGAATTGGTTGCTGAACACGTCGGCTCTTAGATCTTTTGGAATAAAGTTAATTGCATTCAATTTGCATCCCCCGTGTCCATGTCGGTGAAGGATCACTCCAAGGATGGCCTTTCAGATCTTTTGCAACCATCGCATTAACTTCTAGCCCCCGTGTCTAACCTCGAGACCTCCTCCTAGCCGCTTTGAATGCTCTGCAACATTATCATAAATGTCGATCTCCCTTTACCAGCTAACATCTGAGTTGTCCCTGCGGTCTCTTCCTTTCTGCTCTCCTCATGTTCTAGCCCCTTCCGCAAGTTGACCCTCCTAGAAAAGCAGCATCATACATCCTTTGAAGTGAATTCACATGCCCTGATCATCCATCGAAGCAAAGTAGATCCATTTCATTTATGCTCTATTGATCTTTCTGGCACCGGTCAAGCTGCCAATGGTTCACCTGTAGCTTCCTCTGATTGGTTGAATAGATGCCACATGGGATCACTAGACGGTCAAAGATTATTCCTACAGAATTGCATGTCGGTGAGACACTAGTCGTGTCTCCCCAATGCCACAATGCTCCACAGCATTTATTGACATAAATTACCACTATCGGCGAGACCTCATAGTGAGTTGCAAGAGTCATACCGGTATCCCCTTTGTCATCGCCCAAACTATCGGCAAGATATATCGCTTTCGGCAAGAGGTCTTGCCGAAAGCATATGATAGTAGATAGTATCCCAACCAGACCATTGACAAGAGTCTTAGTGATGCTCAGCACAAACACACCCATCGAAAAGACAAACAAGTCGGGACAAGGTCTCAGCGAGCTCCTATCAGTTACACCGAAGAGTTAAAACCATCAACGAGACATCACGAATTGGCAAGACATCATAGCAAATAAAAACCCCTTAGCCAGGAGTCTTATCAATATCCATATACCCCTTCGGCAAGACCACCACAAGTCAGCAAGACATCATAGCGAGCTCAAAACACTACGCCGAAGGCACAATCCTTTGGTGAGACTACATTGGGTCAGAAAGAATTCTCCCCAATGACACCTCCTCTCGACGAGACTTCGCTTGGTCGGTGAGACGTTATGCCGAACCCCTCCTCCTTCGGCGAGACTCCGGAGAGTCGGGGAGACTTCTCCCCAAGCAATCCTTCTTTCACCGAGACCTCCACCATTTGGCTAGACCTCATAGCGAATGCAAAACTTTCTCCCCATTCACGGCCTTGTGAAAAATTGTCGGAGAGACTTTTATCTGTCAGCAGGACCTTTCATCGAAGCCACCTCATTTCAGTGAGAGCTCATTCTGGGACCACCATTCCATTTCAGCAAGACTTTGCTTGGTTGGCAAGAGGTTACACCGAGACCATTCTTTCACCGAGACCTCCATGTGTCGATAGGACCTCTCCCCGAACACAAATTCCTTCGGCGAGACATCACACCAAAGGAAAACCACTCTCCCCGACGCCAGGCCTGTGAACAACGGTCGGCGAGACTTCCAAAGCGGAGAGATATACAAAACTCATGGTGACCAAGATGTCTCGGTAACCTTTGGATTTCAAATGACCAAAACCAAACTGCTAGTCGGCAAGACAACAGGAGGGTCTTAGTGACTTTCTTCTTTAGGAGTTTTATGCCAAATTTGATTGAGGCAGGCTTTCCAACTGACCTCCTTATGAAATAGTATCCTATGTATGATTTAACCCTTGATGCAAATGTTCCTCCATTTGGCCTTCACGAACACTTGAAAACATAGGTTCCCCTGCCTGATTGAGCCCGTAGGTGAAAATCGGGTAACATTTATGGCAACCTTTGCTGGATGTTTGCCTGCTAAACATGGAAACCAATAGCCTAAACTTGTCCATTGGTCTCAGAGTCACTTAGTAAAAACTTGGAAACAAACCTAGAGTAGTTTTGTACATGGCTGTAACTCAATTGAGACATAGAACATAACAGGTTGCCAGAAACTTATGAAACAGGAGAAACTAAAGTGAAACTATTTACTATGTTGGAGCAGCACTTAGGGAATGAAACAACAACTAAACTAAAGTGCAAAAGCACTTATTGAAAGCATAAAACCTAACCTAATATGTACAATGATAAATCATACCTCAAAACAACGTTTGAGGTGAATCCCATTAAATGGGATTGGTAACTTTTCTCCATCCATGTTTGATAACTAGAATGCATTATGCTCCTTGCATTCAATAACAACAAAAGGGCCTACCCAGAAATAGTCAAATTTTGTATGTTTGCCTGGACCACTCTTTAGCACATCCCACTTAAGAACAATATCACCTTCCTTGAAAACTTTGGCTGTAGCTTTCTTATCAAATGTTTTCTTCGTTTGGAGCTGATGATACTCCAAAGTTTTCATTGCTTTATCTCTTGATTCTTCGAGCTCCATGAGTTCTGCATATCTCACGGACATTGGGTCATGTTCTTCATACATCTCCAACTGGTGAACAATGTCTAGAGCTAGAAGCTCTATAGATAGAGGTAATCTGGCCTCTTTACCATAAATGAGTACATATGGTGAATTACCAATTGATCTCTTAGGGGTTATTTTATCTGCCCAAAGTGCTAATTTCAATGTGGTATGACAAATTCTTTGATTCTCTTCCATAGTCCTCTTAATGATTCTGATCAGGTTTTTATTTGTACTTTTAGCTAATCCATTACCCTGCAGGTAATAATTGGAGGAAGTATTCAAATTAATTCCGTGTTTAATAGACCAATCTGTGACTCTTAATCCAACAAATGCAAGAGCATTATCTGAAATGATGGAGTCAAGAACTCCAAATCTGGTGATTATATCTTCATAAAAAATCAAAACTGAAGATTCATTTGCTTCTTTCAAAGTTGCTGCCTCTGTCCACCATGTGAAATAGTCTATAGCAGTAATCACCCACTTGTGACTAGCACTGGATGGTGGATTAATTGGACCAATAAAGTCAATGCCCCATCTCATGAAGGGATGCTCTACCTGAATTGGATGTGGAGGCATAGCAGGTAACTTTTCCTTTCCTGCAAATAAAGCACATTTAATACACTTCCGTGACCATGCATATGCATCTTTAAACAAACTGGGCCAGTAGTAACCAGCTCTCATAATTTTCCATGCAGTTGTCCTTGGAGCAAAGTGACCTCCTGAAACTCCATCATGAAACTAATGAAGTACCTTTTTTGTTTGATCAACATCGATGCACCTTAATAAAACACCATTCAGATCTTTCCTGAAAAGAATATTATTAATGAGGACATAAGGAATTGATTGCAATCTAAAGTATCTTTGTTTTTCTCTATCTAGACCTAGTGGACATTCACCAGTATGAAGAAATTGGGTCATTTCTTGAACCCAACTTGCTGTTAATGCAGGTGCAGTGCCTTGAACATTTTGAGGTTCATTTGTATTAGCTAAAACAACACCAATTTATAATTTTTGTACATCTTCAGGGGTTGAGGCAAGTTGCTCACAAAGTCCTCTACCTCTGACAAGTTTTGTGATGTTGATTTCAACATCAAATTCCATCACTTTTGTGATCCACCCTGCTCTTTTCTCACTCATTTCTTTGTTTAACAGAAATTCCTTCACACTTGGGTGTGCAACCAGAATACAAATTTTGTTGTTCGAAACCAGAGGTTTAAACTTCTTTAGGCTTCTGATCATAGCGAGAACATGTTTCTCAAAAAATGTACATTTCTCTTCATAATCAACAAGTCCTTGACTAAAGAAAGCTATTGGCTGCTCTAAATTATCACTATTTTTCTAAACCAGCATAGCAGAAATTGAACTAATGCTGCCAAAAGCATATAAGAAGTCTTTAGAGAAATTTGGATTTACCAATGTTGGAGTTGATGCTAAAGCTTTCTTGATTTCTTCAAAACTACGTTTTTCTTCTCTAGTCCAACTGAAAACTACATTCTTTTTAAGCATGGCAGTCAAAGGCTGTAGTAAATTTGCAACATCAGGAATGAATCTTCTTAAAAAGTTAATTCTCCCTAAAAATCTCTACAATCCTTTTTTGTGATTAGGTAATGGCAGTTTGAGTATAGCTTTAACTCTTTCAGGATCAATGGTAACTCCGTCTTTTGATACTATGTGACCTAACAGTTTACCTTCATGAACCACAAAAATACTCTTTTTCAGATTGAGAGATATTCCATATTCTCTACATTTTTCAAAAACTTGCTTGAGATGTGACAAGTGTTCATTTGCATTCTTGGAATATACATTTATGTCATCTAAGTAAACCAACAAAAATTTCTGAATTAAACTCTGAAATGCCATATCCATGGCACGTTGAAAGGTGGCACGATCGTTAGATAACCCAAAATGCATTCTCTTGCAGGCCATAGCGCCCCATTTTGTTGTAAATGTTGTTTTATACTGATCCTCCTCTTTAACTAGAATCTGGTTATAACAGAATATACATCCAAAAGAGAAAATCTCTTTGAACCAGCAACAGCTTGGAGAATTTGTTCCATAGACGGTAACAGATAATGATATTTTAGAGACACTCTATTAAGGTCTCTAAAATCTACACATAATCTTACCTCACCGTTCTTTTTTCTAACCGGAACAAGGTTAGAAACCTAGGATGTGTGTTTAATTGGAAATACGATACCCCCCTCAACTAACTTGGTCAGCTCTTTGATCATTAAAGGTTCAAGCTTGGGGTTCAATGGTCTCTGTTTTTGTCTAACAGGCTTGGCACCAGGTTCTAACTCAATTGTATGTTGTGAAATATGAGGATCAAACCCTCTTAAATCAAAATATTTCCAAGCAAAAACATCATGATACTCTTGGCATAAAACAATGAAAACTCTCTTATCTTCAACTGAATAGATTTTTCCTAATTTGAGAAGCTTACCTTTAAAGATTTCCACTTCTTCATAATGATCTTCTTTCACTTGAATGCCGACTTTGTTCTTCTTAAGCTGATCATCAGAATTGAATATGGATTCCAAGGTAACCAACCCTTTGGGAAGTTTATTTGTCTTTAGCTGTATCACTTGATCATCATACTGTTGTTTAATCTTTTCCTAGTTCACTATAGAAAATTGATCTTCTTGGAGCAGAAAGGTTAAAACCTATTCATCATTTTCAAATACCTACCAGTTAATGTTGTTATTAGGAATTGATGGCCTGATAACCACCTTAACATACTGCTTTATTTTGTCTTTTTTAATATCACCTGGGATATCAAACTGTGCTCCAATTGTTGCAAGTCTATCAGCATGCTTATTCTAATTTCGTGGAATAGAAATCAGATTGAAGGCATTAAATTCTTCAATTATGTTCCATACTCTATTTCTATAAGACTTCAAAGCATCATTCTTGGCAACATTCAGCCCCCTAACCTAATTAACTATCAATTCGCTATCTTCATAGACTTTCAAACAACCAATTCCTCTTTTCCTTGCCCACTCAAGGCCTTGAATGAGTCCTTCATATTCAACACTATTGTTAAAACATGCAAAAGAAAAATGAAAGGCTGAAAAATACTTATCACCCTGTGGAGAAACCAACATTGCACCTCCACCTGCTCCATTCTTGCTTCTGGAACCATCAAAAAACATTTCTCAGAGTTCACTTTGTTGTTGGAACAACTGATCTATACCCTTTTCAAGGTTTGAAATCTCTACATCATGTTCAAGCATCACATAATTACCCATACCAGCATATTGAATAAGGTCTTCAGTACTGTCCAACACATTTTCAGCTGCCCATTCATGTAATAGCACAATAGGAACAACTTCTGCTTGAAGTTGCTGGGCAGCAACCAACTCATTGTTAGTAAAAATGACACAATTTGTGTCTGTAGCAGTAGGAACAACATTGATAGGACTTGGGTTATATGGCTCAATGTGATCTTTAGCCAACTTTTCAGATTTAATGGTAACTTTGGTTCCATATCTAGTTCTAAACAACATATGTGACCAGTCAACTGACACATAACCTCCTATTTTAGCTATAAAGTCTCTTAAGAGACACAAAGAAAATAAAGGTGGGAAATTTATAATGCATATGTCCTGAGGAACTAAAAAGTTTGGACAAGAATGAAGGGTAAGACTCAAGCCTTTAATAACACCCAATGTATTAACAGAGGTACCATCCAATTGAATCACTCCTTTCTCTAAAGGTTGATACTTTAGTCCAAGTTTATCAACAAATTGCTTTGGCATTATAGAGCTAATAGCTCCACTATCTACCATACAGTTATGAACTAACTTATCACCTATGACTACAGACACGTAAAATGGAGGTGGTTTGACTTCTTTTCCTGCCTCCTTGCTGGGTTGTTTATCATTTTCTTGAGAATTATTTGTCAACAAAGTTCTAACTTGACCTATTGGAGACTCAGATTCATTAGACACTTTAAAATTTGACAAAGCTGAGTGTAACATGTCCTTTTGACCTGGGATAGCTAATGAATCCCACATAGACATTGTTGCATTCATCTTTTTCATACTATCAAGAATATTATAAGGTATAGCTAGGTTCACTTTATGATGTACCTTTATGCCAGCATGATCAGCTTGCAAGTGTGGTTGCTCCTTAACTGGGAGTTGCTGATTTGTTTGCAAAACACGAGTCAATTGAGATGTAGATGGTTCTATAGCTGTTGTTTATCCTTTATCAGCTGCTTGATCAAGCTTAAAAGCTCTTTTCTTCGCCCTTGTGTTAGCTGCAGTTGGAGAATTATCTACATTCAATCCACATAATTCTTCACCTTGCCAGTTAAGTAGGGTAGTATCATTGGTAAGCTGATCTTGGTGTTGTGGAGATGCATCATTGAGTGCATTCTGCTAAGAACTTGAGGCATTATGTACCATAAGTGCTTGATTAATAAGTCTGTTTGAGCAAGTGACCTGATTGTGACGTTGGTTACAAGGGTAGCACCACTCATAATATGTTGCTAAGTTGTTTTGAATAGGGACAAGATCCTTAATTGCACTAACAGGTGCTGGAGCATAATACTGAAAAGGTCTAGTATTTACACTCTATCTTGGGCCCTGGTAGTTGCCTTGATAAGCTTGTCTATTACCTTGATATTGTTGTTGCTGACTTGAATTCTGCTGTTGATAAGGCCTGTTATATGATTGCTACTTTTACAAGCTCACAAGCTTATTACCAAAATTCTATAATAAACTTTTGATCTCTTGTAACTCATTTGAAGATCTTGAAACAACAGTTTCTTGTGTTACAATAGCTGGAACAATGGCTGATGCTACTGGAACAGGTGGCAAAGGTGCAAAAGGTGGTACTTGCAAAGGGATATTCGAATGAATATCTAGAAATATAAGCATTGGTGGCCTAGGAGCAAGTTTACCAGCTTGTATTAGGCTATTTTCAGCTCTGATTGCTACTTCAAATGCATCTAGTAGGGAAACACCCCCCATTGATTGTATCATAACGGCTATATCGTTGTTAAGAGTCCTCAAAAAGTACAAAAATGCATATTCTGGAGGTGGTATCATTATTATAGGGATTCTATCCCAGGTTCTTTGAAATTTCAAAATTGAAATCATTCATTTGCTCCTGAGGAGCCCTCTTAATCTTAGTTAATTGCTCCAATAAAGATAAATTATCAGACCTGTCCTGAAACTGCCTATGTAATTTGTCACCCAACTCATCCCAGGTGGAAATTGAACCTACTCCAAGACTCCTGAACCACTGTAATGCCCTTCCTTTGAATGATGTTGCAAGTAGTCTTACAACTACATCTGCTTGTGTGATATGGTGCACACCACATAAGGAAGCAACATCTCGTATATGTTCAATTGGGGTAGTCTGATCTTCCCCAATGAAAATTGGCAAGCTTTTCAAAGCTTCCATTGGAATGTCATTGTGTTGTGCCAAATTTAATGGACTACCTCCATTAAATGGCACAAAAGGCTGATTTCTAGGAGCAACCATTAGAGGTGGCTGAGGTGGGTTTACTTGCACTCTAGGTGAAACAAAAAACATGACAGCAATATGAGATCTCACAAATGGAGGAGTAGATTTTGTTCTTCTAGAATAGATAAATGTTGGCCCTGCCCTTTTTGTTACCCTTCCTTTTTTGTTACCCCGCCTTGGTGGGGAAAGCTGTAAATATTCAAAAGGAACTAAGCTGCTCCTTGTCTGAACTCTTCTCATAAGCTATAAAAGCACTGATTCTGAAGTTCTTTCTCCCAAGTGGAGTCGCCAAGTATGCAAAAATGACTTCGGTAAACTTTGAAACTTGCTAGTTGCATACCAAACCAACAATATAATGTGGAACTATCCCACCAGGTGTGCCAAAAACTGTTGTCTACTAAAATTGCACCCTGTTGAACATGAAGTTCAACATTTTAGTGTAACATGGGAACTTTTTTGGGTTGTGGGTCACCTAAAAAAGGAAAAGAACATCTGGAGAAGGCTGGATTCCTTTGTGTTATCACCTAACTACTGATCTTTGTAAGGTAAAGGGAGAAGATTACTAAAAAAAAACATAAATGGTAGAAACTAATCCCTATGGTGATACACCGAATTGACAAGAATCATGAAATAAAATAGATGAAACATACCCTGGAAAACTAATGATAGTTATTTCATTTTACCCAACATAGATTTTTTGAACTTTGGATAATTCATAAAAAGGCTTAATCTACATATATATTTTAAGAAGGAAAGATGAATTTCACAACTTTAAAGTTTAAATGCAGATTTAGAAAAACACAGTTCAAAACTTGCATAATCTGAAAGAAAAATGAAAGTAGTATGATCACTAACACTAGTTTCCAAGGTAATCTCTGTATTTCATATTCTAAATTCCAAATGAGTTACAAAGCATACATCAGCTGAGAAAGGATTTGAGGAAAATCACTAACTCTCCATAATACATAATCCAAACTCCCTATACAAAGAGGAAAAAATTCCATATATACTAAAAAGTGTCGGCCCCTACCCTAGGGCTTACAAAAATGAATCAGTTGCTGAACACGTTGGCTCTTAGATCTTTTGGAATAAAGTTAATCACATTCAATGTGCATCCCTCGTGTCCATGCTAGTGAAGGATCGCTCCAGGGATGGCATTTTAGATCTTTTGCAACCATCACATTAAATTTTGGCCCCCGTGTCCGACCTCAAGACCACCTCTGAGCTACTTTGAATGCTCTACAACATTATCATAAATGTTGATCTCCCTTTACCAGCTGAAATTCGAGTTGTCCCTGCGGTCTCTTCCTTTCTGCTCTCCTCCTGTTCTAGCCCCTTCCACAAGTTGAACCTCCTCGAGAAGCAACATCAGGCATCCTCTGAAGTGAATTCAGATTCCCTGATCATCCATCAAAGAAAAGTAGATCCATTTCATTTATGCTCTATTGATCTTCCTGGCACCGATCAAGCTGCCAACGATTCACCTATAGCTTCCTCTGATTGGTTGAACAGATGCCACATGGGATCGCTAGACGGTCAAAGGTTATTCCTGTAGAATCGCATGTCGGTGAGACACTAGCTATGTCTCCCCAATGCCACAATGCTCCACAAAATTTATCGGCATAACTTACCACTGTCGGTGAGACCTCATAGCAAGCTGCAAGAGTCATACCGATATCCCCTTTGTCATCACCCAGACTATCGGCAAGATATATCACTTTCGGCAAGAGGTCTTGCCAAAAGCATCTGACAGTAGATAGCATTCCAACCAGACCATTGGCAAGAGTCTCGGTGATGCTCAGCACAAACACACCCATCGGCAAGACAAACAAGTCGAGACAAGGTCTGAGTGAGCTCCTATCGGTTACACCGAAGAGTTAAAACCATCGGCAAGACATCACGTATTGGCAAGACATCATAGCGAACGAAAACCCCTCAGCCAAGAGTCTTACCGATATCCATGTACCCCCTTGGCAAGACCACCATAGGTCAGAAAGACATCATAGCGAGCTCAAAACACTACGATGAAGGCACAATCCTTCGGCGAGAGTACATCGGGTCGACAAGACATCTCCCCAATGACACCTCCTCTCGGTGAGACTTCTCCCCGAGAAATCCTTCTTTCGTCGAGACCTCCACCATTCGGCTAGACCTCATGGCGAATGCAAAACTTTCTCCCCACTGATGGCCTTGTGAACAACTATCAGTGAGACTTTCGTTTGTCGGCAGGACATTTCATTGAAGCCACCTCATTTCAGAGAGAGCTCATTCCGGGACCACCCTTCCATTTCGGTGAGACTCTACTTGGTCGGCGAGAGGTTACACTAAGACCATTCTTTCACTGAGACCTCCATGTGTCGGCAGGACCTTTCCTCGAATGCAGATTCCTTCAGCAAGACATTATCGGTCGGTGAGACATCACACCGAAGGAAAACCACTCTCCCCGATGTCGGGCCTGTAAACAATAGTCGACGAGACTTCCCAAGCGGAGAGATATACAAAAATCATGGCAACCAAGATGTCTCAGCGACCTTTGGATTTCAAATGACCAGAACCAAACTGCCAGTCGACAAGACAACAAGAGGTTCTCAGCAACTTTCTTCTTTAGGAGTTTTTATGCCAAATTTGACTGAGGCAGGCTTTCCAACTGACCTCCTTATGAAATAGCATCCTATGTATGATTTAACCCTTGATGCAAATGTTCCTCCATTTGGCCTTCACGAACACTTGAAAACATAGGTTCCCCTGCCTGATTGAGCATGCAGGTGAAAATCGGGTAACAATCATCACAAGAAAATACTTCACTGCATAAACTATGCTCAGAGTTTTTAGAGTGAATATATAAATTTTCATCTTCAATATCTTGACCACTGATTTGTGATGAGAAATCAGCTACACTGGCAAGTGTATCTTTATCTTCATCTTTGGTATACAAATTGGCATATATGTTGCTTGTGGGTTGATTACAATCATTATCTTCATCCATACAACAAGATGTATGTTTATTTCCTGATATACCCTTTTCACTTGTCTGCATTCTCTCCTAATTTTTCTCAACAGGACAATTGTTACTAGCATCTTGAGATATCACATTTCATGCATAATTACATTGGGATCCTTCAATAACATTTATCCAATCAAGTACTTGATTAAAAATATAAGGCCTCAACTTCTTAGGTGAGGTACTCAGCGCTGGCTCAAAATTTTTACAAAAATAATCAATGCATGTTGAATCCTCAGGGCTAAAATTCTGGGGGACTTCCAACACATCATCGAAAAATCTTGAGAATAAATCACAAGATGATTCTCCCTTGTGTCATTTCATTTTATACAATTCTTGAACAAAAGACATCTAATCAGCATTGCTCAAATTTTGTTGATGTTCAACTTGGAGTTCACTGTGATTTATGTGCTATGATGATGGAAAAATCATAATAGAAGAAGAATTATCATATTGAAAATCATTTCTATTTCTTGATCAATGAATTCCATTCACATGAGGTGTGCTAGGATAACCAACACTTGCAACCATATATCCCTTCATAATTGAATACTTCAAATTTTTTTCAATGTCCATGGCAATTTGATATGCATTATGGAGTGTTGTAGGCTCTTTATCTCTTAGAAAATAGCTCATTTATTCATCAAATTCACCTAATTATACAACCAAACACTCAACATCTTTTGGTCTTATATTTTCTAGAATATCCTTTATTGCCTTTGAAAATATAAGATTAAAAGCTAGGACTAACTCATCTTCTTCTTTTTGGATGTTCATAAATTTTTGTCTTACTGAAAATGGATCAATCCTCTCACCAAATTTTTCTATGAATATTGCCATGAACTCATTCCATGAAGAAATATAACATACTGGCAAATATGAAAACCAATCTCTGGCATCTTCCTTCAGAGTTTGAACAAAGAATTTCATGACAACATCTTCATGGTTTATCTCATAATCTCCCATCAAATCAGAAAACACTTGCAGATGCTTATATGTTGATTGAGAGATTTTCCCTTTGAATTTTGGCAAATTTTCCCTAACATTATTAGGAACAGGGTTTGGAAAACCCTGAATACCATTAAAATTTAATGGTTTATATCTTCCAATAGAGAATTTTCTTTGAGGGCATGACGGAGAATGTACATTCTTCATGCTTGCATCTGACACCACACAGGGATGTACAAGTGAATGATACATTTTTCTACACCCCTTTACGAACTTCAAACCTCAACTCTACAGTTGATCACTACCTTATTTCTTGCTTTTATCAAGACCTTAAAATATCACAATGCATAACTCAAATACATCTACATCTAAGATCTCTCTAATGGGAAGATGCCAAGAACAAACATACTTCTTCAACAAAATACAAAGGCCACAAATTATAACTTAGGAGTATGTAGAATTATTACTACCATTCCCTTTCTTAGTGCTTATTTTCACTCAATAGGGAACCAAAAAAAATTCAGATTACCAAATATGGTTTTCAAAACAAGTTTATTCGTCTTAAAAACCAAAATATGTAAAATACTTGAATATGTTGTAGCTGCTGCAAACTCCTTCCTTCCTAACTAGGAATCTTTATAGATCTAGAATTGTTTTCACAATTTCATCAGGTTATTTTCATAGAGTCACCACCTCTCTTCATAGAGGACTAAACTTCAATAATATGAAGTTCTTTCAAATATTATTTCATTCTGAATATTTTCCAATAGCAAAGTCATGCATAAGTCCCTCTATATTTATTACAACACAACCCTTTCCAGGTCTAAAACTTCAATGTCTGAACCAGATGTTTAGATTCACCCAATTCTTAGCTCTTTTCAAATAGTACTGGAGCCTTCTGAAATTCTCATCCTAGCTTCTCACCATATGAGCTTAGGTCTACTTCATCACTTCTTAGAAAATTCTTTATTTTTAAATTGTCTTGATTTCTTCAAATAATGTACACTAGTGTGGAGATCTTAGAGTCACAACCCACACTTAGTGGGAATTTATGAAAATATTCATGGAATTATGGTAGATCTTGATAGAATTTGCGAGCCTGAAGGAATTCATAGGATTTACAGAAAATCCTAGGAAACATATACAAGAATTGACTCACTGACACCAAAGCTAGATTGAAGAATGAACTCACTTCTACAAAATGTTGGACTCTAATGCTTCTGATCTGGAACTAGAGACTTTGTATAGATTTTCCCCAGTAGAGTCACTAATATGTTAGTTATTGTTTAAGAACCAAAGTTAATCTCACCGTATGCCTATGAATTTTCCATAATTCAATGATCAACAAGGGAAAGGATTGGGCAACGAATAGGTAAAGGCTTGTTAGGCTTCTACCTCTACACTTCAGGCTCTGTGAGACCCAGGAGGGTAATCCTGACAATGTTTAGATGTTATTCTTGTGCTATTTTATTATGAACATTGTGACAAATAAATGCATTCCTATAAGCTACTATTTAGATAAAACCCCTCAAAGATTTGGTTGACCCTTAAGAAAATTATTACCTAAAGCAAGGAATGAGTGGTACTTCATAACACTTTGCTGCAATCAATGGTGTGTAATTGATTTTCATTTAGATTTGTGTCTTTGTCAGGTACAAGATGGCTCATTTTCATCTAGGATGACTAAACTAATAGACCAGTGTTTTATCCATGGGTAACATAGTCCCTATTTGTAACAAACTTTAATACATTAGCATTTAAACTCAAAATTTATAGGTTATTGATATATTTCTTTGCAATACACAACTCATTATATCTAGAAAAAAAAACTACTTAGTAATCCTTGGATTCCATCTCATAAATCTATGATTTCATTAAAGCATTTAATCAATTCTTTGAACTAAAGCATAAATAAAACCATACATTCAACCAAAACGATTGAAGAAAAATAAAAGATCCTTGATCATTCTATTCATAATTTGGGAGACAAATTACATAGGAGAGAATTTGTTTCAGAATTTGAAATTCTCATTCATATGTTGTTGCTACTGTAAAACCATTAAGCCTATTATAAACTAGAATGCATACCTAAGAATCAATACTATAATATTCATTTGTGCTTGATTTACAAAATTTTCTATTATATGAGTACAAAATTTCTCCAACCAAAGACCATTAGAACTCTCATGTAATTGGCCTTGAATTCCCATGTATAGAAACATGGGAGCAACAAGCTTCAGGACAAATTACAATTTCAATCACATCTTACATTTGATTTGATTTTCACTTCAATTTCAAAACTTCCCTAGGAGGTTATATTTGCACTTGCAGAAAAGGGGGGGCACATAAGACAAAAACTCCTTTCCATCAGATGAAGAAGACATTGCCCACCTTCCAAAAGGTATCTTTTGTCGTTGTAGCAGCATCAAAACCTTTCCTCCAAATCAGCCAAAAAAATTTATCCACGTGAACATCTAAGACAAAAAACTCCAAGCCAGGACTCTGTTTCTACAATGGTTCATTATCTTCATAATTAGAGTATGTGAATCACCCTTGTGATTTTGCTGAAACTGGAGAATTTTTCTTGCCATCATCAAATTCTTCTAGACCTACAAGTGTAAGAAGATATTAGATGTATTTTGGATCATCTTCTACCTCATCTTCCATTGAAACATCAGGTTCCTCCATATAAGAATCATAAGCCTTGTGGTCCTTATCCTTCTTTTTCTCCTAATACCTAGTCAATTATGTTGAATTAATTTCCTCCTTCCTTGCACTTTGTTCTTTTAGGAACACACCACCAGGCTCACCCTGGTCACAAATAACAACTCTACTTCTCAAGGTGTAAGTCTTCTTAGCTTCACCCCCCATGAATATGGCAAAGGCTCTCTTCACTACCTATAGTTTCACAAACTTCTTAATCATGGTTGGCTTAATTATGGGTGTGTCATCCTGGGTTCTAGGCTTCTTGACCTTCCTTTGTTTGAGTTTTATTTCAGGTTTGGAAAAGGACTCACTGGGCTCACTCATTTTAATGATATGATGGTACTAAGGTTTGCAAAATTTCACTTACAAAAGAGTCTTAATGGTTTATACTCTCAGAAACAAACTTGTAGAACTCCTAGACCACACAAAATTCTTACCAACTCAACAAAGTTTGCAAACAACCAAAACCCTACAAATCTTAGGCATCCAAAGCCTGCAAAACCTTTAAAAATTTCCCAAACCAGCTAACCCATGCACAGTCAACACAAAAAGGTGTGAATACCAGCTTATCTGGGGAAAATATCCTCAATGCCTCTACAATAGCTCACCTGAGCTTTCCATGCCTTTTATGGTTTTAGACCAATTATTTAGCTCTCGGCTATTGTAATTGTGAAAGAAAATGGCTAATAGCCCCACTTTATGGTGAATTCTTGGAGCTTTCCACCATTAATATTCGAAGGAAATCTAAAGCGAGCGAACTAAAAAATCAACCACTCAATTTTGAATCCTAGTCGTTGATCCTCCAGATTCAAATTTTCATCTATGGCTCTCATTCACCCTTGTTCCTTTCTTTGTTTTTAGTGATTTCCACTGTATGCTGCCACATAACCCTTTAAACACCTTAGTCACCTTTTGTCTGAAAACCATCACACATCACCGCATTGGTTCATGCTCCCACTAGTGAATCCATGATGCACTAAGACCTAGCGATGAGGGGAATATTCCATCATATATTCAATTGCTCATTGCCGATATATGTTTTAAAACCTCATTTGAAACTGCGATGGCCTTAGGTGGTGCAATGGGCGCAAGGCACAACAATTCTATCACCCATCACTGATTCATTCTATAATAGTCAAAACACATTAGTGATGGAGAACTCTTAGTGATAGGTCAGGATCATACCACGTGTCCATATGACAAGATAAAGGGCTGAGAAAGTATTGCCCTTAGTAATATTTCACATCCACGAAGCAACATTGGAACAAAGAACTTCATCGTGCATCACTAATTTATAACTAAGAACTCATAAGCAATTAGTGATACAAAGGATACTACTTACATCATTCATCACTACTTTGAAACTCAAAGATAAAACACCATCTATGATGAGTGATATAAAGGGGATAAGTTCATCGTGCATCACTAATTTGAGGTCAACGGTCTAAAGACAATCCGTGATGAGCGATATGCAAGGCGATGAACGAGAACTTAAGTGAACCAATTAAGCACATGCTTACATGTTGTTTTAACAAGGGGACCTCCTAGGACAATGCAAGATAACACCTTAAAAGACTCAAACCATTTTATGTAAAGGATGTAAAATCAAAACAAGGCCAATTAATCAACCTTATAAAATAAAGGAATTTCTTGGACCAAGGCACATGGAAAATTTAGTGATGGGTAATGGAAAACCCTAACCATAAGGGGCCAATCATTTCATGGACTTCAATGACTCAAGTTTCTTTTAACATGACCAGAAACGGGCCGCAATAGATCAACAAAGGAATAGACCGAAAGACCAAGGGTTTAGACAAAGGAGAAAATCTTCTAAGTAAAACAACTCCCCACTTAAACCCTAAAACCTAACCTTTGACAGACCAAGAGGATACCAAAGACAAAACACTTTCAGACCAGTGGAACAAGAAAACTTGAGGGTTCCACCAGATTGCAAAGGGTCATGCTATGAGGGAAGGTTAGATGGGAATATACTTATTTTCTTTCTAATTTGGAAAATGGAAAGTAAAAACCCTAATTTGACTTTATCAATACGTTAAAGTATGTCAAATCATCGGGGACAATGATTCTCAAGGGGGGAAGTATGTTACACCCTATTTTATTGTTACTGAGTTACTTTTACCTTCATAGGTAAATAGGATGATGAATGTAAATCATGATTTTGATATGTTTGATAAATGAATGGAATACTGAAATAGGTATTAAAATGTATTACTTTAATGGACACCAGGATACATAGTTTACTAAAATAATTCCCATGAGTAAACCTATTCATTTTATTATGTAGATATGAATTGTTCTATTTATCAATTTTATCGACGGGATTAGCGATCCTAAATTTTTTGACTAAAATCTTATTAATCCGTAAACCAAAAGCATCCAAGCAAGCGCCAGTAGCAGGACTTCCCTTTTTTCCCCATGTTTATATCAATGAAGTACAATGAAAGAATATGTATTACAATTTGAATATTCTAATGTTTTATGATGCAGGTGGATTTCGTGTGAACGTCTAACTACTATTGAAAATGTGCCAAGTTGGTTGCAGGTGCAAGTTCACGTCTCTAGAAGGGAGGGGAAGTATCACTCAGGAGAAGAATTTTGGTCTAGAAACCCTTAATGATTTTAAACTGATCTTTCACTCACTATTAAGAATAGTCAATTCAATAGCTTTGGGTAAAAGGTAAGATACCTTGAATTATTTGTTTAGGATAGGTTTTTTTTGTTTGTGAGGTCATGCTTGAAATAGGTGTTTGAGTTTATTTGTGTTTTTGAGTACTTTAAGAATACAATCGATGAGATATATACATAGGATGTATATATACTTACATATATGTGTGTCCATGATAAACTCATACACATGAGTAATCACATACATAAGTATACGTAGATAGATGTATCTACTCATGCTTATGGGAAAGTTACCCATATGCACTAGAACACTGAATGGAAAAAGTGACATGTATATATATATATATATATTTAGTGTATATATGTCAATCAATATTATTGATTTTATGTATGTTTGAGGGAAATATTATATATATACGATGGATATATATGTGTATATATATTGATATTCACATATCTATTAGCATAAGGCAACGTCAATACAAGTATATTAATATATATAAGTGTACATATGTATATATATATATACATGTACAATATTAATTTGAATAGTGAATGGATATAAGCCTATGTATTTGAATATCGAATGATGTAAACTTATTATCATTTGAGTTGATATATATATATATTTATATATATATTTATATTATTATTAATATATTGTAATGATTGATAAGGTGTTGTTTATATAAGTAAAGCATTGATATTATTGTAAGCCAAGTGCATACTGTGCAAACCATAGTATATAGTGCATTTCATATAGTGAAGGGTGCAACATTAAAGCACACATTTATGCAACACTATTTACATTTTTAATGATTTATCTTGCTTGCAAATGGAACACAATATATTAAGGAAGGTGCGTGGGAAGATATAATACTTGGTTAATAAGTATGAGAGATATTTGTAAAGTATTTAAAAGCTTTGACTCATTCATAAATCTGCAAAACACCAAAAGCACGTAAGAGGTTTATGTGGCACCAAATTATGAATATATGTATTGCATTAGAAGTCTATTTTGTGAGCTTTGTCCAGTGATGGAAACCAAAGTAAATAGGAGAATAATTCAAGTAAATTCTAGCATGAATTGAGTTGACCATTTTGATCATTTACCTTGCATATCTGAAATGCATTCTTGTTGTCTTTGAATGAAGTAACCAGATGTTCTGTTTTACTGATTATTAAGTTTGAATTCTACCTCCTTTTGTTTACCTAGATGAGTCGAATCATGCAAGCCAAGAAGTGTTGATTTATCAACCTTGTTTCTAGCCTGTAGATGTTAATTTTGTGTATAGGTAGAGGAATTCTTTACCTCAAAGGGATACATTTTTTTGCACTTTGCTATTATTTTCTGAGAGTTGCTCTCTTCTTCTAAGTTTTGTGAGGGAGTTTGCAAGAGATTGTGAAAGAGTTTTAGTGAGAGAACTTGTGAGGGTATCTGGAAGAGTGCATGTGATTTGTTTCCAAGCTGCAAGTTGCTTGAGGGGGATAGGATTGGAAACCAGCTAGGTCAAAATGGAGCTTTGTATTATAGGCATGCTGTATCTTACTCCCTTATGCTTTGTTTGACTTTGGATTGTTTATGTGATGCTTGAATGTTCTTGGATATTACTTTCTTATTGGAACCTATCTATTAGGTTGATGATTTTATATACCCTATATAGGTTTTCATATGATGTGTTTCTAGTTATACTTTACATAGATAGTCTATACTAGATACATAGATTGAAATGAGAGAAATGAATTACATCAAATATCATGGGGGGAAAAATATCTTGAACATGTTAGCTTAAATGCTAGGAAAATCTTGGAAATGATAAGGATAGCAACACAATTATAGTGATGGTTTGAAAGAGGTGTCATTGTTGATAAGATGTGACATCATGTAAACCTTATTGTTAGTCTATGCTAGAATGATCATTAGATCATTATTTTACTTGAATATTTATTTAAACCCTAGTTTAAGAATAACCTACTGGGTTGAGTTGTTTATTTGATCATTGTTTGAAGCACATATGTTGAGAATAACCTACATGGATAGACTGATCATTGATTACTAGTATTATCCTAGCATTAGGGTAAACTAAGGATGGGGTTAACCTATGTGATTAAGTTGATCACTTGAATTTATGAATTACTATTGGGTTGGAGACATAGGTGGGATTATCCATCCAAGTTGGTTTTTTTATACTCTTGACATGAATTCATTTTATTGATGTGAATCTACTTTTTAAATAGCCTTTTATTGATGAGGTTATGTAACTGAGGGTAATTTCTGGATTTTAGATTAGATCAATTGAATTGAAAGCAAAATGATGAAAACCCAAAGTAGCAACAAAACACAATGGAAATACATGAAAGAACGATTATACCTGATCGCCGAAGTCTCCATGATTCATTTTCGTAGCACCTTCTTACTTGCTGGATGATGTTGCCCTTAGATTCTTCGTTCGAGCAAACTGAAAATGCCTAAGCCCTACAACAAGCCTTGAAGGATTTGCATAAAGTCTAAATGCCTATGCCTATTGTCAATGTCTATGCCTAAAACAATGCCATGACTTGATTAAAATAACTATAATAATGAATTAAAATTGCCTATGAAGAATTAAGTGTGGAAGCAAATGCCTATAATAACTATGCAAAATGTCAGCATGTGCGTGTGTCTGTGTAATCGAAAAGTGAGAAGAAGATGGCATTTTATAGAAAATGCCATTTCGAATGGATGGACGAGATAAATCAATGGAATGAACAATCTAGATTACACCTGAGAATCCCTAATTAGGGTTAGGGAAAAATCTTTAATTGAACGGTCAGAATAAAATCGGATCGACGGTGGAGAATAAATGAGACAAATTAATTAGAAAATAAAGATTTTCAAAAAATCAAGAAGATAAGATTGCCTGATTTGCAAGATTCGAAAAATCAAAGAGATAAGATGTGAACTGAAGATAAGATTTGAAAAATCAAGAATCTGCCCGATTGCTTGATTTTTAGAAGATTAATTACTAATTTGAATTAAAATAATTCAAATTATGGATTTTGGGAGATGATAAATAATCTTTTTCAGATTATTTATCAAAAAGGACTGACAGTTAAGATTGACATGACATTTTAAATAATTTAATTTATTTAAAATGAGAAGAATATTAATTGGCAATTAAATAATTAAATTTAATTATTTAATTTAGGAGATGAGATTAATTAATTAAATAAATTAATCAATTTATTTAATTAAGATAGTTAGTGACGTATTAAATAAATAAATGTAATTTATTTATTTAATAATCAGAAGAATAAATGACAAAGTAATTAAATAAATTTAAGAAATTTATTTAATTAAAGAAAGACTTAGTTAATGACGATTTAATAAATAAATAAAATTTATTTATTTAATAATCATGAAGAATAAAAGGACATGAATTAATTAAATAATTTTGAATTATTTAATCAATAGTCGAATGTGGACCAAGGACATAATTAAATGACATAATTATGCTAGGACGAAAGTGGTAAAAATGAAGCTTGTAGGCCTAGGTCATTTTTAGGTGTTTACATTTTGCCCCTCTTTGTCATAATGTCGCTTGTCGCGTTGTGACAAAGAAAAATAAGCCAAGAATATGCCCTAGCGAGGGTACGGAGTATCATTGCCCCCTCACGAAATTTTCAAATTTTGAGTCGGCGCCAGAACAATTTGCAAAGGGTCCCGATAAATCAATTTGATGACCAAAAAAATAACGGCGCAGTCGGTTTCGGATTCTGACATGTTTAAAGCAACTTACGAAGAAGTCAAAGGTGTTAAAATGAGCCTCCAGTATTGACTTTGTTTGAAAAATGCCATTTTGACCTTATAAATAGGTTAACAAAGGGGTTAAAGTCAATTCACTTTTACTATTTACCTTGCGAAACTTGAGAGCTCAGAGTGAAAGGCGCAGCAACGAGGATGGTTATTCCAGTGTCAGAGCACCGTGGAGAGATCGTGAGGACCTTCAGATGGCCAGAGGGCTCAGAGCCGGTGGTATGTACTTTTAAACTCACTTTATCATTTTATTATTTTGCGTGTCATTTAATGTTTTCTAGGATAGTCAATGTTTGCGCCACGACACATATGCGTTCGCGTAAGCCGCAATCGCCTTCGCGTTCGACGCATTTGATGCGTCGCGATGCAAGTGCCAAGACCAAAAAAGTTGCACCGGTGGTTTGCGCTGCATTTGAAATTTTGTGCGACGCAAGTGACTTATCGAGTCGCATATGGCCACTGGAATGCCGCAATCGTTATTTTGTGACGTAATCACCTTGTTAAATGTCGCAATTGCAAGATCGTGTTGCATTTGTAATGTTGCAACACATTCACAAAAATTTGTGACGCAAATGTGATATCGAGACGCAATTGACAGATTGAGACACAATTGATGTTTTGAACAACGCAGTTGTCTTTCTGTGACACAATTGCTTGGTTGCGACGCATTTGCCTGTTTTTTTAAGAAAACTTGTTTTGATGTTTGCGTGACCTTAGTTGCTTTTCATAATGTTGACAGTTTCCCAAAAGGTGCTGATGCAGTGTTCGTCTTTTTGCAGAGGCAGCTTGCCCCTATTTATATGAGAGAGAGCAGACCGACCACCTTTTGGTTTGCCAATCAGTTGGGCCCGCGAGAGCGGTGGCGATTGATACGATTGGGTCTATTCTATGCTGCATTCATGCCTGCCATTCGGGCGAACAGGGGTCTACTGACGACATTATGTGAGTGGTGGCATTCTGAGACCTGTTCCTTCCACCTGCCAACAGGTGAGGCCACCATTACCCTGGAGGACGTCTACCCGATTCTCCAAGTTCCTATTCGAGGGGAGTGGATCGTCTATGATCCACGACATGGTGAGTAGACCTTCCGTGCCTATTATCAGGATCAGGGTACTGGACTGGGGATTCAGGGGTATGAGATCTGATGGGAGTTCCTGATGGAGCACTACGGGCGATTCGATGCATTCCTGGCGACTATGATCGCAGGTATCTTGATTCCTGACCGGCGAGGACATGGATTTCTGACTGGTTGGGGAGACATCCTGGTTGGCATGAGACGGGATAGGATAGTTTATGCGTGGGGTCCGTGTTTGCTAGGGATGCTTTACCATCAGCTTCACGACGTCGCATACAGGAGAGGAGAGAGTATCTCCTACGGGACCACTTTAATGATGATCTGGGCATAGGAGCACATTGCCATCTTCCGCCCTCCCATTGACAGATCGCAGCTAGCCGAGGGGATGTCGTACTCTTACTACTATGCTAGTGTGCTACAGCAGACGCATATGGGCGAGACAGGGTGGTGGCGGCACAGGATCGACACCATGGTGACATTCATTTGGAGGCCATACAAAGATTATGAGGCATGGGACGATGAGGATGAGCACCTCAGTTTCTGTAGGCAGTACAGATATCTTATTGGCAGGATAGTGCAGATGTCCTTGATTATCGAGATGTACCTCCCACAGCGCGTCCTTAGGCAGTTCGGGGAGCAACAGGATGTGCCCGTGGGGACGACAGAGTATGCCAGGTCCTCCAGAGAGTATGCGTGGGGGCCAACTATTCCAGTGGCCTTCGCTAAGCAGCAGATAGGCAGACTAGTAGCCCAGGCTTGGGGTTGGAGAGGAGGAGTAGTGGATCCTGGTATGATGCCAGCATATGATTTATGGTGGCAGGCACGCAGACCCGTGCCATTGACAGATCCTGACGGGCCAGCCCCAGTTGAAAGGCGGTTAGTTATTCCACGGGTGCCATGAGCTAGGCAAGGTGGTAGAGGAAAAGATGGAGACAGAGGCAGAGGCAGAGGCAGGGATGGAGATGGAGGGAGGGGTGGGGATGACGGAGGTAGGGGTAGAGATGGAGGCAGGGGCGGAGATGGAGGTAGAGGTGGGGACGGAGGCTGGGGTGGGGATGATGGTGGAGACGGCCGGAGGCGGAGGTGAGACGACCAGGACAGGGCCGCAGGGTGCGACAACGCGTGGCAAGGGTAGCGTTAGATGTTATTCCCGAGGTCGGTGAGGAGGGTGAGGGTGAGGAGTAGCCCTGATAGGAGGGAGAGGGCAAGGAGAGATAGGAGGAGGAGAGGGCGATGGGGGGAGAGGAGGAGGAGGTGGATGCAGAGAGGCATGAGGAGGAGGCAGAGAGGCATGAGGAGGAGGTAGAGGCAGAGAGGCATGAGGAGGTGGAGGTTAGAGGACAGGAAGATGTGGAGGTGGGAGGTCAGGATGATGTGGAGGTGGCAGGGAAGGATGATGAGGTGGCAGGGCAGGATGAGGAGGTGGAGGTGGCAGGTCAGGAGGATGTCAATGATGATGATGAGGAGGATGATGCCATAGGCGAGGCTGAGAGACTACTCTGATGATAGATGGTAGAGGGGGAGGAGGAGATACCATCCACTTCAGGGTTGCCACCAAATGCTACAGTAGATCAGAGGGTATTAGACCTTCAGCAGAGATTGGATGCCAGCTTGGCACAGGTCAGGTCATTATAGTCAGCACTGGAGGTAGCCCGTGTAGAGCGAGACCAGGCGGTGATCCACCAGCAAGATGCAGCCCAGTGGTGTACAAAGTTTGCAGCCTTATGCACAGGGCCCATGGGAGACATGGCTCGGGAGTTGGCTAGGGTTAGCACGAGACTAGGGCAGTACAGGACCTTGTATGAGCAGGTAGTCCCACCAGAGCGACGGGATCCTACCTTGCCCCGGTCACAGTTGAGGACAGGCAGTGGGCATAGGTCAGGTAGTGGCAGTGGTACCAGGAGTCATACCAGTGTCGGAGGGTCTACCTCGATAGGGCATTCTTCAGGGCACAAGTCACATCATTCGTGCCGGCATACTCCTAGTCCTAGGTCGACTGGTTCAGTACAGAGATCAGCACAGGTACATCCACCAGTTGGTGATCCATCTACTACTCAGAGTCAGGCAGCAGTGACATCATAGATGTCCTTTACAGTTGAGATGGCACCATCCTTTGTAGTTCTGCTAGTGGCACAGGCAGAGGTTGTGACAGTTTCAGTGCAGAGGTCAGTGCAGGATCAGCCGCCAGTGATAGATCCATCTACCTCTTAGAGTCCGGCAGCATTGACCTCACAGATGTTTGCCAGCGTCAGGATGATACCTTCACTCGCGGTTCCATCAGTTTCTCAGAAAGAGGTTGCTACAGGACCCCCTATTGCTTCGGAGCCAGTGACAGGGCCTCAGCCACCACATTCCTCACCTCGAGGGGATGATGAGAGCCTACCTTAGGGGCATACTTGTATTTTGACACACTATGTATATTATTGAGCCTGCGAGCTCCATTTTTGGGATATCCGTTGACTCTATCCTATGACATTGTACCTTTTTGAGATGACTCTATATGATGATGCAGTTTTGATGCAGCCTACATGTGTTATGTGATGCTCTTTACTTTATGTATTATGACATGTATGATGCTTAATTTATGATGCCATGTATGTCCTATGATGCCTATTTGTGATTTTTGATGCCATGATGATGCAATGCTTATTTATATGATTATGTTAATGATGTGCATGATGTATTTATGTAAAAGATGCAATGCTGATGATTATGTTAATGCAATGCTTGTGATTACGTATGTGATTTAATGCCATGTATGATATATGTATGGACCTAATGCAATGTTTATATGATCATGTATGCACTTATGTTTTTGGATGTCACAGGATATCATCATGAGATGGACGAGAGAAGATGACCAGATCAAAGAAGAGAAGATGACCAAACTAATGAAAATGCATGTTAATTCCTAGACCAAATCCTTCAAAACTTTACCATAGGACATTAGTATTTATTGCTCTTAATCATCATTGGGAAAACTATTGTAATGGCCAATAAACACCATGATATGACATAGATCAAGGTGTGCAAGGTCATACCATTACGTAAGACAAATAGTCACAGACAAGGATGATCATGACTCATACCAGGAGCGTGCTTGCCCCAGTCTTTTTGCCATAATCAACCATATGCAAAAAAAAGACAAGGACAAATCATGAAACGTCGCTGCTTCTCTAAATCCTGTTTCCAGGACATCCTTGAGAAACTATTGACATGATTTCCAAAATACAAAAATAAAGTCCCTATCATGATATGTCATTGCTTTTCTAAATCCCAGAATCAGGACCTCGCTAAGAAGCTAGTAGCCATGTGTGTCAATTGTCATGCTACGTCGCTGCTTCTCTAACTCTTGCTTAGTGGGATCTCGCTGAAAAACTAATAACATGATAAAAGATCAAAAGACAATTGTCAAGTGTTTGCCAAGTGCGTTTGGATATCCATTGTTCTGATGTTAAGATGTCATGTTTGATAATGTCGAGATGTCGAAATGTTTAAAAGTTTTGATTGACCTTGGAAAATGCTGAGAATTGATGAATTCAGGAAGGACACATCCTGAATAATGCCGATGACTAGAGTATTTGATCCCTAATGGTCGTAAGGGGTCCCTCAAAATAATGATGATGCCTAGGAAGGACACATCCTAAGGCATAAATGACATAGTTGGTTCTTCAAAAGGACACATCTGGAGAATACTGATGTCATGAAGAGTGATCTTTAGATGTCAAGAGGATCACTCAAAATGTCGAATGACGATGACGACGCCTAGGAAGGACACATCCTAAGGCGTAAATGACAAAGGTTATCGTTCAGAAGGACTCATATGAAGACTAACCAAAATTTGACAGTTTGACGGGTTTATGATGATTTGACTTTCTTTGACCAAATTTGACTTGTGTTTGACTATATGTCGATATTGTTATGATGATATGATTGACATGCTGAATGAATAATTGCCATACTTTGTTTTAGGAGCTTTCCCATGTCAAAATTGATTGAAGACTTTTGACATGTGTGCCAGTGTAGTGCCATGAACCCTAATGGACTGACCTAGTGCGGCCTCGAGGGCTCATCGATAGATGGCCTTGCCTACGTCATACACTTAGAGACCTCGTAGTTTGACATGACCAATGACTTTGTCTTGATGAGAAAAGATTGCGTCATGATTTTATTTTGACAAACCTAAAAGGACTGACCTAATGTCTCGGGGACTCAAGTATGAGTCTTGCCTACGTAGCAAATGCGCAGAGACAACGTAGTTCAACAAACGATAAAGACTGATTGATATGACTGACTTTGACAAGAGATGACACTATGTTTGCACTTTTCGAGCAGTCTGATGTTTTTGTTTGAGGTTTTCTTCAGGACGTTTTATGATTTTTAGGTATTTTTTCAAGACATTTTGTGATGTTTTTTTTTTTTCAGGACTTTTTACCAATGTTTTTGTCTTTTATTTTTCAGGACTTTTTATGATGTTTTTGTCTTTTTTCAGGACCTTTTGTGATGTTTTTGTCTTTTTTTAGGACTTTTTTGCCAATTTTCAAGATCATGTGTGACATCCACTGCAGTTTCATGATAAAAATTTTACCCCCAGTCAGGTCTAAGACTTAGCCATTTGTAAGGAATATGGACAGGATGCTGCTGACCTACTAGACGGACAATCGTCAGGACTTGATGTCAATCATTTATCTACTATGACAGGTAGGGTAGGATGTGATGGAGATTTGCGGGATAATGGTGGAAATACTTTTCATCCTAGGCCAAGTTAGACAAAGTGACAGTAGATTGCAGAGCAATGATTGATTACGCATGGCACCTGTTTGCCAGGTTTTCACCATGGTACTTGTCCAAAGTGCCTGTTTGCCAAGTTTTCACTATTGGACGAATAATTTTTCTCTTTACTATTTTGATGATTTTTTGATTTTTTTTTGTGTCACCAAGACGCCTGTTTGCCAGGTTTTCATCAGGGTGACAGTTTTTATCATTTTTTAATTTTATTTTTATTTTTTGTATTTTATGGCTTTTAGCTCCATCCTCTGATGTTATGCGTAGAACTTTCAGAGATGTAAACTGTTGATGGGCTCTGTCAGCTATTCCCCATCTGGAGTTTCCAATTGATAAGCTCCGAAACCAAAAGAAGATATGATAATATAGGGACCCTGCTAGTTTGGTTCAAATTTTCCTGGCTTTTCTCTGTCTGCTTGATTCTTAGGGTTTTGCATGAGAAGTAGGTCACCACTGTCAAACTTTCTGACCATAACCTTTTTATTGTAGCTGTGACAAAGACGGTTCTAATATACTTGGAGATGATTCAGTGAGTTTTGTCTTCTTTCTTCCAGCATTTCCAGCTCGTGCAAGCGTGATTGGCGATACTCCTCTTCATTAGTTAGACCCTTCAGGGAGACTCGTAGCGAAGGAATTTCGACCTCAATGGGTAAGATGGCTTCAACACCAAATACTAGGGCAAATGGGGTAGCTCCTGTAGGCGTATGAATGCTAGTTCGGTAAGCCCACAGAGCCGGGTTAAGTTGTATGTGCCAGTCGCGGCCAGCGTCATTGATAGTCTTTTTGAGAATTTTATAATGGTTTTATTCAACGCCTCAGCTTGGTCGTTTCCTTGGGGATAGTATGGAGATGAAAAGTGGTGTTGGATATGGAATCACTCAAATAACTCAAGTACGTCTTGGTTTTTGAACGGACGTCTGTTGTCAGTGATGATGGACTGCGGAAGGCCATACCGAAAAATGATGTAATTAAGGATAAACTTTGATATTTGTTTGCCGGTAATATATGTTAATAGGATGGCTTCAATCCACTTTGTGAAATACTCAGTGGCGGTAATAATGAATTTATGGCCGTTGGATGAGGTTGGATGAATCTTACCCACAAGGTCGAGTCCCCATTGAGTGAAAGGCCAAGGAGAAGTTATCGGCCGTAGTTCTTGTGCTGGAGCATGGACCAAGTCACTATGTATTTGACATTTGCGACAAGTCCTAACATATTCAATTACATCTTTTTCCATGGTCAGCCAATAATACCCAAGTCTCGTTAGTTTCTTAGCCAGTGTAGGACCACTCGAATGAGATCTGCATATACCATCGCGCACTTCTCGTAAGGTCATACATGCTTCGTCGGTGTCAAGACATCTAAGGAGGGTATCGTCGAAACTACGGCGGTATAGGGTGTCACTAACAATGGCATATCTTGCAGATTTTCTAATGAAGGACTTCCTTTGGTTATTAGACAGGTTCGATGGAAGGGTTTGAGATTTTAGGTATTCGTAAATGTCCTAATACCAAGGAGAGTTGGGACCAACAAGTTCACACACCATTTCTGACTCTGGGATATCATATGCCGGTATCAAAAGTTGTTCCACTAAGAACTCAAATTGTGACACATTTTTAGGGATGTCCAAGAGAGAACTAATAGTAGCCATTGCGTCAGCTACCTTATTCTGTGCCCTGGGGATTTGTTCAAAAGAAATCAATTGGAAGTATGTCAGGAAACTGTCCACCATCCTCTTGTAGGGAAGCAACTTTTCATCCTTTGTTTCATAGTCATCATTCACTTGGCTGATTACTAGCTGGGAATCCCCGAATACAAGCAATGTCTGAATTTTCCATTTGATTGCCAACTTGAGACCTGTGACTAGTGCTTCATATTCGGCAATGTTATTTGTACAAGGGAAGGCAATCCGAAATGATTTAGGAATTGAATCCCCCTGTGGTGTGATGAACAAGATTCTAGGGACTGAGCCATGACTAGTATGAGACCCATCAAAATATAGCTTCCATGGTGCTGCTGATTCTGCATGAAAAATGGACTCATCGGGAAAATCAGTTACTAATGGATGAGTGACTTGAATCGGTGCATCTGCTAGTTGATCTGCTATTACTTGTCCTTTTATTGCCTTGCACTCAACATACTATATGTCATACTCGCTTAGTATCATGACCCATTTTGCCAACCAGCCTGTTAATGTCGCCCGACTTAGTAGATATTTTAGTGGATCAATCTTAGCGACCAATTGTGTCTGATGACTGAGCATATAGTGTCTTAGTTTTTGGGATGCAAAGACAACAGCGAGACATGCACGTTCAATGTATGTGGAGTTCAACTCATAGCCTATCAGTGTGGGGTTGATGTAATAGATTGCTCTTTCTTTTCCTTCATGATCATTTTGGGCCAGCAATGCCCCCAGTGCTGAACTAGTAGTCGAGATGTAAAGAATTAATGGCTTTCCATGAATAGGAGGCATGAGGATTGTTGTTGACAGCAGGTAATCTTTGATTTGCTGGAAGGCCTCTTGACATTTATCTGTCCATACAAAGGGGATACCCTTGCGCAATAGATATTGAAACGGATGACACTTATCTGCCAATTGGGCTATGAAACGACGAATAGATTGCACTCTGCCTTGCAGAGTTCTAAGTTCACTGATCCCTCTGGGCGGAGGCATGTCTATGATTGCTTTGACCTTTGCTGGGTCGACCTCTATGCCTCTTTGGGAAACTATGTACCCCAATAGTTTACCTGATGTGACCCCAAAAACACACTTCTTAGGGTGTAGCCGAACTTTGTACTCTTCAAGTCTTTTGAAAATTATGTCAAGTACCTTCAAATGATCTTTCCTTGTTGTTGATTTGGCCAAGAGGTCATCTACATAATCCTCCATTATTTTGTGCATCATGTCATGGAAGATCGTGGTCATAGCCCTTTGATACGTGGCACTTGCATTTTTGATACCAAAGGGCATGACGTTCCAATAGTATGTACCCCATGGACAAGTAAATGTCATTTTGTGTTGATCCTCAGGAGCAATGCGGATTTGATTATAACCGGAGAAACCATCCATGAGGGATAGCATCTCATATCCTGCAGTTAGGTCAACTATGATGTCAATGTTGGGCAAAGGAAAGTCATCCTTTGGACATGCTTTATTCAGATCTCGAAAGTCTGTGCATACACGAATCAGCTCATTTGGCTTTGTCACCGGCACCAGGTTAGAAATCCATTCAGCATAATCTATAGACCTTATCAATCCGACATCCAGTAATTTCTTTAACTCGGCCTTGACCAATAGAGCAACTTGGGGATGCATTTTGCGCAACTTCTGGTTGACTAGTTTAGCATTAGGTAATAGTGGCAGATGATGCAGAACCAGTTCGGGGTCCAGTCCTGGCATGTCAGCATAGGACCATGCGAAGTTGATTTTTCGTTCTGCAAAGAATTTATGAAATTTTGGTTTTTCTTCGTCAGTCAATGATGTAGCAAATAGGACCATCTTGGGGTCTTCTGTAGTTGAAATGTTATCCTCTATTGTGTCCTCAATAAGCATGGCTGATTTCTCCTGTTGCACGGGGAGAAAGTCCAGTCCTCCATCTTTGGGCGCCTCAGGGAGGTTTTCACCCGCAGATACGTCCTTTATTTTTACTATTTTATCATCAAGAGGTGCCTTTCAGTTTTCACCTAGAGACGTTTCACTTTTTGTTTTATTTTTACTTTTGCGACTAGAGGACTGAATAGTCTCGCCGAAGTATGCGGTGTAGTCTAAATCAATGGAAAATCCGGATTTGTGGTCCCCACTGGGTATGCCTTCTTGTAATCCCATGAATTCAGCTATTGCCTCATCATTCTGAAATGTGTCCAGAACTGGTGGTCCTTGTTGGTCCCAATCGACTAGTTCAGGGTAAACTAAAGAAATGCCATCGTCAAGGCTAGTGAACTGGGGTGAGGATGCAGACAGCATGTAGATAGATTCAGTAATGTTGTAAATGAGGTTATCATCATCCAACTCGAAATCGGACTCTATCCAATATTCTCCTTCACTAGTGTCATATTCGTTATCAAAATAGGGAGTGAAGGTTGTAGAGCCCTGGTTGTCAATGTCGTCTGATACCTCGGATGGATTGGACTGATGGGGTTCAGATGACGAGTGTTGTATGTCCTGGGAGGTGGTAGTGGGATTTTGACTATTTGGTGCTTGTTCAATTTTGAATGTTTGCCAAAATCGTTGTTCAGAGGTCAGTTCCCCTGGTTCGACAAACAAATCATCAAGACAACAGTCACTTAGGGATCGTTCTAAGCCAAATTCCCACTCGTGGGAGTCAGTTTCGGTTAGGGTTTCCCTAGTAGTCTCGACACTTTTCGAAGCATGTACTCGCTCATTTGAAAGTCCAGAGGTACGTCGATCGTCATTGGTGGGTGACCCAAACCCTAATCCAAGATACTTCAGAATTTGAAAAGTTTCTATAGGTTCCCTTTGGCCAGTTTTGTCTTTTCCTAAGCCACTAGTACCATCATAGCCTTTAGCCTTTATGAAGTCATAACCTTTGCCATATATTTGAACTGGTAATGGGGGTAATGTGACAGTATCCTTATAGATCCATCATGTGATGTCAACAAGGTCTTCCTCACTCATGTCTCCCCACTTGATAAAAACTGTATTCAGTGGAACTTTGAAGGTTTCCTGAGGTTCCATTCTGAAACATGGCCGACCATAGTCCTTGGGAGATCTGGGCATTGTTGTTATGCTATATGCTGTGTGCAGTTTGAATTCTCCGCAGCCAAGGTCTCAGATTTTGACAGTGGATTCAATCTTAGAGCTGGTGGAAGGTGGTGGTGTGGCAGAAGACATGGATGGATCAGATGTGGAGGATGATGTGAGTGTGGAAGGGTCGATATACTTGGATGACGAGGAGCCAGGTGCTTCTCGATTAATAGGTACTCAGTTTTCGGAGATACCCCTTAAGTTGGTACAATATTGGAAAGGGTCAGGGTCTCCGTATATGGTGACTTCTGTATCGTCAAAAGGAAACTTGAGGCATTGGTGGTATGTAGACGGAACGACTTTTAATGCATGAATCCATGGGCGGCCAAGTAAGATGTTATATGGTAGTTCCATATCCAGGACCTGGCAGGTTGTGTCTACAATGACCGGTCCCACTCTGATAGGGAGAGAGATAACACCCCGTGAAGAGCGTTCCTCGTCATCGTATGCTTTGATCACTATGCTTTTTGTTGGGTCCACGCATGCATCAGAGAACCCTAGAGCTTTAACCAATTTGAGGGAGCATATGTTCAACCCTGCTCCACCATCTACTAAAACCCGTCTAACTTTGTGCTTGTGGACAAAAGTTTCTATGTGTAATGTGTCATTGTGGTTGGTTTTATGTGATGAGTAGTCTTGATCCGAGAAGGTGACATGGTGCGGCGTGGTGAGATATCCCACCATAGTTTCAAACTGATTGACATCAATATCCTTGGGGACCGACGACTCTACGAGAGTTTTATCTAAGATTTCTTTGTGTGTGGGAGAGATACGAAGCAGCTCAAGGATAGATATTTGCGCGAGAGTCTTTCCTAGCTGGTCAATGAGGTTGAACTAACTCTTGGGTTTCCACTGCTATGTGGTTAGGACAGGTTTTGGCTATTTAGCAGATGGATTGGGTTGTGATTGTTTAGAAGATGGGCCTGGTATAGTGATTTTGGCTTGTCTAGCAGAAGGTGGACCAGCTATAGTGACCTTGCCACTACGAGTAGTAGCATTACACTGGGGTGCTCTCTTGACCATAATGGTATTGATGTACTCATCTTCAGTTCGGACATTATTTATAATAGGTCCACTAGAATAGTCGTACTTGACTCGGGCAAAGTTAGCTTGATTCTGTGAACCTAAAGTGGAAGCATTATGAGAACCATGGTCCTGCAGTGGATTCTTGTGGATAGTATGATCCGAATTGGAGGTGAATTGCGATCCACCTACTTCGATGGTGTGATTTTTAATAAGGTATTGTATTATGTTTTTCAATTGTCGACAATTAGAGGTTGTATGTCCTTTTGCTTGATGGTATTCGCAAAGTGCATTGTCATTCCACCATGCTGGCTTAAACTGTCCTGGGTCATATGGTTTTATTTCCGGAAGTGTGATGACCCCATGCTGAATGCATTTCTTAAGGACTTCTTCAATGGGTTCACCCAAATGGGTGTATGTGTGACCTCTAGGAAATTGTCTCATTTGACGATATTGTCCCTGACTGTTTTGACCACTTTGGTTGTTTGAAGAAGTATTGGGAGGAGGTGTCAATGTCGTTGTTGGTCTGTTTTGTTGTTGAACCCCCTTCAGGGCCAATACCGGACCTACAGTATTTGCAGTCTTGGCATCAACAACACCATCATTTGTAACATGCTTATTTTTAACCCAATATTTGTTTTTGTCAGCGGGTGGATTGGTGTTTGTGTTTTTGGAACCATATCTCAGTTCTCCCTTTGCGATAATGGCTTTCTCAATCTCGACCCCTTTTTCAAGTAACTCTGTGAAGTTTGTGCAACAATTTATTTGCAATGCGAATTTTAGGGGCCCTAGAAGTGTTTGGACAAACATGTCGACTTTTTCTCTTTCGGGGATATCAATGTGACATCGACTAGCGAGACTCCTCCATTTTTGAAAGAATGGAATAAATGTCTCACCAGAGTCTTCTTGCGTGAGATTGCACAAGCTAGTGATAGAGGTATCCATGTCAATGTTGTACGCGTAATTTCTTATGAATTTTCATTTGAGCTCATCCCATGTCTGGATATCTTTTTGAGTTGAAAACCACTCAAGGGCTTGACCCGCCAGACTTTTAGAAAAAAGTCTCATTAAGTACATTTGTTTATAGGCGATGTCCATACAATTGGTTGCGAATTCACGAACATGTTCAATGGGATTTGTCTTGCCTCTATATTTTGTGAAGTTGGGTGACACGTATCCTTGCGGAAATGCAGGCATGTATAAGCTTGTGTCAAATGGGTATACATCTAGGTCATATGATATTTCTGATTTCCTGCCTGAAATGTACATGTTTTGGAAATTTTTCTCCATATCCCTCATTCTTGCTTTGAGTTCATCTATGGTAGGGTCATTTATGTTTCTGTGCGTTGGATTTCCTGGTATACCATGTGTTCCTATTTGTTGTGTGTGAATATTGGTGTATTGTGGCGGTATGGATTGTTGTGGTATGTATGACGTGTGCAGATTGCCATGTTGTTGGTATTGGAAGTTATGATTCCGTGCATGTTGATGAGTATGAATGTTGGATGAATATGTTAGGATGTATCCCCCAGCCATGTGTGTCGTTATTTGGGGGATGTTGTGACCATGATTGTTATAGTGTGTCAATGATGTCATGGGTGGTGTTATTTGGCCACCTTGTGTAAATTGTTGATTTTGTACAAGGGGGACGTTTGTGTTTATACCTTGGGAGGCAATGAAATTTGACTGGGTTGTCGTGTTGATGTTTTGTTGTTGTCCTTGGATAAAGATACGTCCTGTGGCTCCTCCCGAAGGTTTTTGTGAAATACTACTGAATGGATTTGTCGAAGTTTTGTTCATGGTAGTAGATGTAGTTGTCAAGGGGGGATTGTGGTGACTTGATGATGCCCCCGTGGTATTTACTGTCACGGTAAAAAGAGGATTGGAATAATTTTCCCATATTGTTGAGGAGCCAAGAGTTGTTCCATCCAATTGGGGTAGTGTTTTGGATGTTGTGGGTATTGTGGATGATTGTGATCCCCCAATAGATGTAGCATTTATTGTGTTGGAGATGTTTGGGATGTTGGGCGTGGTGTGTACTGTCATTGTGGTCCCAAAGGAAGTATTGCTCGTAGTACTTAGAAGTTGACCACTATGTGACATGTTATGTGCGTTGTTGGCATTAGGGTCATGAAGTGTCAAATTTAGCGTGTTAACGTCAAATCCTTGTGGTAACTTAGCTCCTTCACTCAAGAGCATAGCTACGAATCTGTCTCTGTCCTGACGAGCTATTGTTTCAACAAGCTGATAGGCCTATGGGTCTTGTGTCAATGCCTCTATGTTTTCCTGAAGTAGTTGACCATTTTCATCTCTTTGCAAGTAGAGTTCGAATGTAGTGTTTGATGAGGATTGCGTTGTCACTGGAGGTTGATTGTCTAAATTGGAAAATGGATCGTACAAGGTCTAGTTTGAGTCATGTGGAGGATTGTTGACAGTAAACGGGGGGTCTTGCCTAAAGTTTTCCATTTGTCTCTTTTGTTTTTGAAGTCTAGTTTCAACCATAAATGAGATTGCTCAAATGGGAATGACGACTAAATGCGAGTATGACACTATGCGAAGTCTAAATTCAAGATGACGACTAGAATGACAAATGTTTTTGGTTTTTTGTGAATAGGATATGCAATTTCTATGCAATGTAAGACAAGGTTATCTAAGCACTTCTAAGCTCGAACTTTGTTTTCGATTTTGACTGCTAAAGGACTTTGTTGGAAAATGACAAGTTGACAAGGTCTAAATGACTAGTGAGTCTTCCTAACTAGACTTTTGAGTTGGAAGAAATCTCACAAAAGAGGACAATGACTAAAAGGGTGATTTGATAACTTAGTCCAAAAGGGTCTAATTTCGAAAACAATGACTTTGCAAAGTGTGCTTAAGATTTGCCTAATCCTAAGTATGCAAGTATGAACCTAGGGACAACGTAATGTTGAATGTATGAAACTAAAAGGAATGAGGTATGAAACCTATGGTGACTAATGCAAGCTAATAGACAAGACTTTGAGCAATATCAAGTTTCGTTTCTGACAGAATCTTCTTGGTGACAGTGTTTGAAAAATGGTTGACAATTTGAAGACGTCAGGTTTTGACTGTGAAGTTTAAAATTTTGACAGGAAAATGCGTCACAGTTTGGCAAATGCGTCACAATTTAGCTAATGCGGTTTAGTTTTGCAATTGCGGCTTTCAGACTGTCAAATGTGACTCGATTTAGCATATGCGGATTTTCAGTTACAGATGCGTCATGACGCCTACAGACGTGGCGTTATAAGTTTCAAATGCAGTTTAGCAAAGCAGTTGTGTTGCAAAAAATCAGTGGCGGTTCGACAGATGCGACTCAGTTTAGTTTCAAAGTGATTTTCTTGTCGTTTTGATGGAAATTTTGATCTGTTTGGTGAATGTTTTGTTTGAACTATGATAGAACTAGAATACACTTGACAAACATAGTGTTTTAAAAAGTAACCAAACACACATCAGAAAAGCACGATCCTAGGTTAGGCAATGACAATATTCGCTAGATTCCATGCAGGTTTCCCCAACCGCATATCTGTAGCGTGTGAATTCAGAAGCTTGGCTGCATGGGATCCCCCTTACAGTGCACTCTCTTCTAAGGCCAACCAAGCTTCCAACCCCCATGAAACTCCCATGGTGAGCTGATCACCTCTACTACAAACTACGAAAGTGTGGATGCCTTCACACCGACCGGTGCTGCGCTAGCAAATAGAAGGATTTTGGCTTTCTATACAAGAGTTTTTAGTTTGGGACCCCTATTCGAGTGGCCATACATGGAACAAGAGATTAATCACCATTAAGGTGGCACTCTAGCCTGAAGAGGTTAAGCTCAACAGGGTTTAAGGGAGTACAACTTCGTCCGTATGACACATCCACACTCGCAACCTTAGGTTTTCCCTTAAGGTTTACATTTATATACCGATTGGGGGTAGCTTGGCTTTAGCTCTATTGCCGGTTTGAGTCACATTGGGGTGATGAAATCCCCAGGCAGGCCCAATTTCTAGAGTTGGTAACCGTTTCTCTTACACCCAAGATCACCCGAAAGCGCGAGGGGAGAGGATACTCCGATATACCAAGTCAGGGTAAATAACAGATTAGAATGGGTTTGGTTTTCTAATCACAAGGTTTTCACCAAGTGAGAGCATACTCACCTACCATTCTGCAACCACAATCAAGCATAGAAGACATGAGTTCATTTTATATGCACCAAAATCAAATGTTTGCTAATCTAAGAAAAACAAGCACAAAGTTTGTTTATTCCTTCTTTGACATGTGAATCTGCAAACAATGAATTAGTAATTTTTTTTAAGCAATGGTCTTTGACACACGAATGAGGATTTCCACACGCTACAAGAAAAGATTAGTAACATAAAAAATCTAATCTAGTTAACATGCAGGAATAAAAAACACAGAAAAACAGAAAACTAGAAAACCAGAAACCAGAAAACCCAAAAATCTGAAAATCAGAATGGCAAAACTGAAAGAAAAATTTTACCAGGCAGATGCAGCTCGACAGGGCAGATGTGTCATTCAGGTCTTCAAATGCGGAACAATAGATCAGATGCATCGTTCTGTTTGTCAGTTGCTGCTTGTCAGGGAAAATGCGGTGCTTCTATCAGCAGATGTGTCGCAATGCATCAAATGCGTCATGATTTTTTTTAAAAGACACTTGCGTCAATCCATACCTGTACCTACAAAACAACAGAAAACAACAAAAAACTGTACGGAAACGAGAAAACAGAGTCGGGTTCACCAATGTAACTGAGGGTAATTTCTGGATTTTAGATTAGATCAATTGAATTGAAAGCAAAATGATGAAAACCCAAAGTAGCTACAAAACACAATGGAAATACATGAAAGAACGATTATACCTGATCGCTGAAGTCTCCATGATTCATTTTCATAGCACCTTCTTACTTCCTGGATGATGTTGCCCTCAGATTCTTTGTTCGAGCAAACTGAAAATGCCTAAGCCCTACAACAAGTCTTGAAGGATTTGCATAAAGTCTAAATGCCTATGCCTATTGTCAATGGCTATGCCTAAAACAATGCCATGACTTGATTAAAATGACTATAATAATGAATTAAAATTGCCTATGAAGAATTGAGTGTGAAAGCAAATGCCTATAATAACTATGCAAAATGTCAGCATGTGCGTGTGTCTGTGTAATCGAAAAGTGAGAAGAAGATGGCATTTTATAGAAAATGCCATTTCAAATGGACGGACGAGATAAATCAATGAAATGAACGATCCAGATTACACCTAAGAATCCCTAATTAGGGTTAGGGAAAAAAATTTAATCGAACGGTCAGAACAAAATCGGATCGACGGTGGAGAATAAATGAGACAAATTAATTAGAAAATAAATATTTTCAAAAAATCAAGAAGATAAGATTCCCTGATTTGCAAGATTCAAAAAATCAAAGAGATAAGATGTGGACTGAAGATAAGATTTGAAAATCAAGAATCTCCATTGCTTGATTTTAGAAGATTAATTACTAATTTGAATTAAAATAATTCAAATTATGGATTTTGGGGATGATAAATAATCTTTTTCAGATTATTTATCAAAAAGGACTGACAGTTAAGATTGACATGACATTTTAAATAATTTAATTTATTTAAAATGAGAAGAATATTAATTAAATTAAATAATTAAATTTAATTATTTAATTTAGGAGATGAGATTAATTAATTAAATAAATTAATCAATTTATTTAATTAAGACAGCTTAGTGACGATTAAATAAATAAATGTAATTCATTTATTTAATAATCAAGAAGAATTAAATGACAAAGTGGAATTAAATAAATTAAGAAATTTATTTAATTAAAGAAAGACTTAGACAGTTAATGACGTATTTAATAAATAAATAAAATTTATTTATTTAATAATCATGAAGAATAAAAGGACATGAATTAATTAAATAATTTTGAATTATTTAATCAATAGTCAAATGTGGACCAAGGACATAATTAAATGACATAATTATGCTAGGACGAAAGTGGTAAAAATGAAGCTTGTAGGCCTAGGTCATTTTTAGGTGTCTACGGGTTACATTCTTGAATAAGAGTCCTTTATTGTTGAGACCACACTTTTGAGTGAGTCCTTTATTGATGAGATTATAATTTTATTGAAGTCATTTATTGCTAATAGTTATACTTTGAATTTGAGGTCTTTTCTTGTTAAGTTTATACCTTTGAAGGGAGTCATTTAGTTTTGAGATATACCTTTGATTGGAGACTTTATTGTTGAAAATAGACTTTTTGAATAGAGAAATTTAATGATATGGTGTTATGCTATTCCGCATGGTTATTTGGTAAGCAAGAGTTACCTGAATTATTTACTTAGAAGTTGTGTTAGTTAAGAATAGAGGTATATAGGTTGTTCTTGGGGTTAAAGATTATCCAATGGAGGGAATTTCCTATGCATAGAATATGATTGGTCTTAAAAAATTGAGCTAGAATGGTGGATGAGCGTGTGACATCTATTCTAAAATAGGGATGATGAATACTTTGGCCAAAGTGGTGTAATTTTACATTGGATACACTGTCAGTTTATTGTGCTACCTTACTCATTCATGCTAGTATGAGATTTTCATACACATAGAACATAGATGAGTTGTATGGTAAGGTTCTAGTTATGCAGGACAACACCAGCTCAAATTAGACTAGTATTTTGTGGTTTCCAAACAAAAGCTCTTCGTCGAGGGTAGGCACATCTTACGATATGTGGTAGATGTACAAGGGACCATAGTTATTCTATGGATGGTGGAAAAGCGCTTGAGTTGGCAAGCCAAGATTTGAAAGGGGATTTCCTAGATCAATTATATTTCCAGTGCCAATGGAGCTCAGATGAGCTATGTACATGTAACTTGTATCTATTTCTTTGAAAGATGGAAAATGTATTTTTGTATTTGGATTATGAAATCATTTCTTTGGAAATATTTTACAATTCGTAGAATCAATGTGAAAGATATTTTGTTTCTATCATGTGTGTATTTTATCTTAATTTGAAAGGAAAAAATTTATTGCTATGTGTTTAGCTAATAGATTAAATTCACTTGTTGTAAAACAAAGGAAAATTACTATGTAGAACAAGGGGCATGTTACAAGTATCTATTGAGAAGTTGTTGAGAAGATCTGGAATTGTTTTCATTGATTTCAAAACCTAGGATCTAGAAGGTTGTGTTATGTATGATATATAGAAATGATCTATTCTATCGTGTGCTTTGATGTTGAGCAGTGTGGATATTATTCTTGACCCGGATATGGCAGTACTTCTTGGGACACCCGTGAGAGTTAGTTAATGCAGAATAATGAAGACTAATCTTTTGATGTTGGCTATTGTGCTCAAATCTTATTTTAGGTATCCTTGCTATCCAAACATTCATGTAGCATGATACAAGTTTTGGTATGTCTAATTGCATTCCTCTAGTTGATACTGAAATTGATGGAAATCAAGATTTGGTCTTGGTTGTGGTATTCCCATTGGATCTGGAATATATTTCATGTAATTCAAATATTTCCATCTTTTGGTAGTAATGCTATCTTATGTATGACCTATTTATGGGTCCCTTGGTAATGTGGTAAGGAGATCTTTATGTGTTACCTATCCTTTGGGTCTAGTGCTTGTGTGCCAAGCCTTATTGAATATTTCAAGTTTTCTCTTCAAGCCGACATGTTTTGTGGTGACCTAATTCAAATTGTGTTTGGCTGACTTAGAAGATTATGAAGACATTGTGTTTGGCCGACTTAGGAGATTATGCAGAAATGGAATGGTATAAGTAAAAGTTGATTTTGTTTGACGAAAAAAAATGTGTGGTGAATGCGAATCTGAAAATCCAGATATTGTGGTATGTGCGAACAAAGAAAAGGGTGTGAAGGATTATGTGACAAGAAACAGAGAAGGAAGCAAAAGGCAAGTGTCAGGAATAAGTAATTAGTAGTGTAGAGGTTGTGCAAGGAAGTTAGGTAGAATATTCTTGACCGGATCTGCTGCAGACATATTTTGTGCTTCAACGAGAACTGTATTCATGCATATGTAGATGTAATTATAGTAGTTTAGTTTTGTAACATTTACACCAGCAATAAGTCATCTTTTAGTTGTAATAGTTGGTTTATGTATCTTGGGAAATGAGCCCACCAACAATGAGCCACCTGGCAGTGAGCCTTACCTGCAGTGAGCATTTTGGTAGTTAGCCCTTGTAAAAATCACCAGAACTAGTGTTCTATAATTGAGAATTAACATTCTTTGTGGTTTTTCCCTTCTTGGGTTTCCACATAAATTCTGGTGTTCATTGTACATGGTGTTGTTATGTGCTTTCATGTTCATATATGTTCAATAATTATCTGATTGATTTAAGATTTCTCTAGATTAATTAATGTCAAGAAAATTCTTTAATGATAACTGATTCACCCCCCTCTCAGTTATCCAAACTATTCAACAATTGGTATAAGAGCCTGGTCCCTTGCAGATAGAGCTTAACCGCTTGAGGTAGATCTTGGCAGTTTGAACAGATGGAAAGAGATTATTAATTTGATGAAGAACTAAGGAAAATGTTAGATGATATGGAAAGCATGAAATCTGAAAATGAAGAATTGAAAGAAAACATCAGGGAGGAAAATGCTTGTATGTTAAAGCTAAGGGAGAAAATTCAGAAATTCAAAGCAAGACATAGAGAGGTTAGCCAAGAATTAAAGGAGTCAAAGGAAAGTATTGTGTATTTAAAGCTATGATTGGATGAATGCAAAAAGACTGAATAAAATCTCAAAGATACTATCAAACATAAAATGGATGAATGCAAGAAGATTGAAGAAAATCTCAAACAAAAATTAGAAGAAAATGAGAAGTTAGATCAAGAGTTAAGAAAGTTGAAATCAAAAGTAAGGGTATGTGAAAGTAGAATAATTTTGGATCAAATCTTGTCCCTATAGAAATGTCACAAGGATAAGGGAGGACTTGGCTTCTAAAGTGAAATCTCAAATGAGAACACTAAGGGTAAAGACAAAGTAGTTGAAGCTGAAGCGAGATCTGTTATAACAAGCAAGGTCTGAAACTCTAGAACACCTACAAAAAGACCTCTGGTCAAGCAACCAAATGCTCAAAGGTATTTATCATTTAATGGCTATTGTTTTCTATGCAAAAAAGTTGGACATAAGGTTGTAGAGTGTAGAAGCAAGAAGGAACCGAGTACTCAATGCTTTAACTGTCACAAATTTGGTCACAAAGCAAGTCATTGTAGAAGTCAATTATCTAATCCGACTAGAAGGAATGGAATGAATAATCTCTTTCATGGTAATTGCCATTTATGCCATGGTTATGGTCACAAATCTAATCAGTGTAGATCTAGGGTTCACTCAGTTAAGTCAGGACAAAGATGTTACAAGTGTAGTCAACACATACATTATTCTAACTCATGCATATATGTTGCTCCAGAAAAGCCTGAAAAACAAAAAGAAGCTTGCAGAATCAAATGAATCTAAGAAGAAGATGACCATGGTTTGGAAGAATAAGGAAACAAGTGTGAAGAGCTCTTTTGTGGTACCAGATCTTGGTACAAGCTCTTCTGGAATCTGAGCCAACTTCCTTGGCTCAGGGGGAGTTTTGTAATGCATATCTTGACGGTTTCCCCTCTTCGAAGTAATATAGATGTATTTTCAATATGACTAAGTTTTATCCAGTTGGTGGTGTATGATGAAGTTTAATCCGACTGATTGAAAAGCGAAGCATAATTGATGGCATCATCAATGTAAGTTTTTGGCGGAAAAATCATCATGGGAAATTAAGGATAAAAGGTGGAGTTTTAAATCATTTCTCACAATTTGTAAAGAAGGAGAAGAGGTTTCATTGAGCAATAAGGGTAAACCCACAAAAGTGGTTTACAATTCGAGTGAGGAACGAAAAGTTGCAAAAATTGACCCCATCCAAAAAAAATTGGTTTTTGGGGTTTGAATGTACTTCTTGGTTTGAGTGAACCAAAAGAGGGTTCGATAGAACCCTAGTTCAAGCGAACCCAATAAATGCAAGGTCCCACCATTCCCACTAAAAAACACAAAGAAAACCTTTTTTGAAAGGGGGTTCGCTCGAACCCCCCTGGTTCTTCCAAACCCCCCTTTCCCCACCTTCTCACCCTCTGGCACCAAAAATGTCCAAAATTTTGTGCTTCAAAGCTCGGGTTGAGGATGAAAATGGAGGAGACTTCATAGACCCAACTAGATGATGGTAGTCCTTAGAACGATCTATCCAACGAATATAATTTTAATATGTTTTGGTTTTATTATGTATTTGTTTTTTTAGTTTTATTAAACATAGGTTTTTCACCGAAAATCAAGCTCTTTGTTCTACACATGTGGAAAAATAGTAGATTATGAATTTTTTTTTTAAAATATGAGTGCACCAGATATTGAAGTCCTTGATCCAACAAAAAAAATTGAATTTCAATACATACAAAAAAAGTTACGCATTATACAGTCCGCCTATGTCTAAATTGTAATTGGTTTGACTTCAAAACTTGACTAAGGAAAAAATATTTAATTAAAAACTATGAAACCAATTGGAAGCACTAAATATTGTAGTTACAAATCTAAATTTGAAAAAATTAGAATTTTATCCTTCATGGAAAAAAAGTTAAGTGTTATATTGTGAGCGTCACTCCTTAAAAATGTTATTTACTGAAAAAAACTAGTTTTTAAAGGAGATGGAAAAAGAAGTGCAATCTGATTCCAAAATTTTTGAAAAAAATATATTTAAAATCTACAAAAAAAATGTCACAAATCACTAGTTTGCATAATCTTCAAATTCCTCACAGTTTAGCCGCTATAGGTGACCAAGAGTGAAGATTTAGTTAGAAAAAATTATTTCAGTGTCCAGTTTGGCCAAAAAATGTAAACTAGTATTGTGGGGTCACCCATCAAAGGATTGAAGAATCTTACCACGACAATGGAATCTGTGTTGGTTGATAGTGAATCCAATGGATGTATTCTATTGAGGTTGAAGGGAGTAGAGTTCGATGAATTTGGAATGTATGGAAGATAAAGGAAGTGCATGAAAAGTTTATTTCTCAACCTTGTAGATGGATCTGTGCTCCGGTGTGATAGTGTCTAGTGCTACACCTATTAGTTAGTTTGAGGAGGGTTCCTCCTCTCATAAGAATGAGTTAGAGGTTGTCATTGGTGATTCCCCTCTGGAACCTAAAAGGAGGAAAATTAACACAAAGGATGTCATCACTATCTCAGAATAGAAGGAGAAGGAAGAAGAGTCTCTGCCTAGATCTGACTCTTTCAATCTAGATGAAGTTCGTTCGATGTTGGATGAGGGTGATATGAAATTTTTTGGTGAAATGTGGTATGCATGCTCTCCAGTCAGTAGGCCTAGAATGGAAGATGCCTTAGTTGATTATCTGCTCAAAAAGGGTATTATTGTTTCAGTTGTTTCTAACTCGTTACCAGATGATCTTGTAGAAGTTGTTGAAGAAAGGTTGTTGCAAGAAGGAAGTGAAGGTCATAAGATCCAAGCTATGATTGAGAGAAGGTGTGTCAAATCCAAAAAAAAATTATCCAAACACATTGGTGAGACAAGACAATGCATTAAGGAGATGTCTGACATCTACAGGTATTGTCTCTGGTGGTATGCTATTGTTGAAAACTTTAGAAGCAGAATTAAAGCTATTGAATCTAAACTGAATGATATTGGGAAGTGTTTTGAATTCTTCAAAGATAAAGATGGAAAAAAAAGAATAAGAGTTGGTGAGTTGCAAGATGATTTATTGTCTACTCAGAGACAGAGGGAAGATTTGGTTAAATCTTTCTAGTTGGTCAAAGAAATTGTTGAGGTCTGGTTGGATCATCTCCTTGTAGGGATACTTTCTGATGTAGAGGATTGTGAACTTTAGTGCCTGTCTATGGATGGGTCATAATCATTTGAGTTGTTGGCTCTATTGGATAGTATGTGTGCCAAAATGGTTTATGTTGTGCAAGCTTGGAAGAGGATCCTTCCAACCGTGAGAGAAAGGTACAAGAATTTTTTTTGCATGAAAAGTGTTATTTTTACTTGATTTCCTAAATGTTATTGTTTGGCCCTTTTCCTTTGATGGAAAAAAGGGGGAGAAAATTAAGAGTGTACACACTTGAAAATGACCTAGGCCTGCAAGCTCTATGTTTACCACTTTCGTCCTAGCATAATTATGACATTTTAATTATGTCCTTGGTCCACATTCGACTATTAATTAAATAATTCATAATTATTTAATTAATTCATGTCATTTTATTCTTCATGATTATTTAATAAATAAATTCTATTTATTTATTAAATACGTCGTTAATTGTCTAAGTCTTCCCTTAATTAAATAAATTTCTTAATTTATTTAATTACCCTTCTTCATTTATTTCTACCTGATTATTAAATAAATGAATTTCATTTATTTATTTAATATGCAACTAATCCTCATAATTAAATAAATTTATTAATTTATTTAATTATTGATCATATCTGCTACATTAAATAATTATCTTTAATTATTTAATTGTTGAAATTAACATTTCTCTCATTTTAAATAAGTTAATTATTTAAAATGATTTCACTATCAGTTCATTTTAGTAAATAATCTGAAAATCAATTATTTATTATTTCACAAAATCCATATTTTGAGTTGATTTAATTCAAATTGGTAACTTTCTTCCAAAAATCAAGTAATCGAGCAGATTCTTGATTTTCCAAATTTGATCTTCAATTCAACCCTTATCTTATTGATTTTTTGAATCTCATAAATCAGGTAGTCTTTATCTTCTTGATTTTTTAAAATCTTTATTTTCTAATTAATTATCTCATTTATTCTCCACCGTCGATTCGATCTTCTTAGGTGACATCTCGACCACTCGTTTAAGGATTTTTCCCTAACCCTAATTAGGGATTGTCAGATTTAATCTTGTCCTCTGATTTTAGGTCTCTGTTGAAAGTCGATCTCGCTCATCCATTCAAAATGGCATTTTCTATAAAATGCTATTTTGCTTTCATTTTTGGATTACACACTGACACACTTAGACATTTTATAGAAATTGCAGCATTTATTATCATATTCCATTAAGTCTTGGCATATTTAGTCATAGGAATTTGTAGTCATATTGTCATAGGCATAGGCATTTAGATTCAAATCCTTCAAATATTGTGTAGGAATTCATCAAAGATTGCTCGCACATTTGGTCTGAGGGAAACATGTCAATCAACAAGTTAGAAGGCGCTACGAAGATGAATCATGGAAGCTTCAGTGATTAGCTGGTATAATCGTTCTATTTATATTTGCTTTCATTGTAATTTGTAGCTCTTTGGGTTTTCAGTCTTTGCTAACAGCCAACCTAACCTAAATTTAACCCTTAGATACACTGGTGAACCCGACTCTGTTTTTTTTTTTAATTTCCATAGTTTTTTTTGTGTTCTCTTTCATTTTTTGCAGATATAGGTACGGATGTGCCGCATTTGTGTTTTCTCGAGCCGCATCTGATGCATCGTGATGCATTCGATGGCCACAACGACGCATTTTAGGTACAGAACACTGCATATGACAAAAGCATGATGCATTTTTCTATCAGACTGCGATGCATTAGATCTTCCACGATGCATTCACCTGGTGAATTTTCTTTTTGTTGGCTTTCAAATTTTTGTCTTTTTTTTGTTGGTTGTCTGTTTCTATTTTCTATTTTTCTATTTTTCGTACTACTAATCAGGATTTGCAGTATGTGGCGTTGGATTTCTTCATGGGTCAAAGACATACATTCAAACTACTGACATGTGGTTTTGCAGCTACGCTTGTCAAAGATTTATCTCTCAAAACCACTTGTTTGCATTTTAATTTAGGAACATTTATTTTGGGGCACATTAAAAAGAACATGTCTTCTAATTTGTGTGATTGTGTTTGTAAAATGGTAGGTGAGTATGCTCTCACCTTGTGAAAACTCGGTGATTAGAAAACTAGACCCATTTTTATATGTTATTACCCTTACGACTTAGTAATCGAAGTATCCTCTCCCTTTGTGCTTTCGGGTGATCCTGGGTGTAAGAGAAATGGTTACTAACTCTAGAACTTGGGCCTATTCTGGTAGGAAAAATTACTCACCCTAGGACGACTCAGACCAGTAGCACCTTGACACCAAGGGACTTCCAGCCGGTATACAAAAGTGGATTCTTGGGGAAAGCCCAAGAATCACCCATATGATTCTGACGAGATGGATCCAAAAGGGGACTCTCATTGCATGGATCATGCCCTATGAATGAAATGCTTGTACTAAACACCCACTATTTTAGAGTCCAACCGTTCTTTGGTCATTGCTTGGTATAGTGTAGGGTACAATATCATGCCCGAAGACACTCACTACTAATCCCCTTGAGTAGAGATAACAGTTCTTGGGAAGTCACTACCCAAGAATTCAAATTTGGTGTGCTCAAATGATGTTAATGAGTTGTGGAGGGGAGCCAATGCCACCAAAATTCTAAGCTATCCGCTCTCGAGAAGGAAAGGTGTTTATCACCAATTTGGGGTATATTGGTGGGCTATACCAAATATACAAACCCTTGGCCTATTGGCCTTTTAGGATTGTACTTGTCTTATGTGTGCTCACTTACACCCAAAACATTGTGCTTGTCAAGTTCTTGCTAGATTACTCAAACATTACTCACCATATTTACATTTCTGGACAAAACATTCATCATTAGAAAGATCAAATTTTCCCTCAAAATGTCAAGAAGCTCAATTTTAACAAACTGTGTTGCATCTGTTGAAACACATTCGAGTTTCTGAGACGCAATCGCTTTGCTAAACCGCATTTGACCTTTCAAACACCGCATCTATATTTTTCATGACGCATCTGAACCTCAGAGAGCCGCATATGCAAAACTAAGTCACATTTGTTAGTCCAAGAGTCGCATTCGCTCAAACCAAACTGCATTTGCTACACTATGATGCATTCAAGACCTCAAACGACGCATTTTCCAGTCACAAGTAAAATATTCATACAAAGTCAAATCTGAGTCTCCACTTTGTCAATCTTTTGCCAAACATTGTTTCCAAGGGAACTCTGTTAGAAACCAACATTGAAATTGCTCAATTTTTTTGACCATTAGCTTGCATTCTCAACCATATGTTTCATCCTTCATTTTTTGAATTTTTTTTATTAGTTGCATACATTAGGCATTAGCTTGACCCTAGGTTTTGATATTTGCATACTTTGGATTAGGCAAATCTCAACACAATTTTCAACGTCATTGCTCTTGAAACTAGGTTATCATGGACTTCATCATCATTCCCTTTTTCAATCATTGTCCCTTTTGTGAGATTTTCCAACTCAAAATTCTAGTTAGGAAAACTTACTAGTCATTTTGACCTTGTCATCTTGTCATTTTCAACAAGTCCTTTAGTAACCAAAATTGAAAACAAAGATTGAGCTTAGAGGTGCTTAGGTATCCTTGTCTCAAATTGCATTCTAAGTCTAGACATTGCATATTTCATTCCCAAAAATCCAAAAATATTATTCATCCTAGTCATCATTTTGAACCTAGACCTTGCATAGTGTCATCCTTGCATTCAGTTGTCATCTTCATTTTGAGCAATCTCATTTTATGGTGGAAAATAGACTCCAAAAATAGAAACAACAAATGGAAAACTTTCGACAAGACCCCACTTCCACTGTCAACAATCCCACGTATGACCCAAATTGGACTTTTGATGATCCATTTTCCAACACAAATAATCAACCTCTCACGACAATACCATCCTCATCAAATAGTCCCTTTGAACCATTCTTACGTAAGGATGAATACGGTCAAATACTTGAGGAAAACCTAGAGGTAGCAGCACAAGATCCAAAAGCCTCTCAATTTGTGGAATAAATGGTCCTATATGACAGAGATAGATATTTGGCCATACTCTTAAGTCAAGGAGCTAAGTTACCCCACAGATTCGATGTTAACATGTTGAGATCAACATCGCCTGACCTTAATGTCAACAACACACATAACATGTCAAATAGTGGTCAACCTCCAAACACTACGAGTAATACTTTCTTTGACACTACAATGGCGGTGCATGCTACCTCTAACTTTCCAAACACGTCCAACTCAATAAACGCTACATCCATTGGAGGATCACAATCTATCACAACACCCACAATATCCACAACATCGTCACAATCGGCTGGAACCACCTTTGGCTCCTAGACAATGTGGGAAAGCTACTCCAATCCTCTTTTTACTACTATGGTAAATGCCACGGGGGCATCATCAAGTCATACCAATCCCCCCTTGACAACTACATCTAGTACCATGAGTACACCTTTCACATATCCTCTCATTGGTATTCCATAAAATCCATTGGGTGGAAGTAAACGACATATTTTTATTCAAGGACAACAACAAAATGCTAATACGTCAACATAGTTCAATACCATCACCTCCCAAGGACACAATACCAACATTCCCCTTGTACAAACCATACAATTTGGACAAGGTAGTCAAAAAAAAAAACCCATGGCATCATTCACAAATCAAAATGTTCATGCTCACCATATTCCCCAAATATCGACACAAATGGTTGGGGGACACATCCCAACATACTCGTCCCACATTCATACTCACCAACATACTCCCAATCCAAACTTTCAATACCAACAACATGCCAATCCGAACACATCATACATGTCACAACAAGCCATCCCTCCACAATACACCAATATCTATGCACAACAAACAAGGACCTATGGTGTACCAATCAATCCTATGCATGGGACCACAAATGACCCTGTAATAGACACCTTACAAGCAAAATTGATGGGTCTAGAAAAAGCTATCCAAAACAAAAAAATATCATGCAAAAAATCAAAAGTGCCATATGATCTAAACGTATACCCATTCAACATGAGCTTATACATGCCACCATTTCCTCCAGGATATGTGTCACCCAATTTTACAAAATACAGAGGCAAGACAAACCCCATCGAACATGTTCATGAATTTGCAACCAATTGTATGGATGTCACCTATGAAAAACATACTTGATGAGAATTTTCTCTAAAAGTCTTGCGGGTCCTGCCTTTGAATGGTTTTCCACTCAAAAGGATATCTATTACTACCTTATGCAATCTCACACAAGAGGATGATGGTGAGTCATTCATCCCATTCTTTCAAAAATGGAGAAGTCTAGCTAGTCGGTGTCACATTGACATACCTGAAAGAGAAAAGGTGGACATGTTCGTTCAAACACTTTTGGGTCCCCTAAAATATGCATTGCAAGTGCATTGTTGCACAACATTCATGGACCTAGTTGAAAAAGGGGTCTAGATTGAGAAAGCCCTTATCGCAAAGGGAGAGCTAAGATACGGTCCCAAAAACACAAATGCAAATCCTCCCGCCAACAAAAATAAATACTGGGTAAAAAATAAACATGTTACAAATGACGGTGTTGTTGAAGCCAAGGCTACAAACATTGTGGGTCTTGTACTAGCCCTAAAAGGGGTTCAAGAGCAAAAAAAACCAACAACATTGACACCCTCTACCAATTTCCCTTCAAACAACCAAAGAGGCAAAAACAATCAAGGACAATACCGTCAAATGAGACAATTCCCTGGGGGTCGCACATACACTCCTTTGGGTGAACCCATTGAAGAATTCCTCAAGAAATGTCTTCAGAATGGTGTCATCACGCTTCAAGAACCAAAACCATACAACCCAGGAAAATTCAAACCAACATGGTGGGATGATAATTCATTTTGCGATTATCATCGAGCAAAAGGACATAAAACCTCTACCTGTCGACAACTGAAAAACCTGGTACAAGACCTTATCGAGAGTTGTATCATTGAGGTAGGTGGATCACAATTTTCCTCTAATTCAGATCATACTATTCATAAGAACCCACTGCAAGACCATGGTTCTAATAATGCTTCCATGACAGGTCCACAAATAAACAACAATCAAGCCAATTTCGCCCAAGCCAAGTATGACTATTCTAGTGGAACCACTATACATAATATCCAAAGTAACAACAAATACATCAATACCATTATGGTCAAGAGAGCACCCCAATGCAATGCTACTACTCAAAGTGGCAAGTTCACCATAGCTTGTCCACCTCCCGCTAGGAAACCTAAAATCACCATACTTGGTCCATCTCATAAGCAGTCACAACCTGCCTCGACCACAAAGCAATGGCAACCCAAGAGTCAGTTCAACCTTATCGTCCAGCTTGGAAAAACTCTTGCACAAATTTCCATTCTTGAGCTACTTTGCATCTCTCCCATGCATAAGGCTATATTGGATAAAACCCTGCAAGAGTTGTCAGTCCCTAAGAATATTGATGTCAACCAGTTTGAGACCATGGTGGGATACCTAACTATGCCTCACCATGTCACCTTTTCTGATCAAGACTACTTGTCACCTAAGACCAACCATAATGATGCATTGCACATTGAAACATTCGTCCATAAGAACAAGGGAAAAATATTTTTAGTAGATGGCAGAGCAGGATTGAACATATGCTCCTTGAAACTGGTTAAGGCTCTAGGATTTTTTGATGCATGCGTAGACCTTATAAAGAGTATAGTGATCAAAGCATATGATGATGAAGAACGCTCTTCACGGGGCATTATTTCTCTTCCTATCAGAGTGGGACCAGTCATTGTGGACACAACCTGCCATGTCCTGGATCTCGAATTACCTTACAACATCTTGCTTGGTCGCCCATGGATTCATGCCTTAAAATCCGTTCCATCCACATATCACCAGTGCTTAAAATTTCCATTTGATGCCACAAAAATCACTATATATGGTGACCCCGACCCTTTTCAATACTGTACCAACCTAAGGGGTATTTCTGCAAACTGATTGCCTATTAACCGAGAAGCATCTAGCCCCTCTTCTTCTAAATACATTGATCCATCTACACTCGCATCATCTTCCACGTCTACTCTGTCCACATCTTCCACCACACCACCATCTTCCGCAAACCCTAAGGCTGAAACCATAGTCAAGATCCAGGACCTCGGCTGTGGAGAATTCAAACTACATACGTCATATAGCATCACAACAATACCCAAGTCTCTGAAGGTCTATGGTCGGCCATCTTTTAGAATGGAACCCAAAGAAATTTTCAAAGTTCCACCAAAAATAGTTTTCATCAAATGGGGAGACATGAGTAACGAGGACCTTGTTGATATCACATGATGGCTCTATAAAGATATGGTCGAACTACCCCCATTACCAGCTAAGAAATATGGCAAGGGATATGACATAATGAAGGCTAAGGGCTACGATGGCACTAGTGGCCTAGGTAGAAATAAAATTGGACGAAGAGAGCCCATAGAACCTTTCAAAATACCAAAGTATCTTGGATTAGGGTTTGGATTGCCCGACAATGACGATTGACGTACCATTGGACTTGCGAGTGAGCAAGTATATGCTTCATAAAGTGTTGAGACCACTAAGGAAACCCTCACCGAAACTGACTCCCAAGAGTGGGAATTTGGCTCAGAACGATCCTTAAGTGACTATTGCCTCGATGATTTGTTTTTTGAAATGGGGGAACTGATCTCTGAACAAAGATTTTGGAAAACATTTAAAATTGATCAAGCACCAAATAGTCAAAGTCTCGTTACCACTCCCCATGACGTACACGAGACACCATCTACACCCCTTCAATCCAATCCATCAGAAGTACCAGATGACACTGATAGCCATGACTCTAAGTCCTTCACCCCTTATTTTGACAACGAATATGAGACTAGTGAAGGGGAATATTGGATAAAGTCTGATGTGGAGTTGGATGATGATAATCTCATCTACAATATCATTGAGTCCATCTGTATGATTTCTGCATCCTCCCCTCAATTTACCAACACTGACAATGGCATATCCCTAGTTTATCCTCAACTAGTCAATTGGGACCAACAAGGCCCACCAGTCCTGACACCTTTTAGAATGATGAGGCAATTGTAGAGTTTATGGGATTACGTGAGGGCATACCCAGTGGTGATCACAAGGCAGGATTCACCATTAATCTAGATTGTATAGCCTATTTTTGTGAGACTGCTCCATCCTCCAGCCACAAAATTAAAAGTAAAAATAAAATAAAAAATGAAACGTCTTTAGGTGAAAACCGAAAGGCACCTTCTAACGACAAAAAAGTTAAAAAAAAAGGATGTATCTACGGGTGAAAACCTCTCTGAGGTGCCCAAAGATGGAGGACTGTACTTTCTTCCTATACAATAAGAGAAATCAGCTATGCTTATAGAGGACACCATAGAAGACAACATATCAACTACAGAAGATCCCAAAATGGTCCACTTCGCTGCATCATTAAATGAAGAAGAGAAACCGAAATTTCACAAATTATTTGTAGAGCGTAAAATCAACTTTGCATGGTCCTATGCTGACATGCCAAGATTAGACCCAGAACTCATCCCGCACCATCTGCCACTATTGCCTAATGCCAGACCATTCAAACAGAAGTTATGCAAGATGCATCCTCAAGTCGCTCTATTGGTCAAGGTTGAGTTGAAGAAACTTCTAGACACTAGATTCATATAGTCTATTGATTATGTTGAATGGATCTCTAACTTGGTGCCAGTAACAAATCCAAATGGGATGATTCCTGTCTATACGGATTTTACAGACCTAAATAAGGCATGCCCAAAAGATGACTTTCCTCTACCGAACATTGATATCATAGTTGACGTCATGGCAGGATATGAGATGTTATCCCTCATGGATGGTTTCTCTGGCTATAATTAGATTTGTATTGCCCCAGAAGACCAGCACAAAAATGCATTTACTTGCCCATGGGGTACATACTGTTGGAATGTAATGCCATTCGGTTTAAAAAATGCAAGCGCCACATGTAAGAGTGCTATGACCACAATCTTTCATGACATGATGCATAAAATAATGGAGGATTGTGTAGATGACCTATTGGCTAAATCAATAACAAGGAAAGATCATCTGAAGGTGTTAGACACAATTTTCAAGAGACTGGGAGAATACAAAGTCTAGCTAAATCCTAAGAAATGTGTCTTCGTTGTAACATCAGGTAAACTCTTGGGATACATCATTTCCTGAAGAGGCATTGAGGTCGACCCAGCAAAAGTAAAAGCCATCATAGACATGCCTCCTCCTAGAGGTATCAGTGAACTCAAAACCCTACAAGGCAGGGTACAATCTATTCGGCACTTCATATCCCAATTGGCTGACAAGTGTCACCCATTCCAATATCTGTTGCGCAAGGGTATCCCCTTTGTGTGGACAGATAAATGCCAAGAGGCTTTTCAAAAAATAAAAGACTACTTACTGTCACTGCCAGTCTTCATGCCGCCCATTCATGGAAAACCATTGATCCTATACATCTCTGCCACTAATTCAGCACTGGGGGCATTACTAGCATAGAACGACCAAGAAGAAAAAGAAAGAGCTATATATTATATCAGTCATACATTGGTCGAGTATGAACTGAACTACACATCAATTGAATGGGCTTGTCTAGCCGTGGTCTTTACAGCGCAGAAGCTAAGACATTATATGTTAAGCCGCCAGACACAACTAGTAGCAAAGATCGACCCCCTCAAATATCTGTTAAGTCGGGCAGCATTAACGGGATGTCTGGAAAAAAATGGGTCATGATTCTGAGCGGATATGACATTCAATATGTAGAAAGAAAGACAATAAAAGGACAAGTCATAGTGGACCAGCTAGAGGACACACCTCTACAAAGTGATCACCCATTAGTGGCAGATTTTCCAAATGAGTCGATATTCCATATGGAACCTAAGTCACCTTGGCGACTCTACTTTGATGGACACACACAAATCATGGCTCGGGGGCAGGAATCTTGTTCATCACCCCTCAAGGAGACTCCATTCCTAAGTCTTTCTGCATAGCTTTCCCATGCACAAACAATGTGGAGGAATACGAGGCACTGGTTACAGGACTTAGAATGGCAATAAAATGGAAAATTAGAACACTACATGTCTATGAGGATTCTTAGTTAGTCATCAACCAAGTTAATGATGACTACGACACAAAAGATGAGAAGTTGATGACCTACAAATGAATGGTTGATAGTTTCCAAACGTAATTTCATATGGTAACTTTTGAACAAGTTCTGAGAGCACAAAACAACACAACAGATGCAATGGCTACAATAGGCTCTCTTATCGACATTCCAAGCAATATGCCTTAGCTGGAACTCCTAATAAAACAATTTTTGGTCCCTGCCTATGACATTCTGGAGTCAGAAATGGTCTACGAACTTGTTGGTCCTGACTCTCCCTAGTATCAAGACATCCACGACTACCTTAAGTCCCAAACCTTCCCACCTAATTTGTCCAACAACTAGAGGAAGTCCTTCATTCAAAAAGTCGCAAGATATACCATCATCAGTGACACCCTTTACCGTCGTAGCTTTGATAACACCCTCGTTAGATGTCTCGACACTAACAAAGTAGGTACAAACTTACGCGAAGTACATGACGGTATATACGGGTCTCATTCGAGTGGTCCTAATCTAGCCAAGAAGATAATGAGACTTGGGTACTACTGGCCAACCATTGAAAATGATGCACTAGAATATGTCAAGACTTGTCGCCAATGCCAGGTTCACAGTGATTTGATCCATGCTCTAGCATAGGAACTTTAGCCGATCACCTCTCCTTGGCCCTTCGCTCAATGGGGACTCGACCTCGTGGGTAAGATCCATCCAATCTCGTCCAACGGCCATAAATTCATTATCACTGCCACCGAGTATTTTACGAAGTGGATCAAAGCCATCCCTCTGACATACATAACCAGAAAACAAATATCCAAATTCATCCTTAACTACATCATTTGTCGGTATGGTCTTCTGCAATCCATCATCACTGACAACGAGCGTCTATTTAAAAACCAAGACATTCATGAGTTATGTGAGCGATTTCATATCCAACACCATTTTTCGTCTCTGTATTACCCACAAGGAAATGGTTAAATTGAGGCGTCAAATAAAACCATTGTTAAAATCCTCAAAAAGACTCTCAATGATGCTGGCCATGACTGGCATATACAACTCAACCCTGCTCTGTGGGCTTACCGCACTAGCATTCGTACACCTATAGAAGCCACTTCTTTTGCTATGGTCTTTGGAGCTAAGGCCATCTTTCCCATCGAGGTTGAAATTCCTTCCTTAAGAGTCTCCTTGAAGGGTTTAACTAATGAAGAAGAGTACAGATAGTCGTGCCTACACGAGCTGGAGATGTTAGAGGAAAGAAGGAAAAATTCTCTAAACCATCTACAAGCGTATCAAAATTGTCTTTGCCGTATTACAATAAGAAAGTCATGGTCAGGAAATTTGACATTGGCGACTTAGTCCTCATGCAAAACCCTAAGAACTAGGCTGACAGAGAAAAGCCAGGAAAGTTTGAACCAAACTGGTTGGGTCCTTATGTCATCATATCTTCTTTTGGTTCTAGAGCCTATCAACTGGTGACTCCAGACGGAGAAAAAATGACAGAGCCTATCAATAGTTTACATCTTTGAAATTTCAACGCATAGCATTAGGAGATCAAGCTGAAAACCGTAAAATACAAAAACATTGAAAAATGATAAAAAAATCATTGCCTTGATGAAAACCTGGCAAACAGGTGTCTTGAAAACACCAAAAAAATAAGAAAAATGATAAAAATAGTAAAGAAAAATGATTCATCCAACAGTGAAAACTTGGTAAACAGGCACTTTGAATAAGTACCATGGTGAAAACCTGGCAAACAGGTGCCATGCGTAATCAATCATTGCTCTGCCATCTACTGTTACTTTGTCTGTCATGGCCTAGGATGAAATACATTTTCCGTCATGACCACATCATACCCTTCCTTTCATGGTTGATAAACGGTTGACATCAAGTCCCCTATACTATCTATCTGGTACCGTAGGCACATCCCTTTTAAGTCCTTTAAATTTGGCTAAGTCTTGGACCTAACTGGGGGCAACATTTTTAGCATGTAACTACAGTGGATTGTCATGCATGATTTCAGAAATTGCTAAAAGTCCTGAAAAAAGACCAAAAACATCACAAAAAGTCCTAAAAAAAAGAAGACCAAAAACATCACAAAAAGTCCTGAAAAAAGACAAAAACATTGCAAAATGTCCTGAAAAAAGACCAAAAACATCGCAATACGTCCTAAAGAAAGACCTAAACACCAAAAAACATCCTAAGGAAAACCACAACAAAATGTCAAGCCGCTCCAAAAGCACGAAAACAAAGTCATTCCTTTTCAAGTTTTCCAAAATAGTCAGTCTTTTTCATTTGTCTGAAATACATTGTCTCTGCGCATTTGCTACGTAGGCAAGACTCATACTTGAGTCCCCGAGACATTAGGTCAGTCCTTTTAGGTTTGTCAAAATAAAATCATGGCACAATCTTTGGTCATCAAGACAAAGTCATTGGTCGTTTCGAACTATGAGGTCTTTAAGTGCATGACGTAGGCAAGGCCATCTAATGATGAGCCCTCCAGGCCGTACTAGTTCAGTCCATTAGGGTCCATGGCATTACATTGGAACACACGTCAAAATGTCTTCAAGTCAAAGCGACTCATTCCCAAAAGGATAAACTCCTAAAAGGAATTATGGCCATCATTTATTTCAATATCACATATATCAATAGCACATCAATCATATCATCATGACAAAAATCAACATATAGTCAACACAAGTCAAACTGAGCCAAACTTCGGTCACACTTGGTCAAAAGAAGTTTCATTATCATAACTAGTCAAACTGTCAACTCTTGGTTAGCTTTTAGATGTGTCATTCTGAAAGATAACCTCTCTCATTCAGGCCTTAGGATGTGTCCTTCCTAGGCATCATCACTGTCATTCGACATTTTGAGGGATCATCCTAACATCTAAGGATCACTCCTCTTGACATCAGTATTGTTCAGATGTGTCCTTCTGAAGAACAAACTTTGTCATTTATGCCTTAGGATGTGTCATTCTTAGGCATCGTCATCATTTCGAGAGATCCCTTTTGACATTTAAAGGATCAATCTTCTCAATGTCAACATTATTCAGGATGTGTCCTTCCTAAATTTGGCAATCTTCGACGTTCGTCATCTTGGCATCATCAAAACTTTGACACCCCAGCATCTCATCATCATCAAACCTGACATCTTGACATCAGAACAATGGGTATCCAGACGCACTTGGAAAACACTTGGTGGCACTTGTATTTTGGATTTTTATCATGTTATTAGTTTTTCAGTGAGATCCCAATAACATGATTTAGAGAAGCAGCGATGTATCATGACAATTGACACGCATGATTACTAGTTTCTCAACAAGGTCCTGATTTTGGGATTTAGAAAAATAATGACGTAACATGATAATGGCTCTATTTTGTCTTTTGGAAATCATACTGCTAGTTTCTCAAGGATTTCTTGGAAATAGGATTTAGAGAAGCAACGATGTTTCATGAATTTTTCTTCTTATCTTTTTATGCTTGTGGTTGATTATGACAAAAAGACAAGGGCAATTGTGCTCTTAGTATGAGTCGTGATCATCCTTGTCTGTGACTGCTTGTCTTATGTGATGGTATGACCTCCCACACCTTGATCTTTGTCATATCATGGTGTTTGTCATCCATTACAACAATCTTCCCAATGATGATTAAGAGCAATGAATATTAAAGTCATATGGTAAAGTTTTGAAAATTTTGGTCTAGGAACTAACATGCATCTCCTTCAGTTTGGTCATCTTCTCTCATCAAGTATGCTCATCTTCTCTCATCCATCTCATGAGGATATCCTGTGACATACAAAAAAATAAGTGCATACATGATCATATAAACATTGCATTAGGTCCATACATACATCATCCATAGCATTAAATCATATACATGTCATTGCATATTGCATTCACATTATCATAAACATGACATCCATTCAAATAAATACACTATGCATATCATCATCGCCATCATCACAAAATCAACATAATATATAAATAAGCATTGCATCATCGTGGCATCATATCATAAGTAAGCATCATAGAACCTACATAATACCATCATCCATCATAAATCAACATCATACATAAGGGATTACATCACATATATCATAATGCATAAATCAAATAACATTGCATAACACACATGTGGTCTGCATCAAAACGGCATCATCATATAAAATCATCTCAAAATATACAATGTCACAGGATAGAGTCAATAGATATCCCAAAAATGGAGCTCGTAGGCTCAATGGTCTATACATAATGTGTCATAACATAAAAAAAAATATAGCAAACATGCCCCTAGGGGAGGCTCTCATCATCCCCTCATGGCAAAGAGTGTGGTGGCTGAGGACCTGTGACTGGCATTGAGACAATGGGTGAACCTATAGTAGTCTCTGTCTGTGCAACCAATGATGGCATCATCTCCACAGTAATAGACACATGTGATGTCATTGTAGCCTAACTCTGGGATACTGTCGGATCTACAACTGGTGGTTGTCTCTATACTGATCTCTACCCTAAACTAGTGGACCAATAACTGTGGCTCGAATGGTGACTTGAGGCATGCCTGTGTGAGTGGTGGGACCTGTGCCCTAATGTGTGCCCTGAGGAGGTGAATCCTACAACACTAGTGTGACTCCGGCTACCACTGGAACTCCCTAATCTGTGGCCACTGCATGTCCTTGTCTCTGAGCGTGACAGTGTCAAATCTCATAGATTAGGAGGCACCTCCTACTCATATAAAGTCTTGTACTGCCCATACCTCGTGCTCACCCTGGCAAGCTCATGAGCAATGTCCCTGGAAGGCCCTGTACATAACTCTGCAAACTTGACACACCACTAAGTTGAGTCTTGTTGACGGATCACTACCCGAGCTACCTCTAGCTCTACCAGTAGTGTCCTGACCTCTGCCACACTCTTCTCCAACCTCCTATGCAGATCCACCACCTCTGGTCTATCGTGGCATCCTGGGGTAATGTCGACGAGGATGGTATCTCCTCATCTCCCTCCACCATCCTCCATCTGAGAAGTTTCTCAGCCTCATCCATGGCATCATTGTCATCATCATCATCCTTTGCCACATCCTCTTTGCCGACTCCCTCATCTCAAGGCACATCTACCTCCACATCCTCATCCTGTCTGGTCTCCTCCTCCTATTTGGTCTCCTCCTCCTACCTCGGCTCCTCCTCCTCCTATCTCTCCTACTCTGCCACATCCTCCTCATGTCTCTCCTCCTCCCCCTCCTTCCTCAGATGCTCCTCCTCCTCTCTCTCCCCCTCCTCGGCCACTTCTGGGATAGCATCTAGTGCTACTCTCACCACATGTGGGCGCACCCTCCTACCCTATCCTTGACCATCTCTCCTTTGTCTCTGGCTATCTCCTCCATCATCCCCATCATCCCCACATCGGCCTCTGTCCCTACCTCCAACTTTCCCTCTATCACAGCCTCCATCTCTCCCCCTACCTTTGTCATTGCCTATGTCCCTACCTCCATCCCTCCACTAGCCTCTACCCCTATCACCATCTCTGCCTCCTCGCCTGGCCCTCAACACACGCGATATGACTGACCTCCTATCCACAGATGCTAGCCCATCTAGATTTGTCAGTGGAACTAGTCTATGTGCCTGCCACCATAGGTCATAATCTGCTATGGTCCTGTGATCTGCAATCCCACCTCTCCATCCCCATGGCTGGGCTCCTAGCCCATCGATCTGTTGTTCGGCGAATGCTACTAGAATCGCTAGACCCCAAACTACCTCTCTAGAGGACCAAGCATACTCGGTTGTCCCCGCAAGTACACCCTACTGCTCTCTGAACTGTTGCAGGACATGTTGTGCAAGGTACATCTCGATGATAAGCTAGCTTTGCACTGTTCTGCCAATCAAGTAGCGGTACTGTTGACAAAGACTAAGATGGTCCACCTCATCATCCCACTGCTGGTAGTCTATGTATGGCCTCCAAATGAACGACACCATAGTATCAATCCTATGAATCCACCAACCGGTCTCACCCATTCGTTTCTACTATAGTGCACCGGCATAGTAGTATGCATAGGGCATCCCCTCGGCCAACTGCGATCTCTGAAATGGTGGTCAAAATATCGTGATATGCTCCCAGGCCCAAATCATCATCAGTGTAGTGCCACATGAGATACTCTTTGCTCACCTGTACACAACCTCGTGCAGTTGGTGGTAGAGTGTGCCCAATAAGCACAGACCCCAGGCATACACAGTCCTGTCCCACCTCATCCCAAATAGGACGTCTCCCTAGCCAATAGGGAACCCATGTTCGTGACGGTCAAGAATCAAAATACCGCCAATAAGTGTCGCTAGGAATGCATCAAAACGAGCATAGTGCTCCGCCATAAAATCCCAGTGGATCTTGTATCCCTGGATGTTGAGTTCGGCACCCTCATCTCGATAGTATGCTCTGAAGGTCTGCTCACCATGGCAAGGGTTGTAGATGATCCGCTCTCCTCGAATTGGTACATGTAGGATGCGGTAGACATCCTCAAGCGTAATAGTCACCTCACCCATCGGCAGGTGAAAGGAACATGTCTCTGAATGCCAAAGCTCACATAGTGTAGTTAGTAGTCCCCTAGTTTCCTGAATAGCAAGCATATAGGCGACATAGAACAAACCTAGCCACATCAATCATCGCCACTCCCGTGGGGTCAGCTGATTAGAAAATCAGAAGGTCATCGGTCTACTCTCTCACGTGTATATCGGTGCAAGCTGTCTCTACACAAAGCCAAACAAGGTGTCAGTACCTTGTAGACAATTGAAAAAATCATCAAAACCATTTCAAATTCAAAGAGCATCAAAATTAGCCCTAGTCAAAGTCAACGTCAAATGTGTCGCGTTGACTGCAATTGCATTGCAAAACAATGAATGCATCATTTTGTACTTCAAATGCGTCGCAACATGCCAATTGTGTCACTCGGTCACTCAAATGCATCGCATTAGAGCAACTACGTCACGATATATGACACATGCATCGCTCCATTTGAATGCATCACTCAACAAGGCGATTGCATTGCAAAGTGATGAATGCGGCTCAAAAAGGCGATTACGTCACAAAAATTGGAAAATGTGTCACAAAACCTCGACCTGCCCTAAACTACCCTTGCACTTGCATCATGATGCATCAAATGCATCGAATGCGAAGTCGTGTTGGTTCTTTTTCTTGTAAACCAGGTTGGTCTCCTATTCTACCTATGGAGTAGCCAACTCCAATCAAGGGCAGCTCGGAGGACCTGGACCAACTAACAAGATTCAGTCAAAGACTGAGATCTTCTGCACTTTAGGCTCTGCAGAACCAGGGCGGGTATACCCACACAATGCCTTAAAGAAGACCAGACATTGCTTTTTATAGCAAATAACTCCTGATTTCAAGTGTTGAGGACCTCAAATGGGGCTAGATTCTCAGTAGCTCAAAACACTTGAAGCAACAAGGAGGTAGGACAAGACATCAAGCAAAAGATATTCAATGATTTATATGAATTGTTTTCTGAGAGGGACAGTGTTGGAAGATAGACTAGTGCCTAATATGGGGTCATGGAGTCACACACAAAAGATGGAATTCATCTGCAAACAAAGCTCAATCAGTGGATCTTGTTTTGTTGATTCCTTACATCAACTATCAGTGCCTTACACTGATAATCCAACTTTTGTTACCAGTCAGACTCTTCTTATCAAATCCAGCTTGCATACAAACAATCACTATCACCTGCTCAAAGGGTTTTAACTACTCCCTTGAAGCAGATCTATCAACAAATGACACAGTCTCATGAAATATGAGAAGATGAACAAAGGCACCTTATGCATTCATTCAAATGATCAAAGCATATAAGCATGGAGACAATCTGATGGCATATGCATGAGAGACAAGCGTCTTCATGTGTTCCTTGCACGACTGATTGCATTTACAGAGAAATTCAAACTTTATAGCTTACAGACTCAATATTGACTCAAGACTAAACCCTAGCCTATCTTAGACCAATCCCAGAACTCAAAAAAATGTGGAACCAGAACACCAAGGTTCAGAACCCTTAAATCTGGCCATGAAATTCTCCTTTATAGGAATAGGAGAAGCAACAAGCAACCGGTCGGATGAGAATACATGTCACAGTTGACTGGACAAACCCTAAACAGCATGCAAGCCACATCACCAGTCCTTCACCCACCTCACAGGATCACATTAAATGCTTTGTGCCAGGTGATCCCAGGGAAATCTCGATGTAGATCTGATCAGGTCAGAAGAAGCAGGTACAAGGATGGATGGCCATGGCAATCAAACCAGGAAGGTACACTGACCATGCCATCCAGGAAATCTGCAGGTGCGATCATCACGAATCCAGAGGCCACAAATGCAGAAGCCATCCATCTCAACCACTTCTTCTCATCAGAAAACACACTGCCCTGGCTCCATAATAAATTCCATCTCTACCACACCAACTCACACTAGCCATCGAGATTCAGGACCAAATCGAGGCCATCATGCCAATCTACAAAAATCTTCATCATCATTCTTGAACCACGGGCCAAGTGACCAACCACAATAAATGCGTTGCTGGCTCAATCCATGTCAGCCACAACTTCCAGCAAACTAGTCGGCGTGACATTGCGGAGCCGGGAAGACACTACGCCGAGAACCCAAAGTCTCAGCGAGCCACCATGTCAATCGACATTTTAATCTCAGCCGTCGATCATCAGAGATTGGACGGCACCCTTTGAATCCAAGTGAACCGTTGAGACAGGTCTGCCTTTGACTCCCGTGCCCGCCAAGTTCCTCAGGCTGAAGAAGTCCACGTGTTGGCACCTCGTTCATCTCACAGGATATAACAATCCTGCAGCTATCAATGGCAAGCCCGGTGAGAGCCGTTGATCTTCACCATTAGCATCCAATAACCGTCGATCCCAGTGGACTTCGACATGTCATTCCCAACATCTAGTCTTCAAATAAACCTCGGGCACCTTTATCCATTCAATTAAAACATCGACGTCCACCCTCAGCATGTGCGCCTTGATATCCCTTAAGTAGCTCGGGACTTAACTCGCCATCATAGTCGGCAAGAGGCCACCAAGTCGGCGAAACATCCTAGCGAAGTCACCGAGCATATCGACCAAACATAAGGAAGTCGGGAGACCTCCAGCCGAAGAGAACACGTTATATCGATCACTGAACATAGTCAGCAAGAGATGGCCGAGTCAGCCAAACATCATGGTGAAGTCACCGCGGCCGAAGGGAGGTCACATCGAGCACTAAAGGGTCCACCAAAGTCAGCAAGACAAGCAGGAGTCGGGAAGACATCTCCCCGACACAAAGAAAACAGGCCGATAGGAAGGGGTCTAGGGGAGACAAGCAGGGGTCACCGAGATGTCACCCCGAGAGCCAAAAGTCATGCCGAAGGCATAGCGGGGCCGGGAGCAGGACAAAAAATAGGGCTCGAAGGGACCAAACTGAGGCGGAGCCAGAACCAAGAAAGAGAAGGAGTCGGAGCCGGAGCGGGGGACAAAAAGGAACAAAAGAGACCGGGACTGAAAACCATCTCGCTCCCGCCTCCGCAAAAGACCACGGAGGCAGAGCCAGAACCGACACGAGACAGAGAAGCCACGGGGCCGGGAGCAGGACAAAACCTGGGAGCGGGACAAAACCCGAAACCATAAGCATGAGAAAGGTTCCAAAACCGGTTTCCACTCCGATCCCGCGCCCGCCAAAGGAAACAAAACAAAAGACAAGCGAAGAGGCGAAGCCGGGGCTAGAATGGAACCCGAAAGAGAAACTAAAGGCCAAAATCCAGATTTCAATTTCATTCCGGTTCTGCCCCTGCCAGACAAAGAAAAACACAAGGCAAGGAAGAAAAGAAAGATCTGGCCATCTGAGACATGAACACTTGGCATGTTGAGTTCAACCCTGGTGGGAGCCCATTTACCCCACGTGCCAAAATGATAGAAAATTCCCAAGGTAAAGATTTGTAAGGAAAATCAAAGGCAAATAACTAGAAAATGAGAGACAACCAAAATAGGCACTAACAAGTCGAATGTGGCTTACACGCATGCATAGGCATCGCGGTGCATTTGTTCTTCCCCCTAAAACCTAACTTTTGGCACGAAAAAGGAATAAATTACAAAGGTGGTTAGGGGTACATACCATTGGATCTAAGCCCTCTGACCGCCTGAAGGTCTGCACGATCTCGCCGTAGTGCTCTGTCACTAGAATCACCATCCTCCCTGCAGTCCTTTTCGCTTTGAGCTCTCGAAATTTACAAAGTGAATAGTGGAAATAAACTGACTTTTACCTCTTTTTCAACCTATTTATAAAGTCAAAATGGTATTTTGTCAACTAGGTTATTACTAGAGGCTCATTTGACCAACTTTGACTATCCTTTTGGAGGTCGTAAGCATGTCAGAATCCGAAACCATCTGTGCCATTGTCTTTCTGGTCATCAAATTGACTAATCAGGACCGTTTCCAAAATTTTCCGCCACCGACCCAAAATTTGAAAAATTTCCCAAGGGGGCATTGATACTCTACAGCTTCACTGGGGCATGGCTTTGACTTATTTTCTTTGTCACAATGCGACATGCTACATTATGACAAAGAGGGGAAAAATGTAGACACTTAAAAATGACCTAGGCCTGCAAGCTCTATGTTTACCACTTTCGTCCTAGGATAATTATGACATTTTAATTATGTCCTTGGTCCACATTCGACTATTAATTAAATAATTCATGTCCTTTTATTCTTCATGATTATTAAATAAATAAATTCTATTTATTTATTAAATAAATCGTTAATTGTCTAAGTCTTCCCTTAATTAAATAAATTTCTTAATTTATTTAATTACCCTTCTTCATTTATTTCTTCCTGATTATTAAATAAATGATTTCATTTATTTATTTAATATGTCACTAATCCTCATAATTAAATAAATTTATTAATTTATTTAATTATTGATCATATCTGCTACATTAAATAATTATCTTTAATTATTTAATTGTCGAAATTAACATTTCTCTCATTTTAAATAAGTTAATTATTTAAAATGATTTCACTGTCAGTTCATTTTAGTAAATAATCTGAAAATTGATTATTTATTATTTCACAAAATCCATATTTTGAGTTGATTTAATTCAAATTGGTAACTTTCTTCCAAAAATCAAGTAATCATGCAGATTCTTGATTTTCCAAATCTGATCTTGAGTTCAGCCCTTATCTTATTGATTTTTCAAATCTCATAAATTAGGCAGTCTTTATCTTCTTGATTTTCGAAAATCTTTATTTTCTAATTAATTATCTCATTTATTCTCCACCGCCGATTTCATCTTCTTAGGTGACATCTCGACCACTCATTTAAGGATTTTTCCCTAACCCTGATTAGGGATTTTTAGATTTAATCTCGTCCTCTGATTTTAGGTCTCTGTCGAAAGTCGATCTCTCCTGTCCATTCAAAATGGCATTTTCTATAAAATGCTATTTTGCTCTCATTTTTGGATTACACACTAACACACTTAGACATTTTATAGAAATTGGAGCATTTATTATCATATTCCATTAAGTCTTGGCATATTTAGGCATAGGCATAGGCATTTAGATTCAAATCCTTCAAAGCTTTGGAGGACTTCGTCAAAGATTGCTCACACATTCAGTCTGAGGGCAACACGTCAACCAACAAGTTAGAAGGTGCTACGAAGATGAATCATGGACGCTTTGGCAATTAGCTGGTATAATCGCTATATTTATATTTTTTTTCATTGTAATTTGTAGCTCTTTGGGTTTTTAGTCTTTGCTAACATCTAACCTAACCTAAATTTAACCCTTAGATACAAAGAGTTAAAAAAAAAAAAAAAGGAATTAAATTGCTTGACAAAGGGAGAGTGCTTGGAGTCTTTTTTTGCAGTTTTTGTGTTCTTGAGTTTTTGTTGTTTTGCCATCAATGCCAAAGGGGGAGATTGTTGAGAAGTTTTTGAGAAGATCTGACATTGTTGTCATCGATGTCAAAACCTGGGATGCGAAAGGTTGTGCTCCAGACGATATACAAAAATGATCTATTCTATCATGTGCTTTGATGTTGAACAAGGTGGATATTATTCTTGATTCGGATATGGCAGTACTTCTTCTTGGGACACCTATGAGAGTCAGTTAATGTAGAATAATGAAGACTAATATTTTCATGTTTGTTGTTGTGCACAAAGCTTATTCCGGGTATCCTTGCTATCTGGTCATTCATGTAGCATGATACAAGTTTTGGTATGTCTAACTACATTCCTCTAATTGATACTGAAATTGATGGAAATCAAGATTTGGCCTTGGTTGTGGCATTACCATCAGCTCTACAATATATTTCATGTAATTCAAATATTGTTATCTTTTGGTAATTATGCTATCTTATGTATGACCTATTTATGGTCCCTTGGTAACATGGTAAGGATATCTTTATGTGTGACCTATCCTTTGGGTCTGGTGCTTGCATGCCAATCCTTATTGAATATTTCAAGGTTTCTCTTCAAGCCGACATGTTTTGTGGTGACCTAATTCAAATTGTGTTTGGCCGACTTAGAATATTATGAAGACATTGTGTTTGGTTGACTTAGGAGATTATGAAGGCATGGAATGGTATAAGTAAAAATTGATTTTGTCCGATGAAAAAAATGTGTGGTGAATGCGAATCTGAAAATCCATATATTGTGGTATGTGTGAACAGAGAAAAGGGTGTGAAGGATTATGTGACAAGAAATAGAGAAGGAAGCAGAAGGAAAGTGTCAGGAAGAAGTAATCAGTAGTGCAAAGGTTGTGCAAGGAAGGTAGGCAGAAGATTCTTGACCGAATCTGTTGTAGACAGATTTTGTGCTTTAGCGAGAACTGTATTCATGCATATGTAGATGCAATTATAGCAATTTAGTTTTGTAACATTTACATCGGTAGTAAGCCATCTCTTAGTTGTAATAGTTGGTTTATGTATCTTGGGCAGTGAGCCCACTAATAGTGAGCCACCCGGTAGTGAGCCTTACCTGCAGTGAGCCCTTGTAAAAATCACCTTAACCGGTGCTCTATAATTGAGAATTAGCATTCTCCGTGGTTTTTCCCTTCTTGGATTTCCGCGTAAATTATGGTGTTCATTGTGCATGGTGTTGTTATGTGCTTTCATGTTCATATCTATTTGATAATTATCTGATTGATTTAAGATTGCTCTGGATTAATTAATGTCAAGAAAATTGGTTTATGATAATTGATTCACCACCCCTCTCAGTTATCCAGACTATTCAATAGTATCCTTATCTTTTTCTATTAGACAAAAAACACATGACCTAAAAAATAGAAAAGAACTCCTAAGTTTACCTTAAGTGTAATAAAGTAAAAGTGGACCTAATTAATTAATTGATGATTAATTAAATAATTAACTAGGTGATATACCTATTTTACTCTAACACTCCCCCTTAAGTACAACTTAGGGAGAAGCTAAAAAACTAATGATGAATGCATAGATGGGTCTCAGATACAAGGTTTGATGAGGTACCCATGTACAAACAAGTAAATCTCTCATAACTAGAGAAAATGAGAAAATATCATGGGAAAAAATCTTCTCCAAAAGAGATAAAATAAAATAGATATGTACAATAGTGAAAGAAGGAAAGGTGAACTTGATATGACCCACCAAGAATTTCTTCTTTCACATAAGTATAATGAATTTACCTCAAATAGGAGAGAGAATATGAGAATATTAATCCCCCCATAAATAAGTAGCTCATTTTCCAATGATGAAAGATTGAAGATAAAATATGATCCATTGCCTACAAACAACATTTCTCCCCTTAGGAATAAATAGGTCCACTAGTGATTAGAGAATTCATTACCATAAGCTAGATGAATAGGAAATATAATTCTAAATGAATTGATCCTCTAAAAATTATTGAAATGTCCACATGGAAGAATAAGATTCTGTCAATCTAAAGTCATGTGAAGACTAATGTAGAATAAGCTCCAAATATAATGATGATGGTGCATTAGAAATGATGATGTGTTTATCATGAAAGAGGAGATGAATTTCCTCAAAATAATCCTCCAAATATACAATAGAGACTCCACAAATAAGGTTTATATGTCCACTAGATGTGAATCTAAAGCAACTATGTTTGGAATAGGATGAACTTCATGTTGCATTGAATAAATAGAGGCCATGGACATGTGGTGATACTAATATAATCAAAAATAATGGAAGATGGAGATTGGGTCTCAAGATGAAGAGTGGAATAAGGAGACAAGCCTTTGAACCATTAGAACATGCAAGATCTATGATATACTCAAGATCTTTTAAAGTATCATCATCAAAGGGTATGAAATATTCATTATCAAGGGAAATGAGATAATATGTAGCAAGATCCTTTGGGAATAGAGAGATATGAGGGTCTCCATTGATCTCTCAAAGAATATTCCAAAATGTGTGGGGACAATCAATGCCTGATACAATACACATAATATTATAATCAACACTAGAACAAATCACCCCTACAACATGGTCAATGATGTTACCTAGTACTAATCTACTCCTTGGTGTGTCTGGTTTAGTTATGATTCTATAACTTGATAAGGTAAAATATCACTGCCACTTGACATGTGTCAAAATGTGATTTTTCCAAGACTCCTAATTATCTTTTTCCAAGATTACTACATAAGGATGAACAAAAAAACTCATAATGTACCTCAAATAATAAAATTAGAGACCAATAACATCAATACATGTAAATAAAATCAAATGAATTCATCTCATATAAAAAACATTTTTAGGTGCCAAGATGTCCAACTAATTGACTAAAGTGTCAAATGGAAATAAAATTAATTAAAAATATCAGGAATAGATTTTGGAAAAATTGCATAGATATATCTAAACAGCTTTGAAATACCTTTCAAATTACAAGAATCTTGAAAATTAGAGATACAAGAAATAATTTATGAGCTAAAAATTAGAAAATGAAGATCTAACTTCAATACGTGATAATATTTACTAGCAGAAAAATTTGATGATGAGACCTACACCATTAAAAAGTATACTAAAGTTATGGATAAAAGAAAAAATAACTCTCTAATGACATAAAAAGAAAAGGTAGGTAGTCCCCTAGTGGCAGATGAGCAACAATCTGGTGACTAGGTGGTGGTGATGCTAGAATTGGTTGCTATAGGGATGAGTGATGGTGATTTTTAGTATTACATCCATGATCACGAATGAGTGATAGAATAATGGATCTTTGGTAGTGAAATGGAGAAGCTCAAGTGAAGTTGGCCTATTTGGCCTGATGAACATGTCTAGGATATTCCTTTGACCACTGGAAAATATGTGTATAAGGAAATTTCTAGGATCACTGAGAATTTTAAATAGTCTAGCTATGACACCTAGAGGATATCACCCATAAGCTAGAATCTTGTTTGGTTGCCATAAGAAATAAAATTCATTTGTGTTTTATTTATAACTATTGAATTTTTTAAACCATTGTTGCTACAATTTTAACTACTAGATTTTATATAGGTACATGTGTCTATGACAATGTTTATGTGTAGAGTAGTCGTATATGAATTTATATGGTTTATGAATTTTGTACATTGTACATATGTTCAATGTTTGGTTTTTGACCCCTTAAAAAAATTGCCAAAATTTTCCCTACTTGGATTTGAGCATTTGGATAACACTAGTAAAGAAACAACAATATGTGACTGAAAAAACTACTAAAAACACATGGTCGGGTGACCAATAGTAGTTTATTGCCAGTCATTTATAACATGGCCAAATTGATGACTAAACCATTTTTAGTTGTTTGGTTGATCGATTTGGTCATTAATTTAGTTGCCTGATTGATTGATTTTGTCATTGGTTTAGTCATCTAAATGATCGACTTGCTCATTAATTTAGTCGTATGATTGATCGATTTTTTCGTTGATGTAGTCATTAATTTGACTGATTTGGTAGTGTGTAATTTAGTCATTAATTTAGTCATTGAATGTTTTAAACTGGTCACTTATTCAATAGTTTTTTATTCACTGGTATATTTTGTCGTTAATTTAGTCATTGATTGATGTTAACTGGTCACTTATTTAGTCAATTTTATTCACTGATTTTTGTCCATTGGTAGTGTATTTAGTCATTAATTTTAATTGTCATTTTGATCAATTTGGTAGTTTATTTAATTGTTCTTGCTCACTGATTTCTGTCAACTGATAGGTATATTGATACATTGTTTATTAATTGCATAATCATTGTATTTAGTCATATTTATTAACACTCATTTATGTCAGTTGGTAGTATATTTAGTCAATTGGTAGTTTATATAATTGTTTTTGTTCACTAATTTCTGCCTATAAGTGTTGGAAATGAGACTATGCTTTAATTGAGGTTTAAATAGATAAAAACACAAAAAAAAAAAATCAATCATTCATTTGCACATAATGAAATGGCTATTAAGAAGGAAAAATACTAAAATTTTATTGAGAAAACATGTTCTTACATAAGATACAAGATAGAAATGTGTCTTTGTTTTGAAAAATATATTGTTACAAAGTGTGTTTCTCAGTGTTGTGGCTGAGAAAATTGAGTTACAATGCCTTTTTTTTGGTTATGCAAGATATTACAATTTTGATGAAAATTCTATGTTGCAACTTATTTGCAACTGCACATACATGTATGTTGCATTCTCTACAACTTTTCCTCTTCTCTACACCTCTTTATATGCTCTGTATTTACTTCTTTTTTTGCACCCTTGTTCTCTGTGTCTACTGCTTACACAACAACATATCCCCTCTTCTATAATGCACCATTTTGAATGAGTGGAACCCAAACAAAAAGAGAAAAACATAATCAAGGGGTTTTACATTATAGGTGTAGCCAGATAGAACATTCTCTGTTCTACTCACAGAATGTACACACAAATCATATTTTCTAGTTTTTGTTTGGGTTCAAATTATTAAGGCTTAGTACATTCTCTGTTTGCAACTTCACTCTCCACACTCTGTTGCTGCTAACCCTTCTTTCTCTCTTCTGCACTTACGACTAACTCTGTGATTTTTTTCAAATATTTTTAGTGGCCACCGTACGAAGGTCCCTATTTTCTCTTTCAGATGGACAACTCCATCTATTTTGTCTCGATGAGGAAGGGGTATGTTACTTGAGACTTGTAAAATACATACATTTGCATCTCCTTTTCCATTCAATGTGACTCCATGTACAATAGATAGTGAGTTAATCTTCCCAATGCCTATAGTAGCACCATCATGCAGATTGAACATCTCAACTATATCCCCTTCTTGGAGTTTATCAATAAATGTCTGCAAAAACAAAAAAAACACACATTATATTATTTTTGATAGCTGTATGTAATGTCTTATGTCTTGGAACAAATCAATTTTTGTATGTGCTTTTATAAAACACTCTATTACAACTAAGCTCTAAGCTTCCATATGTAAGTTATATGTTCTCCCTTAATTCCATAATCTATGTATACTAGCTAATTACGTTTCACTACTATTCTAACATCCAACTTCTATCAAATAGGAAATTATTACCCTTATTTACATAATAAAACAACCATTACTTACTTGAATAGTACTTACTTGCATGCGGTTTCATACCACTCACCTCAAGTTCAGCACAAATACCACTATGAATATCATGTGAATTCTCATCGAGTTCATCATCATAACCACTATCAATGTCATCACATACATTAAGTTGTACAACTTTGCAAAGAGTTCTATTGGAAGGTCCTTTTTCTTTTTTTCCTTCTTTCATATAATTGCTTTGCATCATGTGGTTTAATCATCATGCAAAAAATAATATAAGTCAAGTAAAGAATGCAAAAGCAATAATTTTTTGTCCAAAAGACCATTTTAAGCATGAAGAATGATAAAACATTGGGATAGATAACTGACAACTATTATATTAATTACCTCAACTTCAAGACAACTAAGATGATTGTGTTGCACATTCTTGTCCACTTCATCACTATCAATATTGACAACTCTGTTGACACCCTGAAGGCATTTTTTTTCTTGTTGCTTTGAAAAAAAATCTCTACATGTTGTTTAACCATTATGCAAAAAAAATATACAAAGCATTCAATAGTCAAGTAAAGAATGCAAGCTATAATTTTTTCCAAAAGAACATTTTCTATATCACTCCAACAATAAAGAAACTAGGTTGGATTCTCCTATGCTTGGATTTCAATAATCTACATATTAAGAGGAATTTGTATAGAACTTCCAAACAAGAAGAAATGAGATCAATAGAGCCTCTTATCTCATTTGAATCCATGGATTTATGCTCATTCCATGCAGAAACCATAGGGTTAATGGTTTCAAACAACTATGAGACTTGGTGACTAAGACCTAATATGCAGTTCATTACCTTTTGGTACCCTTGTTCATATGAGTTGACATGATCTACAGAGGGTACTATTGGGAATTGAATAGATGGCTATGAAATCTTTGTTGACGAACTAGATTTCAACTTCATCCTACTCTTAGATTTACTAGCATCTTGTGTTGCCATATAATTGACAATATCTTGTGCACCTGCTTCTTTATTACTTTTTTCCACCTAAAATACAATTTGAATTTAAACCTATAGTCAGTTCAATAAAAAATTGAAATAAATAACACAATGTAAATTGAACCAAAAAGCCATACACTTACTGCAAATTTGTCCATTTTGGTGTGCAACCCACCTCAGCCAAATGTATATCCAGCCCTCACATTATCTCTTGCTCTCTTGCCTCTGTTACTCTTTAACAAATAGTCTTCGGAATGCATACTTTCTCTCAATGCCTCCCACTCTTTGGGGTATAGACTGGAGTCGAACCTCTCTTTTCCCAACATGATTGTTTTTTTGCACATGTATCTATAATTGTTCATCAAAACTCTCATCCTTTGCTTGTAATATTTTCTAGAGATTTGTCCACTAGTAGTCTCAAAATAATTTTCCATTTTTTGTATAACATTTTCCATAGCTCATGGATCTTTATCTGCAAAATCTGATTTGCAAATATCCAAATGGGCCATACATCTTATACCCAACTCGGTGGTCCACCTTGCAACATTTGGCCCAATGGGCTCACCATCTCTCGATACCTCAAGAAAGAATGGCTTCTTTCCTTCTAATTCTCTTTCTTTTGCATTCCTCTCAGTAGATTTGTACAAATCTTGACTCAATCTTTGTATTTTGACAAAATCATCCACATCTTCTATTAAATTACCACTACCAATATTTCTGGTTGATCCACTACTTCCATCAAAATTTCTAGATGCAATAGGTGCACTTTGAGGCACATCAAATGCAAGAGGTCTCTCTTCAGGACTTTCATTAATTGGAACTTCATGCTCCTTGGCCACATCAAGTGTGTCGTGAATAGGTAGATCAGTACCAGTCTCCATGGATTCCACATTATTAAACGTATCCTTTAATGTTGAAAAAATCATCTGCAAACCTATTGTTCCTTTTCCCTTATGTTTTTCAATAATATCTCTTAGACTTAGTCCTAAGAGATCATCACAATGTTGCACATCACCATGTGCTATATCAGGCTGCACATCACCATGTGCTATATCAGGTTGCACATCAACATGTGCTATATCAGGCTACACATCACCATGTGCTATATTAGGCTGCACATCACCATGTGCTATACCAGGCTACACATCATCACAACTATTATTTTCACCAATTGCATCTGTTGAATCACAAAATCGTTGGCTTCTACGAGATGGCAACACTATATCTTTTTTTCCTTTTGTTTTTTCTCCACATTTTCTTTGCACTCTTTTTGTTGTCTATAAAATTAAAAAATAATCATATTATGTCTTATATACATAAATCTCTTGCCTATAAAATTTGATTAAACACTATTAAACAAATAATAAACTACTTAGTGGATTTACAACTTGCCTTTTCAAACCAAGACTCAAAAAATATTCATTATTCTTGGCCACTTTTTCAGTATGCGTGCACTTATATTTTGTCTCTAGAATTTGAACATTATGATCACTATCATCTAATTTTCACCTTACAGTCCTTGCCTTCATTTCCTGAAGTCCAAATAAACAATAATGTATAAATCAACAACTTGAATCAGTAAAACTTTATTGAGTTCATAAGTTGATAACTGCAAATGGAAACTTAAAATAGAATTCAATTTACAAATTAAAAAGAATTTGTTGTCAAAAACCAAGAAAATGTTTACAATTACAGGTATCAAACAAATTGTCCTTAGGGATATATTCACAAGAGAAGAACTCATAAAAACGTAACACAAGTAGGATGAAGGAAAAACGTAGTCTAGTTCATCATGAGGTGTGTTAGAACCTTAAAAAAATTCCTAGTTCTGTCATCACAAATAACCTTGAGCTCCATGACCCGAGCCTTGACCCTTATATTCCTTTTTATTTTTTACTGAACATATAAATTTTGTAGGTTTGACTGACATTGAAAAACCTATACAAAGCCAAAAATTCATCATATATACTTAAGAAAAAATATGTCTAGCTACAAACATTCCAAATCCCTTAACAGTCTCTTACTATGATCCCGCAGCAATAATCTAAACCCTTGGCGGGTTGGCAGTGTGTAACAAACAACATGAAGATATTTACCGCCATACCACGAGAAGGAAAAATGAAGGGTGTGGTATAGCGAGGAATAACCCTCCATCCCATTAGGAAGATCATAAATGAATGTGGTAGGGTGGTATGAACCGCTATACCACAGAAGGATGTGACGAAGCATGCGGTATGGCGGTAACCGTTAATGTAAATTGTAGTACCACGAGTTAAACAAGTCAAGCTTGTAGTATAGAGGTAAGGTTCCCACTACCCCGTAGTGAAATGTAAAGAAACATGCGGTATAGCAGTTTATACCCCTCTATCACGTGGTAGTTATAGAAAGTGGTGACAATAAAGTAGTATTAAATGCATGAATCACATTAACCATCTGATCTTGTAAAATAAATGGTGCATATTCAAACTCGAACTACAAGAAAAATATTTGGTGTAAGGTTGATATTAATGTTGACATGACTAAGCTCAAAATCCATTAAACCAATAATTCAACATTCTCTTTGCACTCATTTGCAAAAACTATCATGCAGGGAGCTAGGAGTTCGAGGAGGTTAAGCTCTGTAACTATCGTAACCCGGGTAAGTGCACAGAACTCTTGTGAATTAAGTTTTACGAGTACAAGATTGTTTGGAATTCTAAATTTCTGAAGTATAGGAGAAGTAAGATAGTTAAACTGTGAATTAAGTTTTACGAGTACAAGATTGTTTGGAATTCTGCATTTCATATACACTAGGAGAAGTAAGATAGTTAAACATCACGGCGCCCAAGAAGAAAGAACTTGAAACTAAAAAGGTCATCATGCCGCCAAAGAAGAAATAACCTCAAACTAAAAATGAAGAATCTAATGTTAAAAAGAGGTCCTTACACTAATCTATCATGGATATACTCCCTGAATCAATTGAGAGAGGATTTAAGAATGTTTTTAATGATGTGGCTCATGGTTGTAGAGATTCCCTTATCCCTATCTCCGAGTGGGAACTGATCTGCTACTTTTATGATAAAAGGGAGGGCAAGATTCCGATGTCAAATCCATGGGCATTAGATTTGGCCAATTTAATTGTCCCAAATATTTTTATAGATGTAGAGTTCATTAGAGTGTTGGCTCAGAGTTATCATCCTGCTACTAGGTCTGTGAGATTTCCAGATGGTTCACCATTAGTTGTGTTGACTAAAACAACCATCATTGAATGTTTTGACCTAAACAAACAAGCCTTGAATAAAATTGATTTGCAAAGAATTAAAGAATAATATACTAGATTGAGGAAAACCCATAAAAGTGATGAAATTCCCATTTACATGAAAAGGGGTGTGAACAACAGGGTGATTCCTATATCCCCTTCTTCTACTAAACCATTTGAAGTCTCGTATTTCTAATTCTATTTCAAGAGAACCTACTTTTCTCTCTATCAAGTACTTGGGATAGATGCAATAGAGAGAATTCCAATTAGTTTAATGATGATGGATATGAGGATCCAAAACCCTGAGATGAACATTGAATATACTTTTGCCTCATATCTTGAGAAAACATTGCATGAAGCATTTCTACAAGTCAGGGAAAATAGAGCCTACATAACATTCAGGAAATATTCTTTGTTGTGCCACCTTATATTATACCAAAATAAAGATAGATGGAGTAAAAGGATGTGTATGGGTCATATTGACATGCAGGGGAATTTGTTGCTAGTGTAACTATGGTGTTATATATGGGACAGCAAATGTAAGAATTCAAATTATGTGATATTCTATGATGAGTTTGTGTACAAAATTATGAGAGTTCTTGGCCACCAACCGCCAAGACTACACACACTTGTGCTAAAATTGTTAAGACCTTTGGCTTTGAAACCTAAGAAAGGCCATACTCATAACTTCAGTGATTGTTTTTTTTCTACCAGATACTACAATAATCAATATTTATGGATGCCCACATGCCCCACATATACTGCCAAAGTTTGTACGCCTTCGATTATCCTATTTAGAGTTCATGTGGAAGATTCTATGGATGGAAAAGGTTGTCATGAGAAAACAAAGGAAGGGTACATTTCTACCCAATTTGACAACATGTTGGGAACTATCAGTGAGATCGGATTCACTTGAAGAGTTGCAAAATTATCTAAAATCAAGGTACTCTTTACAGTCTGGAAAGGAAAGAGCTTTTGACCCTGAGGGTCACATGAATTTTGTAAGATGCACCATCCTTACCAAGGCTATGGTACACACCAGATTGACTATGAAGAAGATGTAATCAAAAAATGTTTCACTCCTCAACAAGTATATGATAGGAGGAGAAAATGGGAACTTATGAAAAAGCTTGAGGAAGAAAGAAAGATGAAGCATAGTGATTTCTTGGGTTATTTCGTAGAGGAAGCAGATCCTGTCAAGAGGATTGATATTATAATTGATAAGTTTCATGAATTAATTAAGACTACAGAAGCTTAGGGGGACCTTGGAAAATTGTATTCTAAAAGGCTAAGTGGTATTGTAATTACAGAACCAACTTTGGATATTGTTTCAGTATGTCATGCTTCTCCAGGATCACCTCCTGAACAACCACCTTCTAGAAAACAAAAGACACAAGAGATAGAGCCACTTGTTTCCTATGAAGTATTTGAGGAGGTTGGAGATACAGAAGAAGTAGTTAATGTGTAAAGAAATTTCAAGGATGATCTTGAAGTGGACCAACCTATGCTTGAAACTGAAGCCCACATGCCTAAAGCTAGAGCTGATATTGAGGTACAAGGAGAAACATAATTGCATGAGGATGGCAAGATAGTTGCAGCTCACAAGTTCTTGGAAGATGATGAATTTATCAAAACCCTTGAATTTAAAGACTTTTGGGTTAACATGAAAATGAGAGAGTTTGAAGCAAGGGTTGAAATAAATAAGATGGGATTTGAGGAATCCTAACATGACCAAATAGTAGCCCAAACTTTTAATGAAATAAGGATTGATAATATTGATGTCAGCCCACAAGAGGCTAGAGAGATGATTTTGAAAAGTAATATACTTGTTGTCCCTGGTATGGAATTAAAGAAAATGTTTTTACTTGATCAAGTGAGAACACAGGAAGACCCAATGTTGATTGCTAAGTTTGAATCAGATGAAGGGGTAAGTGGCACATGTATAACCCTAAGATTGAAACCTTGGCATTCTAGGCCAAACAAAAGAGTACACAAAAACCAAGGTTACTAGATGTAGTGTAGGAAATGAAAGGGAAAACTATGGTGAAAACATTAAAGGATACATCTCCTCTAGAAGCGACAACCATGACAATGAATTCAACTATTTTCACCTGAGCTACAGTTAAGGAGATGTAAGCTAGATTGGGAGAGTATGAAAAGGAACAAAAGTTTTTAAATGATGAAGTCAATAAATTGTTCATGGAAAATGTGAAGTTGAAGGAGCAATTGAAAGGAGCAGGCCCCTCATAGAACAAGGAAATAATGATATACCAGTTTCGTCTTGCTCCACCAGTTGATATAGAAAGTGCTTCTACTGAACAAGTGAGCATTCTTAGACAAGAGATTGAAGAGCTGAAGAAAGCCAACACTAAGGGTGAGGAAGGAGTGAATAAGGAAATCTGAAATGTTTTAGAGAAGGTCCTCGAGCATAGGATAAATCTAATTGTGGATAAGTTGGAAAGTGTGTATCATTGCTATAGCTCATTGACACAAGAAATTGATCAGATGAAAACACATCAACCCATACTGGATCCCCTTTTTAAGAACTGGTAATCCATACACCACACATTGGTAACCTTGTGCAGAATCTTATAGAGGAGTACTGAGGCTCCTACAACATTAAAAACTATAAAGCAGATGGCCAAAATAGTTATAGATGAATTCCAATATATGCAAGGAGAGGATCAAAAGATCAGAACAAGAATAGATTCATTTCATACTCTGAATTAGTGGTTTGTGCCAAAACTATTGAAAGATGATGACCACTTGAAGGACCTCAGCGAATGGAAGAGTGAATTTGGCCATATTGTTCCACAGTGAATCACTCACATACAAAAGGATGGTGAGTTGAGTCTTGGCAGGTTCAACTTAATCATGGATGGAGTAATAGCATTGGATGCTGGATATTCTAATTTTATCATTGATGGAAGGGTGTTACTAGATAACTGATGGAAGATTCACCTTACAAATATATTGAAAATTCAAGAATACAAATGGCCACATGATTATACAGTGTACGAGTGGGAGAAAAGGCATATTGGTCCTCCCCTCAAATAGTAGGCCTTGGGGGGCTGTCATAGTGGAAGAACTGCACATTCAGATACACTAATATGGATAAAGGACCTTGAACAGATCTTCAATGATCACGGGTGCCTTACAGATATTAATGGACTATGGTGTCACGAGTGTTGCAGACTTCATTAGTTATCTACTTTCTATGTTTTATGTTTTAAGAAAAACTAATGTTTAGTCTAGTTTATATGAATAGGCGTGGATTTTGAAAAGATGCCATATTTTGTAACGGTCTGAAGCTTGTTGTTTCTTTTATAAAAGAGAAACCAAGACTAAATTTTGATATCATCATCATAGGAATTTATAGAAACATATATGAGGATACTTATGTTATATTGCAATATCTATTTGAAGCAATCAATGGACAAGAAGAATTAACCTGGTGCTTGAATTTTGGTCTCAATCATTTGTTGATAATATTGTGTATGATTGGATTTTTTATGTATTTAGGTTGGAATATAGGGGTGTATTATGAATTGGTATCAATTATTTGTTCAAAATCATCTGCATTGCTGATTACATTTCATTGCACATCTTTCAAAATCAAATCATTACTTCACATTGCATAACTAATAACTAGATGCTGATAGATGACACAATTTCAATTACAATATAGTTCTTACAAAGTCAACCCAAGCAGTTATGCAATTTCTTCACATTGCATAACTAATAACTAGGAGCAGCTACGAATTGCATTTGCTTGTCATGGCATTCCATGAGACCACATTTCTTTGAGGCATTTTTTCATATAGTTCACTGCCTTGTCTATGCTACCACATTTTTCATACATATTGTCTACCAAAGCATTTTATCAAATAGTTCACTGCCTTGTTGCTATGGCTAAAAGCCTAAAAAAAGTGCTTTCAAACAAGCTATGGATTCTTGGAAAAATATATCAAAGCATAATAGTAAGCAATAGCATAGACAAGGCAATGAACTGGTTGAAAAAATTCCTCAAAGAAATGTGGTCTCATGGTGATGTAATGCCATGACAATCCATAACAATTTTCTTGTCATGGCATTCGTCATGGCATTCCATCACCATGAGACCACATTTCTTTGATGCATTTTTCCAAAGTGCATTTCCTTGTCTATGCTACCACATTCTTCATACATTTCTACCAAAGTTGTAGGTCATATATATATGCTTAGCAAGGGTAGGAAGAGAAGGATTTGAAAATTTTAAGAAAGGAAACTCGTATAGATCTACATGATTCCCATGTATTTATCAAGATGGGTGAGTTATTAATATCAATAGACCCCAGTGCAACCTTAGATTCTCTTAAGATAGAAAAGTCTCTTTTGAAGAAGAGAAGAGAAGAAGTACCCATTGAATTGTTAAACAACACTAGGGTTCTTCATTTTGAGCATGATGAACTAGAGTTGGCTCAACAAACTTTTATGGAGGCATTAGGAAATGGCATTTGGGTTGAATTCATAAATAAAATCCCTAGTGCCAATTATGGATTTTTTTCTGTGCACTTTAAGGATATGGAATTCTTCCATCTACTAGAAGAAGGTGGTGTTTTACTTGAGTTCCCATGGGATAAAGTCACAACACTATTTAATCTTGCTAGATTGTTTGAATAGCTACATGATACTAGAAAAGAAAATCTTTTATATAGGCCAAAATTGTTCAAGTTTTTGATTATATGGATGCATATCTACATCTTGCAACCATGGCTCAGGCTCGGAATGAGATCCAACTTAGCCTAGAATTAATTGGGGATGCACTTAAGGTGGATAAAAACTCATCAAATGCTTTATGTGTGCTTGGCAACATGGAACTAAAAATAGATGACTGGATTAAAGCAAAAGAAACAATTAAAGTAGCATGCCAACTTGTCTTGTCTAATGAAGCAAAATGAAAATTTGATGAAGAACGAAGGATTCAGATGGAAAGGAGAAAGCAAGAGGAAGAACTTCGATGGGTGATGCAACAAGAGGATAAATTTTAACGTGTGAAGGAATTATGGAAGAGTAAGTGTAAGGACATGGATGATGACGATGATGAGGTTGGTTAGTTTGAGAAGAAACAAAAGAAGGAAAAGAAGAAAAATAAGGATAAGGACCACAAGGCTTATGATTCTTATATGGAGGAACCTGATATTTCCATGGAAGATGAGGTAAATTATATGAGAGATAAGGCACAATATGATGCAAAAAATGTCTAAGATCTTCTTCTAGTTGCAAGTCTAGAAGACTTTGATGATGGTGAGACAAATTCTCCAGTTTCAACAAAATCACAAAGGATACATGCATACTCTGATTCTGAAGATGATGAACCATTGCAGAAACAGAGTCTGAGAGAAGATGATCCATACGATGATGATATCTAGCCTTCCTGAGCTTTAACCAAACCTATCTCCTATTTTCCAAAACAAAAATCCCCAAGGCCCATGGGAAATGAATGATGAGTATTTGAGTTTCAATAGACTAAAATAGGTTGCCCATAGAAAACAAGAAAGCGGAGAAATGAAAAGATAACATACAAATGATTCATTTGAGGTTTTTGGTAAGATCTCATTTAACCATGTCAAATGGATTTGGAAGGGACAAAGCATATTTTATTGACTAAAATTTTGAGGTAGCCTATCCATTGTCATTGTATGCATCATCTTCTCTTGGAATTTGTTGAAAATCAAATGCTCATCATTCATTTCCCATGGGAATTGAGGATTTTTCTCTTGGAAAATAGGAGCTAGGTTTGGTTAAAGCTCAGGAAGCCTAGACATCATCATCATATGGATCATCTTCTCTCGGACTCTGTTTATGCAATGGTTCATCATCTTCAGAATCAAAGTATGCATGTCTCCTTCATGATTTTGTTGAAATTGGAGAATTTGTCTCACCATCATCAGAGTCTTCTAGACCTGCAGCTACAAGAAGATCTTGGGAATTTTTTGCATCATCTTGTGCCTTATTACTCATATAATTTTCCTCATCTTCCATGGCAACATCAGGTTCCTCCATATAATAATCATAAGCCTTGTGGTCCTTATCCTTCTTCTTTTTTTTCTTTTCCTTCTTTTGTTTCTTCTCAGACTGACCAACCTCATCATCGTCATCATCCCTATCCTTACACTTACTCTTCCATAATTCCTTTACACATTCAAATTTCTCCTCTTGTTGCATCACCCACTGAAGTTCTTCCTCTTGCTTTCTCCTTTCCATTTGAATCCTTCATTCTTCATCAACTTTTCGTTTTGCTTCATCAACCAAGACAAGTTGATGTGCTACTTTAATTATTTCTTTTTCTTTAATCCAATCATTTGTTTTCACTTCCATGTTTCCAAGATACATAAAGAATTTGATGATTTTTTATCCACCTTGAGTGCATCCCCAAACAATTCTAGGCTTGGTACATTGTAGAAACAAATTCCAAGAGAAGAAGATGCATACAATGACAATAGATAAGCTACCTCAAAATTTTAGTCAATCAAATATGCTTGTCCCTTCCAAATCCATTTGACATAGTTAAATTAGATCTTATAATTTTCCTCATCTTCCATGGCAACATCAGGTTCCTCCATATAAGAATCATAAGCCTTGTGGTCCTTATCCTTCTTCTTTTTCTTCTTTTCTTTCTTTTATTTCTTCTCAGACTGACTAGCCTCATCATCGTCATCATCCCTGTCCTTACACTTAATCTTCCATAATTCCTTCACATGTTCAAATTGCTCCTCTTGTTGCATCACCTGCTAAAGTTCTTCCTCTTAATTTATCCTTTCCATCTAAATCCTTTGTTCTTCATCAACTTTTCATTTTGCTTCATCAACCAAGACAAGTTGGTGTGCTACTTTAATTGTTTCTTTTTCTTTAAGCTAGTCATTTGTTTTCAGTTCCATGTTTCCAAGCATACATAAAGCATTTGATGAGTTTCTATCCACCTTAAGTGAATCCCCAATCAATTATAGGCTTGGTACATTGTAGAAACATATTCCAAGAGAAGATGATGCATACAATCATGATGGATAAGCTACCTCAAAATTTTAGTCAATCAAATATGCTTTGTCCCTTCCAAATCTATTTGACATAGTTAAATGAGATCTTATAATTTGCCTCATCTTCCATGGCAACATTAGGTTCCTCCATATAACAATCATAAGCCTTGTGGTCCTTATCCTTCTTTTGTTTCTTCTCAAACTAACCAGCCTCATCATCATCACCATCCGTGTCCTTATGCTTACTCTTCCATAATTCATTCACACATTCAAATTGCTCCTCTTGTTGCATCACCCACCGAAGTTCTTCCTCTTTCTTTCTCCTTTCCATCTGAATCCTTCATTCTTCATCAACTTTTCATTTTGTTTCATTAGCCAAGACAAGTTCTCGTGCTACTTTAATTATTTATTTTTCTTTAAGCCAATCATCTTTTTTTAGTTCCATGTTGCCAAGAATACATAAAGCATTTGATAAGTTTTTATCCACCTTAAGTGCATCCCCAATCAATTCTAGGCTTGGTGCATTGTAGAAATAGATTCCAGGAGAAGATGATGCATACAATGATGATGGATAATCTACCTCAAAATTTTAGTCAATCAAATATGCTTTGTCCCTTACAAATCCATTTGACATAGTTAAATGAGATCTTATCAAAAACCTCAAATGAATATCTGTATATTATCTTTTCATTTTTCCTCTTTCTTGTTTTTCATAGGAAACCTATTTTAGTCTTTATTTTAGAACATTTTTTGTGTCCTTCAATGTATTATGCTTTATCTTTCTATCAGATTCTAGATTAAAAGAACCTATAATTGAAAATGGATTAATTAATCTATTTTTATTTTATAGTCCCAAATAGGTGGATTAAATTATTTTGTTGTTAAACAAATCTTGTACAATGTAATGTCCCCTTTTCGAAATGAAACCAAGTTGAAAATCAAATGCTCATTGTTCATTTCCCATGGGCCTTGGGGACTTTTCTCTTGGAAAATAGGACTATAATAATAACTCAAGAGGATATTAATATCATAAAAGGGACCACCTAAGTGTTGGCACATAGACCAGGAAATTTTTATGTTGCAAATGGGGCAGCCATTGTGCTAGCCGAAAGGAGTCAATTTGATATTGCAAAGGAAATTTTTACACAGGTACAAGAAGCTGCTACAGGAAACACCTTTGTTCAAAAGCTTCATGTGTGGGTAAATCTAGCACATGTTTACTTTGCACAAGTACATTTTGTGCTTGCAATGAAAATGTTTATGCTACAAATGGGGCAGCCATTGTAAAGTGTTGGCACAGAGACCAGGAAATGTTTATGTTGCAAATGGGGCAGCCATTGTGGTAGCTTAAAGGGGTCAATTTGATATTGCAAAGAAAATATTTACACAGGTACAAGAAGTTGTTGTAGGAAACATCTTTGTTCAGATGCTTGATGTGTGGGTAAATCTAGGACATGTTTACTTTGCACAATGATAGTTTGCGCTTGCAGTGAAAATGTATCAAAATTGTTTGAGGAAATTCTATTTTGGCACTGACACCCAAATTTTATTATATTTAGCTTGAACACATTATGAAGCAGAACAGTGGAAAGATTGTAAAATAATATTATTAAGAGCAATAGATTGTAATGAACGTTTCAAATTTGTGTTTAATGTAATGAGGGTTTCAAATTACCTCTGAATTCGTTGCAGAGTGTGTCCCCAAATCTGATTTTACTATAGAGGGCCTCAATGAATTCAAATTCGTTGTAGCAAACTCTGAATTCCTTGTGCTTTCCCACCTTTTCAAAAGTCTCCAGGTCCTCTCTAAATCATTATCACCCATGCAAGTAGTCTCTATAACTGATCAAAATGACTCATGCCAATCTAACAAATGAAACGAGGTCTACAACAAATGAATCTACAATGAACGTGAATAATCACGCCAATACATCGTGCACATGAATACATCACGCCAATTATCGGCCGACTTGTTTTTTAGAAGTTTTGTCTAATTTTGATATGATGACTAAATATGTCTAATTTGGATTTGATGACTAACTATTTAGTCATTTTTATTTCTGTGACTAAATAATTTTTTAGTCAATGACCAAATTACTCATTTATTTACTCATTTATAGCTAAGTTTCAAAAAATGAGTAGAATTTAGTCATTTTTAGTTGTTGTGACTAAAAGTTTTAGTCACCTAGTCATTTATTTGCCAAATTCTACTAGTGTAATAATTTCTAAGGTTTTCAAGTGTTCTAGACTCAATTGTCATATCATTTTTTCTCTAATATGCTTTGATACCATGTTGGAGTTGATTATTAAACCCCACAACTTCTAGAAATTTCCTACAACCAAAACTCCTATCACATGAAGTCCATTGATTGTGGTATGCAACCTTGAGAAATAAATTTATCTAAAAGGGTGCCATGATTGAGCTTCTATATTAAATGATTGTAGATTGGATGATTACAATAATGAATATATAATCCTTATAAAAGGAAAAAGAAAAAAATAACCCTAGATGAAACCTTAGGTGAGGATCAAATTAGATGATGAAAATTTTCCTTATCATATGCTATGAGAAAAAAAATATGACCTAAAAAATTAAAAACACTCCTAAGTTTAGCTTAAGTGTAATAAAGTAAAAAGAGGACCTAATTAATTAATTAATTAGGTTATATGCCTATTTTTTCAACTATTCAAATTTGAGTGTTTAGATAGTTGATCTTAAGGTTTTTGGCCTTTCTAGATGTAACAATGATGCTTATTTAGCTCCAAGATCAGCCAATTTTTCCCCAAGGCTTGATCTCTAAAAAAGTGGATAGGAAGTCACATAGTTGACGCTCCTAGGAATCACCTGCAACCAAAAAACTTATCACATGAAGAGAGAAAAAGTAATTGGTTGTGTTATGCAACCTTGAGAAATAAATTTATTCAAAAAGGGTCCATGATTGAGCTTCTTGTAAGGCCTTTCTAATGTTCAATCAACTTGGTGTTCATGAGTGGACACAAAATTTAGAGAACATGTTCCTAACTAAATAGTTCACCAAACCCTCACAAAGGCTTCATTAAATTATCAACCAGAGATCATAAGCTTTTGACAGTGCTAGAACTATATGTGCATTCAAGGATCCTAACTATGCCCTATATTGATGAAACATAGGTGGTCACACATGTAATGAAAACTATAAAGGTTGAAAAGGAAAATAAACTATCAAATTACAAAGAAAGGGAATTAACATGAATCTGTTGCTTATGCTTCATGTGCCTTTTTATTAATGTCATAATTGCTAACTACTAAATATGAACTTGAAACTAACTAACACTACTGACTTTTGGCTCCTAACTTCTTCGGAAACTAACTCAATATAATGTTACAGAATGCAATTCATGCTACAGTACATCATTCGTCGAATTCACATACATGTAAGTAATAATTCATATAAATAGATACAATAATATAACATTTAATATAATGTAGAAAATAGGGTAGGTTGATAGTACCTCAAGTGGCCCTTACTCGAGTTGTTGCACCACAGGAGATATCAAATGTGCACAATTGATCAACAAATCATGACAGTAACTAAAATCCTTTATTGCATAAGAACTAAACTTATTACATTATAACAAGAATATTTATAATATTTCCCATTTAGAGATACATATCCATTACAACTAAATAACATAAAACTAGCAGTAATGAAGTATTGTTTGCTAAAACAATCAAAACTAGAACTAAAAACTAGATTTTCTACTCAACGACCGATCTCAATATATAGGCACGGGAGGATTTTTATTCACAAAAGGACTAAAAAAAAACATTAATGCATAGGTACACTCTCCCTCAAGAATATGGAGAGGACTAGTCTGTGTAACTGATAACCATAATTGAAAAAGATAGAAGAAGAGAATTCAAACTATAACTTTACCCTAATGGTATGAAAAAGATGTGCTCTATGCAAATTGTCACATCATTAATCTTTTCCACTCATAGTAGACTCCTTCTTGTCATCTTATTTAGTGTTGGTGATGACTCATATTCTACCATTCAATGGTTTTCTTTAATCCTTCCTAAAATTTTCATGTTTCAAGTGTTTTGGTTTCTCCTCTACAACTGGTTGCAATCTTATGTTGTGGGTTGTAAATCCAATTGCTACATGTTTTAGTTCTCCTTAGCTACAAAATATTAGTTTCATGCTAAAGCATACAAATCATTAACAATCATGAATAAAGTATAGAATCATACTAAATTTCATGAACATTCATGTATCCACACATACAAATACCATCATATCATAATTATATTTCCACATACTAAAGTCTAGTTTAAGATGCATGAAAGATAAAAGATGTATAAGTCTTAGGACTGTCTATGAACTTGGTAGGTTGAAATACTAAGTCATGAAATTAATGAAAGAAAACTAGCTATTATCTAAGCTCATCATTCCCCCCAACTAAGTATTTTGCTTGTCCTCAAGAAACTTTCAAGGTTGGAGGTTGTACTGCAGGGTTATTTCTCTGAGATCTGCCATAATGTTAACTCCCTTCATCTGCTTCAAATAGTATCCCTTCTAATCCAAAATCTTTGCTAGCCTTCTCTTTTCTTTTGCTTCTTATTCCCCTCTCTTCCTCCATGTCCAAAGTGTTATAGGAAATAGGAGGATGGGAGGATGAAAGACAAGTAGAAACTAGACCACTCCATTTTTCCATGCAAGGTCCATGTACTTGTGATATCTATGAGTCATGGTTACATAATTATAGAGATAATGTGGCTCCTTTCTTCATAATTTAGGTGAAAGCTCTTCCCATCTTCTTTGTACAAACTGGAAGGATTCATGAAGGGTTCCTGCTACTAGTTTATTTTCTCTTGTATAGTCTTGTTTCTTGCAATTCATTATTATTTCTTAAAATCCATTATAATCTAGGAGGCTCAACCACTGGTCAATGAACACATTTGGATTCATTGATTCTTTTCTAATATGTATGGTAATGGATTTTTTTTTCTTGGTACCCCAGTAGGATTGTTCCCCTTTGGTGCTCATTTCTAATGTAGGAGGCCCAAGATCTTATTTGAAGGTCTCCCACAAACATCAGTGGATTCCGTTAAGTCTCATATGGGAGAACATAATTGTGTAAGTATAATTCACGTAACTGGTCCTACATGTCTGGTGTAGAATTGAAGAAAGTATCTAAAAACACAAAAAAAAAATTCATGGAAATAGGCAGATCACTAATCAACTGGTTGAGTTGAAAAAACAAGTATTTTTCTTGCAAAAAAAATGCATAAGCCCTTGCAGGTGGCATGCATTTGAACAACTATGTTGTTTTATCTTCCATCATCTCAATTTTTACTTTCAAATTTTTCACTTATGTCTCCTATTGTTCAAGTTCCTTGGTGTGATTGGATATTAATTCAACTTTTTCTTTCTCCCAATCCTTCTTCCTTTGAGAGATATTGGATGATTTTCCACAATTCAACACCCAAGGGGACCACAGTTGGCCCATTATGGGTTCTAACTTGAGGAATTGGGCCTTAAGATATTGGCTCTTTATTTCCTTCTTCAACCATAGCAAGATGTGCAAGTACCTCCAATTTAGACCCATGCTCAAACTTAAATATTTTTTCCTCTAATTCTTTGATCCTAGAATCCCACTCACTATCCTTTTTCTAATAAGATTTTAACAATTCTTTCAATTCTTTTATTCTTTCCATTGCTTCCTACAACTCTTTGCTAATATTCCTTTGTTCAATAAAGAATTCATCTTTTTCCAAAAACTACTCATCCCTTTTTGCACTTGTGTATTAAAAACCCTTTGAAATATTCCTTTTTGGAGATCTTCTCATTTTCTTTTCCACAAAAACATCCTCTAAATCAAATTTAGAGGTACTAGTAAAATACCAAGACTATACAATAGGTTCCTTTACCTTATCACCAGAGTCATTCTCCTTTGAATCCTTATCTATGTCTACCATTACAACATCCTCTTCCTAATTTTTGATTGATCCTCTCATGGACCCTTTCTTCTCTAGGTGATGTGATCACCTCTTGGGTTGTGCGGGTCTCTTTTTCCTTCTTGTAGGTGTTGAAGAAGAGGCTCCAATTTTTCTTTTCTTTCCTTTTTGTGGTTTTCTAGAAATAGGGGTTTCTTGTTTATCTTTTGTTGTGGGTTGCTTAGCAGAGGCTACAGGCTGAGTTTCTTGCAATCCCCACTTCTTTGGCTCTCCCGTGCTATGGGTAGGTAAGACAATAGGGGAGATAGAGGGAATTTCCCTTTCTGGAACATTTTCTTTAAGGATATTGTTGATATTGTTATAATTAAAAAAAATTCCCAAGAAAAATTTGGAAATTGAGTCCTAAGACTCCTCTTTATCAATAGTGTAACCAAGCATAAATGAGACAATGATGTATTGTTTCTTTTCCTCTTGTACTAAAACGACATTCTCTTTAACAAATTATACAAGAAATTAGGAACATTTACATGTGTACCATGGTGAATATGACTTAATAGTTTAAAATGAATTGTGTATAAAAAATATTGTCTGTCATCACATATCAAATACTTAACTACATAGGAAGCAACTGAAGCCCAAATCTAGGGTAAAGACAATCATTTAGTATCTTAAGAAGAGGAATATAGATTTTCTCCTGCTATCTGAATTTGTTACTTGCAAAAATAGAATCTACCCTAACTAGAGACTCTTCTCCTATCTTTGGAAATCCAAATACTTCAACAATGGTAGCTTCTAAAGCATCTACCCTTAAAACCCTAACAAATGCTTCATCATTCTATAATGTGGTTGCAAACCATTGGGTCATAACCTCATTAAATTATGTGAGCTTTAGAAAATATTGTAACCAACCAGCTTGCTGAAAAATGGGAAAAACTAGCCTATCCTCCAATAGTTGGTCATGTTCCACTATTTCTTTGTGTATTATATCACCTCCCATGGTATACTTCAATAATTGAACTCCTCAATTCTACCCTGTTCTTGTTATACCACCTCAATTAACCACTTATACTATGCTAGAATGATGTTCTTATTCAAATGCACCTTTCAATTCAACTGAGCTAAGAACCCTTTCCTCTCCTCTAAACTTTGTGTATTTTGAAAATGGAGTAAAACAAGGAAAAGGTTTTGCAAAGAGCTTTTGAGAACCAAGAAAACTAAGGAATACCACTCCCCCAACTAAAGATATTAAGTGTCCTCACTTAGTGGGTATGGTTTTAGCAGAGGGTTAGATGAAAATTAGTGGAAAATTAATTAAGATATGTTGCATGCATGAATGGACTATAAACATTCAGAAAAATCAAGAATCAGCCATGTTAATTATGTTAAGTTAATGTGTAGTGTACCTATAAGAATTGGTTGAAATAAAATTCAACTCATGTGAATTAATTGAATGACTGCTTGCAACATGATTTGAAGTGGTGTGCCTTGATTTCAATGAATTTTGTGTTGTCGTAATTTGAAATGAATGATAGCATATATGTGACACATGGAAAATGATGGAATGAAAAGGTTATAGAGTGTACGAAATAGGTGATGTGAGATTAATTACATGGGACATTATAATTGATAAATATGGTAGGATTTCTATGTGTGAATGGATGTAATAAGTTGTACGTAATGGAAATGGAATATGTATGGTTACATGTACGAAAGGATAGGTTATGAAGTGATAGATGTGCAATTAATGTGGATGGTAATATGAAATGATTGACAGAAAAGTGCTATGGGCTCATGTAATAATAGGCCCCTTTTGTAAGTTTGTCACCTAGAGGTGTGATGTTGTAGCTCCCTATTGCTTCTACGACTATCTAAAAAAATGAATTATTGTCGATTGTCACTTGTGTATTGTGTGCATGTGAAATATGTGATAAAATTATACTCATGGAACATCAGTGGGAAAGTTATGTAGCTCATCTACTAATTCAATTGTAGAACTAGTTGTCTCTATTATTGAATTTTCAATTATAGGTTCAAACTGTTGAATTAATGTAAGAAGGAAGTCATCCTTCTGCAATGGTTTCTTATAAAGCTTCAATATGTGTCTATTAACTGGAAATGAGAACCTTACTACATCAATTGTTTGTATTTATACTACTCCATTAGGAAATACATGTGTTATCTCATATGACCCAAGCCATCTGGTTTGCAATTTCCCTTTGTAATCTTTATATCTAGATTCATAAAGCAGAGCCCAATCACTTGTACTAAATTTTGTTGTCTTAATAAATTGATCATTCCAATGGATTCTTTGATCTTGGAAAAATTTAGTGTGGTGTATGTCCTCCATTCTGATTTCATCTAGTGCATTTAGGTTGTGCAATCTTTCCTGCTATGTTGTTGACAAATCCATGCCCAATGTAATTGTTGTTCTCAATGTTTTATACTCAAACTCTATAGGAAGTATTGCTTTCTTACCATACACTAGTTCATATGGTGTAAAGCCTATTGTGGTCTTCTAAGTTGTTTTATAAGCCCAAAATACCTCAGGAAATTTGGTTGCCCAATCCTTCTTATGAACTTGCATTGTATTTGTGAGGATGTTTTCAATTTCCCTGTTGGTGACTTCCACTTTCCCATTTGCTTGAGGGTGATAAGGTTTGGAATTATTGTGTCTGATCTCATATTCTTGAACCAATTTTGTGATCAGATATAATGTAAATTGGGGTCCTTGGTCTATGATAATTTCTCTTGGAACTCCATATCTTGTGAATATATCTTCATAGAAAAAATTCTCCATATTCCCATCTCTTGCAAACTATAAAGCCTTAACCTCTACCCATTTTGTAAGGTAATTTGTGCAGACTAGTATGTACTCTTTATTATTTGATGTTGGTGAGATAGGTCCAATAATGTCTAATACCCATTTGTCAAATGGTGTTATTTCTAACTATGTTTGCAATGGAATTTTATCTTATTTTATTGGCTTCCAATTCTTTGACATCTATCACAACTCCTAGTATATTTCACTACATCTTTATAAAGAGTTGGACAATAATAGCCAATATTCAAAATTTTAAGAGGTATCCTCCTTGCTATAAAGTTTCCCCCATAGGGTTCATCATGGCATGCTCTAAGGATATCATATACTTCATCTTCTCGAATACATCTTCACATTATGTTGTCTGGGCCTATGTAGAATAAGTATCCGGTTATCCATGAGTAGGGAAAACTCTTGTGAACTAATTACCTCTTCTCCCTTGGTGAGAAATGAGGTTGTGTCTTTCCTGCTGTAAGAGAGGGGGACCAACCATGTTCAAGGCCCTAGGTCACGAAGATCCAAGAGCAGAAGGCTTCCCTAACTTACCTCAACTTAAAGAGGTTTTTGGAGATGAGGGACGAGAATGATGAGGACTATAAGGTCCTTCAATCACTCTGCAGACCCAAAACTTAGAATGGAGCTAGGCAAGCCATTTTTTAGGTTCAACACTACACCTCAGGAAGTTCTCTACCCGAGGACAAAAGCATGGTCTCGAGACGACAGTGCGGTGTGCTGGCATCTCTCAAGTGCGCTGGCATCTGTACGACCAAAGGAATAAAGAGATAAGGTTAAACTCTAGAAAACTGACTAACAACCCAACTAACTACTTCCAAAGGGCCAAAACAACACTATGAAGTAGACAAGATATGCTCTACTATGATAAAGTAAATACACAAGAGTTAGGGTGGAAAGAATAATCTCACAAAGGAATTCGTTCACTAGTTAGCTCCCAGTAACACGTTCAACTACACACAAAGAGGAGGAAATTTTGGTTGGAGCTATTAAGGGGTCTGCCTCAATCAAACCCCCACTTTGGTGTTTCCACCTTCACAGACAACCAAGTTTGCAATAATGGAGAAAAAGTATGATAAAGGAAGCAATAAAGTAAAGAACACTAAAACACTACAAAATAGTAAATGTGCTTACTCAACCAAGTAATAGAGGAGAGGAGTGGGAAGCTTACCACATCCACCAAGAGCACTCAAGCCTAATGGGGGAGAAAATAAGAGTACTCGAGCCTCTAGTGCAATGGTGTTGTCCCACACTTGCTCTACTGAATTGGGGGAGTGATGTTGTTGCTGCTAAAAGTGTTGGAATGGAGACTAGGATGCTTCAGCTTGTGAGAAAGATTGCTTGAAGGATTCCAAAGAAGTTTTGAAGAAGTTGAAATGTATGTAGGAGGGAATTTTAAGGAAAGATGAAGAAAATGACCATATTCGGGTCAATCAGCTAAAGAGGGAGTTACAAGTCATCTACCAATGAGAAGTGTAACACCTCTATAGGCTCCAGCCATAGGAATCTGTAGGGATGTAAGTGTGCCACACAGACATCTGCACGTCACGTGGGCATCCCCGACAGAAATTCCTTTGTCAACGCTCAAAATAGGCACAAAGTGGAATGAAGGCAGCAGGCTTATGTGGAATTTAGCATCTGAAGTTGGTTTTCTAAAGTGGAGAAAGGAAAAAGGGGAATTTGCATAAGGGGTGCAAATTTACTCCTATACATTTTTCCCCCACTTTAGCAAGCATGAATACTAATGAGTACTTCTGTAAATTAGATCAAACAATAGAAGGGTTAGAAATGTATACCTGAACCGTCGAGAAGCAGACCACGAACCTGAAGGTGTCAGGAAAGCGAAGGACTTCATAGCTTCTCATAACTATGAAGTTGAAGAAAGAAAGTGTCTTACAGGCTCGTGGACCTATAAGGAGGCAAACCACAAGATCTCTCACATGAAGGAAGCCCCGTGAAGTAAGCACCTTACAAGCCCATAGACCTGCAAGGAAGGTGTCCCCCAAGAACTCTCACATGGAGGATACCCCAGGAAGCGTCCCCCAAGATCTCTCACATGGAGGAAGATAGGAAAGTGCCCTATAGACCCGTAGACCTGCAGGGAAGGTTTCCTTCAAGATCTCTCACATGAAGGAAACCCAAGAAAGCACCCTATAGACCCGTAGACCTGCAGGGGAGCCACCCCCAAGATTTCTCGCATACAGGAAGCTCAAAGGAAGCACCCTATAGGATCTCAGACCTATAGGGAGGTATCCCTCAAGATCTCTTATATGGAGGAAACCTAGGAAAGCCGACTCCACAGAGTCAAAAAGCGTCCATGTAGGAAAGTAAGCGGACAGTCACGCAGATCGTTGACAATTTGGAAGACTTTCAAAGGGTTCCCTCAGGAACCCATTGTGAAGAGGGGGTCCACTCAAGGGATGCACAGTTCGAAAGTAGATGTTTTCTTTCTCAAATCAATCCATCATCATGGGATCCTTTTGAAAGATGTTCACTTCATCAAGGAATTTGAAAGGAAGAATATGCCCCCATGTGAGGGGAAGGTCAAAGTTGTTCCTGCTTTGGAGGAAGGTTTTCAAGTTCTTTCTTTATGAACCCATGATGAAGGAAACATGTTCCATTAGGGTTCCAAGTTGAGAATGCAATTCTGAAGAAAGGTTTATGAATATTTTCAAGAAAAGATTCATTGGCAATGAATAAATTTTCTAAAAATTGAAATGTTGAAGAAGTGGTGTTGTCACACATAAGAGGGACAACTCAAGCAAAGAAGAGAGAAAGATAAAGGAAAAAAAAAGAGATAAAATAACATGAACAAAGGGCATAGGGGTAGCCTAATATTTCAGGGTTAGAACTGCTCATAAATATATATATATATAGTAATAGTATATAAATGAACTGTCATCAACCCCCTATTATATTAGACCATATGAAGAATGCACGAAAAGACAAAGTAAAAATAAAAAATTGGGTCAACATGGAAGGGAAACCTAAATGCCCCCAGTGCTTTCCATCGTCCCCAATTTACCAAAAATCAAGTCACAAACATGGAAGAATGATGATACAAATAGAGGAAGGTTTACGACACAAAAACCACGCATGTATCCAAGCACCAAGAGGGGTGACAAGGGTCATCTAGGAACACATAGCACAATCACGGAGGAACACATCATCACACACACACACACACACATCTAATCTAAAGATCAAGAAGAGGCCTCCTCCTAACACTGATCGACCAAGAGGTCATCCGCTTCCCACTCTAGATCATCATAGGGGGAAGGAGGATGAGCCTGCAGTGATGGGACGTTAAGAGGAGGAGTATCCGGCCCTCTCGTAACAAGGGGTAAGGAAGAGGGCCCCGCAAGGTCCTCTTCATCAAGCTCTTGTGGAGCTAGGGTCTGTGATTTCACAAACATCGCTGACAAGGCCGGAACTTCATCCACAGAGTTAAACTTGCACCTTATAAGAGTGCCATGTTTAACCTCAACGGACGAGGCAGGCTACGCCTAAGATTCACCACTAGGCTCACCGAACGATTCAGGAGCGGTGACAAACTCAGGAGAAGCTGAGATTGGTTCTATCACTAGGACAGAACGAGTCAGCACGCGACCACCTTGTGAAGAAGGTGGGCTCCTCTTTTGTTCCTTATTGTAGGAGGAACTACTGTCCACCTCCTACTTCATCAGAGGATGCGAGCTCCCAACAGATGAGGCAAGAGGTGCAAAGGAAGAGGAGGAGAAGAAAACCATAGTAGACACCACCAAGGTGTTCGTAATATCTAAGGGTTTCAAGAAAGATGGGACATCCAGAACAGACATCAACAAAGGTGACTCCATCGAAGGAGCGATGAACACATGTACCCCCTTGGGGTTAGGCACATTCGTACTCGCAGCAAAAGCCGAAAGCAATGCATAACTAGACTAAAGGGAAGTAGAGGGAAGGGGAGAGGAAGACGCTGCAGGAGGCCCTAAAGTAAGGGCGGTCATCTCTTCTACCTTCCTCTGTGAGGTGGCCTGCTCAGCTAGAAGATCCTTTCGTCAGTGTTTGTGCTCGCTTGCAAGGTGGTTTCTATGACTCTTTGAATTGGAGGCCAGAGGCTACAAAGGAACAAAAAGCTCTTGGTCAACCATGGGAATTTCCACTACAACTGTCTCTGGTAGAGGAATGAATTCCTCTACGGGAGCAAGAGGAGCAGATTGAGAAGCAGCGGGGGAGTCGACTCAAGTGCCTCGGCAGTGGGCCTCTTCCCGTTCATCACCTTGGGAGCAAGAGATGTAGGAGGTTGTGGATTGAATTCCCTTCAAGAACCTATTTTTCTATTGTATAAGTTGTACCAGGGTCCGGGGTATTCATTAGGGAGATCTGAGATCTTGAGCTTGGGCCTGCACCAGGGAGGTATCATCGGACTCAATGGATAGCTGCTAGGCTGACTCATCCAATACTCCTCCCAAGAAAGTGGAGAGGACAAGGCAATCTGGGAAAAGGCAACCTTCTATTTTCCTTTACGGGAAGGAGAGGGAGCTAGTGTGGACTTCTCCTCTCCCTTCTGGCAAGGGGGAGTGGTCAGTGTAGGCTTCTCCTTCCCCTCTTGGGAAGAGGAGGTGATCGACTATTGTATCATAGGAAGGGTCAGTTTTAGTTGTCCCTTGCCCCTAATCTTATACTTCACATAATTATTGTAAAGTACGTCCATTCTTGGAGGAAGCAAATTGACTGGGGCTGGCCAAAAGTGATCCAACAGATACCCACCATAGGACACCAAGGACTGGTATCCAATGTCATGTACTACATGCACGACACCTTCATGGAAAATTTTAAAAATTTGTGAACAATGGAGGCAATTCCATTCATGGAAGCTAGCCAGGGTATGCTAGCTTCAGCCTGAATAAATCTAACTCCAAAATAACATCGAAAACTATGTCAACAACCCTAGGTCCAACTAGGACAGACAAAGTTATCGAGCCATATGGTTTAAGACACATACCATCATGCATACAGATGGTAGATTTTGTTTCTTCATATTCTTCCCTCTGTAATGAATTCAATACTAATTTTTCTTCTGTAATGACATTCACACGTCTCGCAGGGTCTACCAAGACCCGCATCATAATGTTACCATTGAGCTGAGCGAGAATGTAGAGGGGAGAGGGCTTGTTGTTTAAGGGAAAGTCTTGCGACGTGAATGTTATGTCTGGTGAACCGGGTGCAGGTAGAGTAGTAGAAGTCACCATGACCATGTTAACATAGGCCTCAGGTTGAGTAATATAATCAATGGGATCGATAACCATGTTAGCAGAATGTGACGGAAATGGGTTCGTGTATATCTAAAATTCACTATTAGCTTTGGCCATTGATTTGTTAGCATTTTTTTACTCCCATCGAGACGAATGGTACCATCCTCAATGTGATCCTGTATCTCATAATGCAGTTGCATACAATGTTCGGTATCATGCCCATTAACTCGATGGTATTGACAATAAGTTCTTCCATCATACTAATTAGGGTAAGGCTCCTTAAGAGGCTTAGTACTTGGCAAGGTTATGATCTTATCCCTCAAAAACTTCTGTAAGATAGAAGAATAAGATTTTGATAGCTTTGTGAAGTTTCGGCTACGTCTGAGGCCATTGTCATCAACATCAGCTACTACATTTGTAACAACCTCACCTTTCCCAAAGATTGATACGATGGATTTTCCTTCAGAACGAGAGTGCGAGGAGGATCCCCCGAACTGAACAACCATCTATTTGTACTCTCATAGGGTTGCACACAAATGTGTGAAAGAAGGATACTTCATAAGGGTGAACTTCTCTTGCCAATGCCTTTGTAAGTTCCCTATGAATACCTTTTGTACATAAGAATTGGGCAGCTGATATGAGATTTGTGAAAGGAGCGCTTGATAGCGTGCTATGAAATCAGTGATTTTTCATTGTCTCCTTGTTTACATCAGATGAGATCCGAGAAGGTCATCTTTGGCCCTATATTAGCTTGAAGTTGTCTAAGGAATTGATTTACAAGTTGGTCAAATGAGAAAATGGAATTGTCAGGTAAGGAACAATACCATTCTAGTGTTGTATCCTTGAGTGATCGAGGAAATAGTGTGGCCATCAACACATCGTGATGGAAGAAATATGTGCATAAGACGTTAAAGTCAGACACGTGTCTACAGATCCCCTTTACTACCATATTTTTCAAATTTAGGGATCTCCATTCCTTGAGGGAAGGGAGTGTTTAGAATTGCAACCAACAATGGGCTATGCCAGAAGAAGGGCTGAAAGATAGGTTGGGCAGAGGCTTGGGAGAGACTTTCCAACTGGATCTGCATCTTACCCATATTTTGAAGAAGAGTATTCAAAATAGGGTCATTAGAAGATAGAGAGCTAGAGGAACCTCCTCCATAACCACTGTGAAAGCCACCTCCAGAACCGCCACTGATGTGACCTCTGCCAGAACCACTACCAGAACCACCACCACTAGTAGGTCCTTCGTCGGAACCACCTCCGCTTCTAGAGCCACCACCATGACCTCCACCGGAACCACTTCCACCAGCACCACCTCCACTGCCAAATCCACTGCCACTACCAAGGCCTCCACCACTCATCCTGCCAAAACCTCCACCACTAGAGGTGCAGGAGGGGTGAAGCTAAAGCCCAAGGGGATCTTGTTTACTTTGATAGTTTCAGGTTTTTCAGAGACAAAAGGGATGTTGATAGAAGGGACCACATCGGCCATGTAGATAGATGTGGGAGGCATTGATACTCCTAACTATCCCTCATAATCTTCAAAAGAGGCTCCTTGCATAAAACTAGGAATATTCGAAGGAGCACATGCTTCTGTCAGACTAGTAAGACTAGCTAGGAGTTCCAAGCCTGTTCAATCTTTTCCAATCATATAATTTAATTCACTAATGACCTGAGTGGCCCTAGCCATCTTTGGGTTCATTTCCAAGTGATTTTCCAAGGTACCCAACCCTTTACTAAGGGTGGAGACATATTCCGAAGGGATTTGAACAGCCTCATACTCATCCACCGATGATGGTGTAGGAGATGCAGGACGAGTGGGAACATGATCAGTCTCGTCAGAGAATCCTACCTCACCCCTTGAAAACTACTCCTGCATGGCTAGACTAATGGGGGGACCAGAGAAAAGGCCTATAGAGAAACCAATATTGAACATCCTTTCTATCGGGAGGTGTTGTATACTTCTCCTAACAATATACCTGGAATTTGTGGACTGGGTTGTGATGCTCATAAACCTTCACAACACTCAAGAATACAATGGTCATGAAGTACATGGGAGAAGCCTCAACACCAACAGATGAACAGACGTTGGTTCATGTCAGGTTCACCAAAAATTTAAGAGAGGGGGACCAATCACGTTCAAGGCCCCAAGTCATAAAGAGCCAAGAGCGGAAGGCTGCCCTAACTTACCTCAACTTAAAGGGGTGTTTGGAGATGAGGGACAAGAATGATGAGGACTATAAGATACTTCAATCACTCTGTAGACCCAAAACTCAAAATGAAGCTAGGTGAGCCAATTTTTGGGTTCAACACTACACCTCACGAAGTTCTCTACCCGAGGACGAAAGCCCAGTCCTAGTATGACAGTGCGGTGCACTGGCATCTCTCAAGTGTATTGGCGTTCGTACAACTAGAGGACTAAAGAGACAAGGTTAATCTCTAGAAAACTAACTAATGACCCAAATAACTACTTCCAAATGGCCAAAACAACAATATGAAGCAGACAAGATATGCTCTAATATGATAAAGTAAATACACAAGAGTTAGGGTGGCAAGAATAATCTCACAAAGGAATTCGTTCACCAGCTAGCTCTTGTTGTGCATGTTTTGTAAACACGCCCTGCCCTAGGTAGGGACCCCTTTTTTTTTGCTCTCGACAGGCTACTTTGCTCCTGTCTTGTTTTGTGTGCCCCCTTTTCCAAGCCCAAATTGGTTATGTTCCCTCAAACGATCAAATCCCCCTGACCAAATTCACCTACTTGGGGTATTCAAATCTGGGGAGAAACAAAGTCCCCCATCCCTTTTCTACCTTTTGTCTTATTCCCGCTTGCTTGGTCCCTAATCGCTTGATTCTCTTTTTTCTACATTTTTTACTCTAGGGACAAATTTCTAGTGGATTTGGGATATTTTTGTGGTGCCTAAGTGAACTGCCAAAGTTTCATCAATGTTTCGTTAAGTTTCAGTGGTTTTAGAACTTTCCCTACGTAACTCCCTCCATCTTTGGCTTTTTTGAAACATCTGTGGACCCTCGACGATCCGCTTTCCACATTTTTTACTTTGGGGTAAAATTTTTGGTGGATTTGGGATGTTTTGTGGTGCCTAAATGAACTACCAAGGTTTTGTCAATGTTTCATTAAGTTTCAGTGGTTTCAGAACTTTCCCTCTAGAACTCCCTCCCTCTTTGGCTATTTTGAAACATTCGTGGACCCCTGATGGTCCACTTTCCACATTTTTGACTTTGGGGACAACTTTTCGGTGGATTTGGGATGTTTTTGTGGTGCCTAAGTGAACTGCCAAGGTTTTGTCAACATTTCGTTAAGTTTCAGTGGTTTCAGAACTTTCCCTCCAAAATTCCCTCCCTCTATGGCCGTTTTAAAACATCCATGGACCCCCGACAGTCCGCTTTCCACATTTTTGACTTTGGGGACAACTTTTTGGTGGATTTGGGATGTTTTTGTGGTGCCTAAGTGAACTGCCAAGGTTTTGTCAATGTTTCGTTAAGTTTCGGGGGTTTTGGAACTCTGTCCCTCTTTCGTTGTTTTGGAACATCCGTGGAGCCCCGACGACCTGGCCTCCGGGACTTCGTCCCTCCATCGCCATTTTGAACATCCGTGGAGCCCCGGTGACCCAGCCTCTGGGACCCACCCATCCATGGCCATTTTGAACATCCCTGGAGCCCCGACGACCCGACCTCGTGACTCGGCCCCTCCGTAGTCGTTTCCGGGACTCTGTCCCTCCCTGGCCATTTTGAACATCCATCAGCACCCGACCTCCGGAATCCGGCACCTCTGTGGCCATTTTTGGGATTCCATCCCTTTGTGGCCGTTTCTGGGACTCCACCCCTCCGTCACCATTTGAGAATTTCCTTCCGGGCCATCGTGTGCTCATTGCCTTTTCAAAAGAGTGGTAACCCTCTGGCTTTCACCTTCCAAACTTCTGATTTTTTTTCGAATGAGTCCAATCTTAAGGAAGTTTTTCTGGGCACTCTTCCTTCCCCTTTTCCCATGCGCTATAATTGAAAAATATTGGTTTTGCTATGTTTTGTGAGGTCCGAGAACTTCCCTTCCGGTTTGTTGTCCCTTGTTTGCTGCCCATCCCCTTGGGCCCGCATTAATGTTTATGATCCAAATGAGCTCCAAATATGAATATTATGATCTTTTGATGATGCATGGATGGATCTAACAAGGATTTTGCAAGATTTGACTAATGTTTTCCTTGATTTGTGTATGAAAGTACTTATGGCGTTTCATGTACGCAGGATTCAAGGAGCCTACTGTAGGTCTGTTAAGAGACCCATCGAGAAAGTTGAACAAGGAATGCACATAGCTCCTGTCACCATTTATTTCATATTCGCCTCTCTCGCTAGCACCCACCAATAGGGTTGGCATTAGAAGGTCTGTGCCAAGGAAGTCAAGGACAAAAATGCAAGAGGGTGGCCTTGAAGAAAGCATAAGGGAGCTATCTGCCCAAATCAGACACAACCAATCCATTGATGCCAGTTGTCGATAGGCCTATTTGATCCAATGAAGAACATAGCAAATGAATCAAGCAAAGGGCAGCTTTCAAGTAGTTTCAACTACAGTAAAAGGGTAATCAACTAAATGACAAAATTGCTACAGCACCTGAGCACTAGATGACAAAACAGGGAAAAGACAAGGATGTATTTTAAATTGTTGGATAATGGGTGGTAGGTGAAACCCTAATGTAATCAAATCTGGGCCACTCATTGTGAAATAATCCTAGCCATTCATTTGGGCTTTGGAAAACTATAAATAGGGGCTTGCCCCTCATTTGTAAAGGGTTGGAGAGCTATTATAGAAAGCATTTATAGAAATAGAAGACAACATTGCATGATTTTATGGATGTTCTCTTTGATTTATGGATGGTTCTACCTTCTATGTTAGTTTTAGTATTAATTACTTGAATGGCTATCATGATGGTGTTGTTGTTATAGTATTTGATGAATTTCTAGCTCAATATTTTTGTGGTTCATTGATGATGAGTCACTTTGCAAAGCTAGTCTGAACTCTTTACTTCATTGCTACAACTTAGTTCAATTACATGTGCATGATGTGTGTGGAATCTAAAAATCTGCAGTCTTTAGAAGATTGCACTAGTTTTGTGTAGCTGCAGGTTCTCTTGGTCAAACAAAACTTAGTTTTAGGGAGTTTGTGTACTGTAGCAGCCTCCATGATCATTGTTCATTTGTAGTTTCAGATCCAAGAACCTTCTCTCTTCCCTGCCCTTTTTCCTTTTTTTTTAATGATTGACCTATGCTAAGGTTCATTGCACATTGTAAATCTAAATCCAATGATGAAATGGATTTCAAGACTATTGTTTGAACCTGCAGCAAACGCACATCAACTCTCCCATCCTAAAAACTCCATTTCCATATCCAACTTCCCACGCTTTGTCACTCATCCGTAAGTCCGCCTTGTGATTCTAGCAAATCACATAATATCAACTGAGATATTCCAATCACTTTCAAGACCTGAAATTAGAGACCTTGGGATAGTGTTCTGCAATCTGATTGTGGAAGATTGTCTTTCAAAAGAGGTGATGCATCTATGCATTGCCTGTGTTAAAAAGTGCATAAAAACACATCAACAGAACTGGTGCTAGAAGGAGGGCATGACATGTTGCAGCTACAAAGCTGAAAGTTGGCACTTCAAAAAGAGCACTTTCAAAGAAGAAATTTGAGATAAGGAGATATCTTTTAATGCTAAAAATATTAGAAAATTCTAAAGGCAAGTAGAAGTTGAGTCAAAATGGAGCAACATACACAAATTGACATCACTCAGCAGTATTCAGATTTGAATAAGAGACTGAAGAAGACATTGCAGCAATTCGCGTTGGCGGATAGATGTTGGATCCATTGCACTCGCAGGCATACCGAATTGGGGTGTCTCACTTTTCTGAGCAGGATTGAAAGGGTATTGCAAGGAGAAATTCCCTTTTGGGAAATATACCAGCCCTTGGCTCTCGAAGACCAAGAGGAAGAGTTGACAACCATGGAAAATAAAGCATTCAAGGAGCTAATCCAAAAACATTTGAGCAGCAAGGATGGACCAAGATTGGAGGATATATTGATGTCTAGTTGGTGCAGATTTCAAAATGCACCACATTAAGAATTTACGTGTCCATCATGTGACAACATCATCGCTCAAGCCAAGGGTTGTTCGATCAAGTTGGAGCAGCCAACTCCCAATGAAGAGAAGTTATCCCATGAGGCAAAAGAGTTGTCAACATCCGAAGGACAACAAAGTAAGGATGAACCAAGAAATTTGATACAAGATGATGCTGGAGCAGCAGACATTGAAGTTGAAAACCAGGAGGAAGAGGTAGATTTCACTAGGACAGCAAGGTGCCTTGGTGAAAATCTGATTGAAACTAATTTAGAAGGTCTTTCCTTCACCAATCAAAGGCAGTCCTCCACTCTAGAAGAAGAGCAATTGGTAGGTGACGATGAACCAATGAAGTCTGCAACCATGGATGTTAGGACAGCTAACTCAGATGCTGAAAAACAGGAAGAAGAAAAGGTTGACAACCTTGGAGCAGCAAAAAATGACAACGAAGGTATAAGTGAAATTAGATTAGAAGACCTCTCCTTTGTCAATGACAGCGATCGAGAATCTGAAAATGAAAGTTTGGAGTGGGAACAACCACTCGCCATGGTTGTCTACCATCAAGCTTCTTTTTCAAGTGATGATGAGGACCCAGTAGCGGAAAGATATGACCAGCTCCTCTCTAGATTAGCAAAGGATTGGTCTAAACTAAGATGTCAAGTGGATTTGGAGGTATTGCTACTGCCAAATTGGTGCAAACTTCATGATTCATCACACTCGGAGTTCACATGCGAATTGTGCCAAGAAGCCATCAAGAAAGTCAAAGAACAAGCAAGGCAGCGAAATGCCCAACCTCCTCTACTTGATGCCCATATCGAAGAAGGAGACCAAAAGCGTGAATCAAGTGATGGCTCAGTTGAAGGCAGACCTCAAGAGGATGTTGGGGTAGGAATAGAAGAAGGATGACAACACAATCTCAAGCCTTCGAGTGATGAAGTAGATCAAGTGGGAATGTTGTTCACCAGTCACCAAGACGTTCTTCCTCTTGAAGAGTAGTTGTGCACTATGGACAATAGGATTTTTGGCGAGTCTTTAGAGGGAGATTGCATAGTGAATTTTGGTCCACTTGATGAGGTGTTGCCAATTGATGAATTCTTTCCATTGGAAACTATACTGCAAAGGAATGCTCATGCTGAAGAAGAGCACATCCCAGAAGATGGTAGCAATGAATACATACTCCTTGAGCCCCCGAATAGTGATGCACTAGAGTTTCCAGATTGGTAGAGGAGCTCCTCAATTTACAGTGATAGTGAGCAAGAGGAAACAAGTGAACATCATAATGAGATGTATGAACAACAAAGGGAAGGAGACAAAGGTGGGGTTGTTTTTATGGCTTCCAACAAGTATGACAAAATTGACCAACTACAAGATGCAACTAGAAGTCCTTCCGCCATGATCATTGTTGATCCTCCTTCATATTCAGATGGTTGCAATAGGATAGATTCATGCATGTCATTATCCCGTGACATTGAACATCATAGAAAGGAGGTTGATACTTGGGAAAGGAGATGAGACAACATGCTTCCCCTTGAGGACAGCAACCAGGTGGATCCCAAGTTTGTAGATGATCAATTTGGAGAAGTATTTCTTTTTGAAAAACTGCCAACCAGGGCTATAGGTCCCATTGGTAGATTGGAAGAGTTGTTTGCTCCCCTATCCTCCAAGCCTTATGCAAGCTTAATGTCTGAAGTGTTGCACCCTCCACCGCGCCCGTTCGAGGCTACCGATGCAATGATCAACGATGTTGTGCTTGCTCTCGACTGTCCAACACTGCCACCTCCATGTGATGACATCTAGGTTCTATCCTTCCTTGCCCCTATTATTTCTCATAATTACACTTGTTATTTTGATTATGGGAATGAGGGAAAACAAACATGTTTATGGATTAACCATGGGTTTAGCGAGCCTCCTCAATTTCTGATTTTTCATGATGATGTGATTGAACTTGAGTGCTGCAACATTGAATTTATTTTTTTAGAATATAAAGATAAATTTGCATGGTTAAGAATGATAACGATCGCCCATTTGCTTGTGCATGCACTACGAAATCCAATGAATGTTAATGTCAGCTCACCCTGTCGGAACATAGTGCTTTGTAAATATCTTTGTACATAGCCTATTTTGAGTAGTATAGGTTTCCTCTAAATACTCTGATTTCCTGCTTTCCTTAGGTTAGTTGGTTTGATGTAGGTTGCTTGCTTTGTAGGTTGTTTTCTTTTTCTTTACTTTCACTTTGCTACTGCTTTGCTCGGAATCCCTCTGCTTTTAGTTGGGCACATCTGTGCGCACAACAACCATACTTATTGCCTGGGGTTGTTCTATGTATTTCTTTGTCAAACTCTAATCAAGTCTTTAGAGTGGATGGTGAAGGTCTTTTGTTAGTGTCAAGTGATCTGGGTGTTTGATTCAAAGAGAATAAGTTGTTCGTTTAATCCAACTCTAACGTATTCTAAAATTTTACATCTCGTACACATCTTAAGAATCTGACGGTCACTGTAGGGCCTTTTGTGAAGTCTAGTTAAGTGAAAAATCTAAAATTCTGCTCCAGCACCACTGTGATCCTCAACCCTGAGCGTGAGCTTCAATGCTTGCAGGTTGAAATAAAAGAGCTGAAAAGAGAAAAGAAAGAAAGAAAGAAAACATTGAAAATTGAAAGAAAGAAAAAATTCAACTTTTCAGGGATATCCAAGCAACTCTACCGGGGCTATGGACTCCTGGCCGGCAGTAGAGCAATGTTTGGGAGAATCACAACGACAACCTCATCGGGGCTATGGACGCCTGACTAGCAGCGAGGCAATGTCTCAGATGTTTTTGGAATTAGAATAAACTACGTAGCTTCACATGATGGAGCTTGGGTTCTTGTAGCAATTGAAAGATTGGAATTAACGCAATTACACACACTTGGATTTTTAGCATACTAAAGGTTGGGTTGGCTAGTGGTTTTGATCCTTTAGTTGGGCATCTGGTTTATTTTCCCTAGCGTGAAGGTTGGAACCAGAGATTCTGGTTTTGTGATTCTAGTTTTTCATTGAAATGCTTTGGAGCATTTCCCCAGCGAGTCACCATTTGTTGTGCATGTTTTGCACACACGCCCCGCCGTAGGCAGGGAACCCTTTTTTTTGCTCCCAACAGGCTGCTTTGCTCCTGTCTTGTTTTGTGTGCCCCATTTTTCAATTACACATTGGTCATGTGTCTTCAAATGATCAAATCCCCTTGACCAAATTCACCTACTTGGGGTATTCAAATCTAGGGAGAAACAAAGTCCCCCGTCCCTTTTCTACCTTTTGTCTTGTTCCTGCTAGCTTGGTCCTTGATCACTTTATTCACTTTTTTCTACATTTTTGACTTTGGGGACAAATTTCTGGTGGATTTGGGATGTTTTTGTAGTGCCTAAGTGAACTGCCAAGGTTCTCTCAATGTTTCATTAAGTTTCAGTGGTTTCAGAACTTTCCCTCCAGAACTCCCTCCCTCTATGGTTGTTTTGAAACATCCATGGACCCTCGATGGTTGGATTTCCACATTTTTTACTTTGGGGACAACTTTTTGGTGGATTTGGGATGTTTTTGTGGTGCCTAAATGAATTACCAAGGTTTCGTCAACGTTTCGTTAAGTTTTGGTGGTTTCAGAACTTTCCCTCTAGAACTCCCTCCCTCTTTAGCTATTTTGAAACATCTGTGGACCCTCGACGGTCCATTTTCCATATTTTTTACTTTGGAGACAAATTTTTGGTGGATTTGGGATGTTTTTGTGGTGCCTAAGTGAACTGCCAAGGTTTCATCAACGTTTCATTAAGTTTCAGAACTTTCCCTCCGGAACTCCCTCTTTTGTTGTTTTGAAACATTTGTGTACCCCCGATGGTCCACTTTCCACATTTTTGACTTTGCGGACAACTTTCTGGTGGATTTGGGATGTTTTTGTGGTGCCTCAGTGAATTGCCAAGGTTTCGTCAACATTTCGTTAAGTTTCGGGGGTTTCGAAACTTCATCCCTCTTTCGCTTTTTTTGAACATCCATGGAGCCCCGACGACCCGGCCTTCAGGACTTCGTCCCTCTGTGGCCGTTTTGAGCATCCATGGAGCCCCAGTGACCCGGCCTCCGGGACCCACCCCTCCATGGCCATTTCTGGGACTCCGTCCCCCCATGGCCGTTTTGAACATCCGTGGTGCCCCGATGACTCAGCCTCCAGGACCCAACCCCTCCGTGGCCGTTTTAAACATCTGTCAGCCCCTCGCCTCCCGAACCCGGCGCCTCCATGGCTGTTTCTGGGACTCCATCCCTTTGTGGTCATTTTCGGGAATGCACCACTCCATCACCATCCGGTACTTTGCTTCTAGGCCGTCCTGTGCTCATTGCCTTTTCAAAAGGGCGGTGACCCTCCCGCTTTCCCCTTCCAAACTTCTAGTTTTTTTCGAATGAGTCCAATCTTAAGGAAGTTTTTCCGAGCACTCTTCCTTCCCCTTTTCCCATGCACTATAATTGAAAAATATTGGTTTTTCTATGTTTTGTGAGGTTTGGGAACTTCCCTTCTGGTTTGTTGTCCCTCATTAATGTTTATGATCCAAATGAGCTCCAAATATGAATATTATGATTTTTGATGATGCATGGATGGATCTAACAAGGATTTTGCAAGATTTGACTAATGTTTTCCTTGATTTGTGTATGAAAGCACTTATGGCATTTCATGTACGCAGGATTCAAGGAGCCTATTGCAGGTTCGTCAAGAGATCCATCGAGAAAGTTGAACAAGGAATGCACATAGCTCCTATCACCATTCATTTCATGTTTGCCTCTCCCGCTAGCACCCACCAACAGGGTCGGCGTTAGAAGAAGGCCTATGCCAAGGAATTCAAGGACAAAAATGCAAGGGGTGGCCTTGAAAAGAAGCATAAGGGAGCCATCCGCCCGAATCAGGGGCAACCAATCCATTGATGCCAGTCGTCGACATGCCTATTTGATCCAATGAAGAACACTGCAAATGCATCAAGCAAAGGGTAGCTTTCAAGCTGTTTCAACTACAGTAAAAGGGTAATCGACTAAATGACAAAATTGCTATAGCACTTGAGCACTAGATGACAAAACAGGGAAAAGACAAGGATGTATTTTAAATTGTTGGATAATGGGTGGTAGGTGAAACCCTAATGTAATCAAATCTGGTCCACTCATTGTGAAATAATCTTAGCCATTCATTTGGGCTTTGGAAAACTATAAATAGGGGCTTGCCCCTCATTTGTAAAGGGTTGGAGAGCTATTGTAGAAAGCATTTATAGAAATAGAAGACAACATTGCATGATTTTATGGATGTTCTCTTTAATTTTACTCATCTTGCATGCATGGTTCTACCTTCTATGTTAGTTTTCGTATTAGTTTTTTGAATGGCTATAATGATGGTGTTGCTGCTATAATATTTGATGGATTTTCAGCTCATACTTTTTGTGGTTCATTGATGATGAGTCACTTTGCAAAGCTAGTCTGAGCTCTTTACTTCATTGCTACAAGTTAGTTCAATTACATGTGCATGATGTGTGTGTGTAATCTAAAAATCTGCAGTCCTTAGAAGATTGCACTAGTTTTGTGTAGCTGTAGGTTCTCTTGGTCAAGCAAAACTTAGTTTCAAGGAGTTTTTCTACTGTAGCAGCTTCTATGATCACTATTCATTTGTAGTTTCAGATCCAAGAACCTTTTCTCTTCCCTGCCCTTTTTCTTTTTTTTTAATGAGTGACCTATGCTAAGGGTCATTGCACATTGTAAAGCCAAATCCAATGATGAAATGGATTTCAAGACTATTGTTTGAACCTGCAGCAAATGCACATCAACTCTCCCATCCTAAAAACTCCATTTCTAGATCCAACATCCCACTCTTTGTAACTCATCTGTAAGTCTGCCTTGTGATTCCAGCAAATCACATAACATCAACTAAGATATTCCAAGCACTGTTAAGACCTGACATTAGAGACCTTGGGATAGTGTTCTGCAATCTGATTGTGGAAGATTGTCTTTCAAAAGAGGTGATGCATCTATGCATTACCTGTATTAAGAAGTGCATAAAAAACACATCAACAGAACTAGCGCTAGAAGGAGGGCATGACATGTTGAGGCTACAAAGCTGAAAATTGGCACTTCGAAAAGAGCACTTTCAAAAAAGAAATTTGAGATAAGGAGATCTCTTTTAATGCTAAAGAAACCAGAAAATTCTGAAGGCAAGTAGATGTTGAGTCAAAATGGAACAACATGCACAAATTGACATCACTCAGCGGCATGCAGATTTGAATAAGAGACTAAAGAAGCCATTGCAGCAATTCACATTGGCGGATAGATGTCAGATCCATTGTACTCACAGGCATACCGAATTGGGGTGTCTCACTTTTCTAAGCATGATTGAAAGGGTATTACAGGGAGAAATTCTCTTTTGGGAAATATACCAGCCCTTGGCTCCCGAAGACCTAGTGGAAGAGTTGACAACCATGGCATCCAAAGCATTCAAGGAGCTGATCCAAGAACATTTGAGCAGCAAGGATGGACCAAGATTGGAGGAAATATTGATGTCTAGTTGGTACAGATTTCACAATGCACCACATTCAAAATTTATGTGTCCATCATGTGACAACATCATCGCTCAATCCAAGGGTTGTTCGAACAAGTTGGAGCAGCCAACTCCCAATGAAGAGAATTTATCCTATGAGGCAAAAGAGTTCTCAACATCCAGAGAACAACAAAGTAAGGATGAACTAAGAAATTTGATACAAGATGATGTTGGAGCAACAGACAATGAAGTTGAAACTAGGAGGAAGAGGCAGATTTCACTAGGACAACAAGGTGCCTTGGTGAAAATCTGATTGAAACTAATTTAGGTCTTTCCTCCACCAATCAAAGGCAGTCCTCCACTCCAGAAGAAGAGCAATTGGTAGGTGATGATGAACCAATGAAATCTGCAGCCATGGATGTTAGGACAGCCAACTCAGATGTTGAAAAATAGGAAGAAGAAAAGGTTGACAAGCTTGGAGTAGCAAAAAATGACGATGAAGGTATAAGTGAAATTAGCTTAGAAGACCTCTCCTTCGTCACTGATAGCGATTGGGAATCTAAAAATGAAAGTTTGGAGTGGGAACAACCACTCACCATGGTTGCCTACCATCGAACTTCTATTTCAAGTGATGATGAGGATCCAGTAATGGAAAGATATGACTAGCTCCTCTCCAGATTAGCAAAGGATTGGTCCGAACTAAGATATCAAATGGATTTGAAGGTATTGCTACTACCAAATTGGTGCAGACTTCATGATTCATCACACTCGGAGTTCACATGTGAACTGTGCCAAGAAGCCATCAAGAAAGTCAAAGAACAAGCAAGGAAGCCAAATGCCTGACCTCCTCTACTTACTGCCCATATCGAAGAAGGAGACCAAAAGCCTGAATCAAGTGATGTCTCAGCTGAAGGTAGACCTCAAAAGGATGTTGCAGTAGCAATAGAAGAAGGATGACAACACAATCTCAAGCCTTCGAGTGATGAAGTAGATCACGTGGGAATGTTTTCCACCAGTCATCAAGAAGTTCTTCCTCTTGAAGAGCAATTGTGCACCATGGATGATAGGCATTTTGGCAAGTCTTTAGAGGGAGATTGCGCAGTGAATTTTGGTCCCCTTGATGAGCTGTCGCCAATTGATGACTTCTTTCCATTGGGAACTGTACTGCAGAGGTATGCTCATGCTGAGGAAGAGCACATCCTAGAAGACGATAGCGATGAATGCATACTCCTTGAGCCCCCAAACAGTGATGCACTAGAGTTTCCAAATTGGAAGAGGAGCTCCTCCATTTACAGTGATAGTGAGCAAGAGGAAACAAGTGAACATCATAATGAGATGCATGAACAACAAAGGGAAGAAGACAAAGGTGGGGGTGTTTTGATGGCTTCCATCAAGTATGACAGAATTGACCAACTACAAGATGCAACTAGAAGTCCTTCCGCCATGATCGTTGTTGATCCTCCTTCATATTCAGATGGCTGCAATAAGAAAAATTCATGCATGTCATTATCCCATGACATTGAACATCATAAAAATGAGATTGATACTTGGGGAAGGAGATGAGACAACATGCTGCCCCTTGAGGACAACAACCAGGTGGATCCCAAGTTTATAGATGATCAATGTGGAGAAGTATTTCTTTTTTAAGAACTGCCAACCAGGGCTATAGGTCCCATTTGTAGATTGGAAGAGTTGTTTGCTACCTCGTTCTCCTAGCCTTACGCAAGCTTAATGTCTGAAGTGCTACACCCTCCACCGCGCCCGCTCGAGGCTACCATTGCAATGATCAACGATGTTGTGCTTGCTCTCGACTGTCCAACGTTGCCACCTCCATGTGATGACATCTAGGTTCTATCCTTCCTTGCCCCTATTATTTCTCATAACTACACTTATTATTTTGATTATGGGAATGAAGGAAAATGAACATGTTTTTATGGAATAACCATGGGTTCAGCAAGCCTCCTCAATTGTTGATTTTTCATGATGATGTGATTGAACTTGAGTGATGAAACATTGAATTTATTTTTTCAGAATATAAAGATAAATTTTCATGGTTAAGAATGATAATGATCGCCCATTTTCTTGTGCATGCACTACAAAATCCAATGAATGTTAATGTCAGCTCACCCTTCCAGAACATAGTGCTTTGTAAATATCTTTGTACATAGCCTATTTTGAGTAGTATAGGTTTCCTGTAAATACTCTGATTTCCTGCTTTCCTTAGGTTAGTTGGTTTGATGTAGGTTGCTTGCTTTGTAGGTTGTTTTCTTTTTTTTTTCTTTCACTTTGCTTCTGCTTTGCTCGGGGTCCCTCTACTTTTAGTTGGGCACATCTGTGTGTACAACAACCATACTTATTGCCTGGGGTTGTTCTACATATTTCTTTGTCAAACTCTAATCAAGTCTTCAGAGTGGATGGTGAAGGTCTTTTGTTAGTGTCAAGTGATCTGGGTGTTTGATTCAAAGAGGATACGTTGTTGGTTTAATCTGACTCTGACGTATTCTGAAATCTTACAGCTCTTACACATCTTAAGAATCTGACGGTCACTGTAGGGCCTTTTGTGAAGTCTAGTTAAGTGAAAAATCTAAAATTCTGCTCCAGCGCCACTGTGATCCTTAGCCCTGAGCATGAGCTTCAATGCTTGCAGGTTGAAATAAAAGAGCTGAAAAGAGAAAAGAAAGAAAGAAAGAAAACATTGAAAATTGAAAGAAAAAATTCAATTTTTCATGCATATCCAAGCAACTCTACCGGGGCTATGGACACTCAGCCGTCAATAGAGCAATGTTTGGGAGAATCACAACAAAAACCTCATTGGGGCTATGGACGCCTGACTGGCACCGAGGCAATGTCTTAGATTCTTTTGGAATTAGAATAAACTACATAGCTTGACTTGATGGAGCTTGGGTTCCAGTAGCAACTGAAAGATGGGAATTAACGCAATTACACACACTTGGATTTTCAGCATACTAAAGGTTGGGTTGGCTAGTGGTCTTGATCCTTTAGTTGGCCATATGGTTTATTTGCCCTAGCGTGAAGGTCAGAACCAGAGATTCTGGGTTCGTGATTCTAGTTTGTCATTGAAATGCTCTGGAGCATTTCCCTAGCGAGTTGCCATTTTTTGTGCATGTTTTGCACACACGCCTCGCCGTAGGCAGGGACCCCTTTTTTTTGCTCCCAACAGGATACTTTGCTCCTGTCTTGTTTTGCGTGCCCCATTTTTCAAGCCCAAATTGGTCATGTGTCTTCAAATGATCAAATCCCCCTAACCAAATTCACCTACTTACGGTATTCAAATCCGGGGAGAAACAAAGTCCCCTGTCTCTTTTCTGGCTTTTGTCTTGTTCTTGCTAGCTTGGTCTGTGATCGCTTGATTCACTTTTTCCTACATTTTTGACTTTGGGGACAAATTTCTGGTGGATTTGGGATGTTTTTGTGGTGCCTAAGTGAACTGCCAAGGTTTCGTCAATGTTTCGTTAAGTTTCAATGGTTTCGAAACTTTCCCTCCGGAACTCCCTCCCTCTTTGGCTATTTTGAAACATTTGTGGACCCCCGACGGACCCCTTTCCACATTTTTGACTTTGGGGACAACTTTTTGGTGGATTTGGGATGTTTTTGTGGTGCCTAAGTGAACTGCCAAGGTTTTGTCAATGTTTCGTTAAGTTTCGGTGGTTTCAGAACTTTCCCTCTAGAACTCCCTCCCTCTTTGGTTGTTTTGAAACATCTGTGGACCCCCGACAGTCCGCTTTCCACATTTTTGACTTTGGGGACAAATTTTTGGTGGATTTGGGATATTTTTGTGGTGCTTAAGTGAACTGCCAAGGTTTCATCAATGTTTCATTAAGTTTTAGAACTTTCCCTCTAGAACTCTCTACCTCTTTAGCTGTTTTGAAACATTTGTGGACCCCCGACAGTCCACTTTCTACATTTTTGACTTTGGGGACAACTTTCTAGTGGATTTGGGATATTTTTTTCATGCCTAAGTGAACTGCCAAAGTTTCATCAACGTTTCGTTAAGTTTCAGGGGTTTCGGAACTCCATCCCTCTTTAGCTGTTTTGGAACATCCATGGAGCCCCGACGACCCGACCCCTCCTTGGCCATTTCTGAGACTTCGTCCCTCTATGGCCGTTTTGAACATCCGTGGAGCCCAGACAAACTGGCCTCCAAGACCCAACCCCTCCGTGGTCATTTCCGGGACTCCATACCTCCGTGGTCATTTTGAACATTTGTGGAGCCCCAACGACCCAGCCTCTGGGACCCGACCCCTCCTTGGCCATTTACGGGACTCCATCCCTCCATAGTCGTTTTGAACATCTATCGGCCCTGGTTCTTTGGAACCCAACCCCTATGTGGCCATTTCTAGGACTTCATCCCTCCGTGGTCATTTCCTGGACTCCACCCCTCCGTCACCGCCCAGGACTTTCCTTCCGGGCCGTTGTGTGCTCATTTCCTTTTCAAAAGGGCGGTGACCCTCCGGATTTTCCCTTCCAATCTTTTGATTTTTTTCAAATGAGTACAATCTTAAAGAAGTTTTTCTGGGCACTCTACCTTCCCTTTTCCCATGCATTATAATTGAAAAATCTTGGTTTTGCTATGTTTTGTGAGGTTTAGGAACTTCCCTTCTGTTTGTTGTCCCTCATTCTTTGCACGTCCCCTTGGGCCTGCGTTAATGTTTATGATCCAAATGAGCTCCAAATATGAATATTATGATCTTTTGATGATGCATGGATAGATCTAATAAGGATTTTGCAAGATTTGACTAACATTTTCCTTGATTTGTGTATGAAAGCACTTATGGCGTTTCATGTATGCAGGATTCAAAGAGCCTACTATAGGTCTGTCAGGAGACCCATCGAGAAAGTTGAACAAGGAATGCGCATAGCTCCTATCACCATTCATTTCATGTTCGCCTCTCCCGCTAGCACCCACCAATAGGGTCGATGTTAGAAGGAGGCCTATGCCAAAGAAGTCAAGGACAAAAATGCAATTGGGTGGCCTTGAAAAAAGCATAAGGGAGCTATCCGCCTGAATCAGGGGCAACCAATCCATTGATGCCAGTCATCAACAAGCCTGTTTGATCCAATGAAGAACACTATAAATGCATCAAGCAAAGGGAAACTTTCAAGCAGTTTCAACTATAGTAAAAGGGCAATCAATTAAATGACAAAATTGCTACAGCACCTGAGCATTAGATAACAAAATAGGGAAAAGACAAGGATGTATTTTAAATTGTTGGATAATGGAGGGTAGGTGAAACCCTAATGTAATCAAATCTAGGCCACTCATTGTGAATTAATCATAGCCATTCATTTGGGCTTTGGAAAACTATAAATAGGGGCTTGCCCCTCATTTGTAAAGGGTTGGAGAGTTGTTGTAAAAAGCATTTGCAGCAATAGAAGACAACATCGCATGATTTTATGGATGTTCTCTTTGATTTTTCTCATCTTGCATGCATGGTTCTACCTTCTATGTTAGTTTTAGTATTAGTTTCTTGAATGGTTTTCATGATGGTGTTGCTGTTATAGTATTTGATGAATTTCCAGCTCATACTTTTTGTGATTCATTGATGATGAGTCACTTTGCAAAGCTAGTCTGAGCTCTTTACTTCATTGTTGCAACTTAGTTCGATTACATGTGCATGATGTGTGTGTGTAATCTAAAAATTTGTAGTCCTTAGAAGATTGCACTAGTTTTGTGTAGCTGTAGATTCTCTTGGTCAAGCAAAACTTAGTTTTAGGGAGTTTGTCTATTGTAGTAGCCTCCATGATCATTGTTCATTCATAGTTTCAGATCCAGGAACCTTCTCTCTTCCCTGCCATTTTTCCATTTTTTTAATGAGTGACCTATGATAAGGTTCATTACACATTGTAAAGCCAAATTCAATGATGAAATGGAGTTCAAGACTGATGTTTGAACTTACAGCAAACACACATCAACTCTCCCATCCTAAGAACTCCATTTCCAGATCCAACTTCCCACGCTTTGTAACTCATCCGTAAGTCTTTCTTGTGATTCCAGCAAATCACATAGCATCAACTGAGATATTCCAAGCACTGTTAGTACCTGACATTAGAGACCTTGGAATAGTGTTCTGCAATCTGATTGTGGAAGATTGTCTTTCAAGGGAGGTGATGCATTTATGCATTACCTATGTTAAGAAGTGCATTAAAAACACATCAACAACTCCCAGTAGCACGTTCACCTACACACAAAGAAGAGAAAAATTTTGTTGGGGTTGTTAAGGGGTCTGCCTCAGTCAGAACCCTGCTTTGGTGTTTCCACCTCCATGGATAGCCAAGTTTGCAACAATGGATAAAAATTATGATAAAGGAAGCAATAAAGTAAAGAACATAAAAACACTACAAAATAGTAAATGTGCTTACTCAACCAAGTAATAGAGGAGAGGAGTGGTAAGGTTACCACCTCCACCAAGAGCACTCAAGGTTAATGAGGGAGAAAATGAGAGTACTCGAACCTCTACTGCAATAGTGTTGTCCCACACTTGCTCTACTAAATTAGGGGAGTGATGTTATTGTTGTTATGGAGTGCAAAAGTGTTGCTAAAAGTGCTGGAATGGAGACTAGGATGCTTGAGCTTGTGAGAAATATTGCTTGAAGGAAACAAAGAAGTTGTGAAGAAGTTGAAATGCATGTAGAAGGAGGGGATTTGAAGGAAAGATGAAGAAAATGGCCATATTCAAGTCAGTCGGCTGAAGAGGGTGTTACAAGTCGACTACCAATGAGAAGTGTAACGCCTCTATAGGTTGTAGCCATAGGAATATGCTAGGGACGTAAGTGCATCGCATGGACGTCTTTGTACTACGCGGACGTCTCTGATAGAAATTCCTCTGTCAACGCTTAATATAGGCACCAAGTGGAACGAAGGCATCAGGCTTATGTAGAATTTATCCTCTGAACTTGGTTTTCTAATGTGGAGAAAGGAAAAAGGTGAATTTGCATAAGGGGTGCAAATTTACTCCTATACACTTGCTACAAGATAGTTGGCAATATCTACATACCAAGGTGTATGCTGAGATAGAGAAAATAAATGTTCATTTGGGAATGAGTCATCAACATCTTCTGATTTGGTTGGTAGCCTAGATAGAAAATTTTCCACTACATTTGCTTTAACTGGCTTATCCACAATGATAATGTAAAATTCTTGAAGTAACAATAACCACCTACCAAGCTTGCCACCAACCACTAGCTTGTTCATGAGATACCTTATTACTATGTGGTCAGTGTGTATATACATTGAATATCCTATAATATAATGTCTAAATTTTTTTATTGCATAAACTACTACCAACATCTCCTTCTTTGTCACTATATAGTTGATTTCTAGCCCTTGAAGATTTTTGTTGATGTAATATGGCATACTCTTTGTTTCCCTCCTTCTGTCCAAGTGCAAATCTTATAGTAAAATTAGAAGCATCTATATAGATATGGAAAGGTAAGCTCCAATTTGGTCCTCTCAAGATAGGGGTTTTGGTTAATGCTTCCTTGAGTGCTTCAAAGGAATGTTGACAAGCTGATATCCATTCAAATTCTACATCTTTTAATAGTAAGACAAATTGTGGGGTTACAAGTTTGCTAAAGTCTTAAATAAATCTCCTGTAATACCTAGCATGTCCTAAGAAACTTCTAACATCCTTTTGTCTTTGAGGCACAGGGAGTGTTGATATCACCTCAATTTTGTTGGGGTCTACTTGAATTCCTTCATTTGACACAAAATTTCCCAACACAATCCCCTCAGTCATCATCATGAATCATTTCTCATGACTCAGGGAGAAGTTATTTTCTTGGCACCTCTTTAGTACCTTCTCCAAATTTCCAAGTGCTTCATCATAGGTATTCCTGTAAGTTGTGAAATCATCCATGTAAACCTCCATGGAATCATGTGCAAAGTCTAAGAATATGCTTAGTACTAACCTCTAGAAGGTGGTTGGTGCATTACATAGCCCAAATGGCAAGAAAAAATAAGAATATGTACCCCAAGGGCATGTGAATGTTATCTTGTCTTGGTATTTTGGGGCTATCTTAATTTAATTGTAGCCACTAAATCTATCCAAAAAGGAGTAGTACTTCTTGCCTATTAATGATTCAAGTACTTGGTCAATGAAGGGGTGGGGAAAGTGGCCCTTCCTAGTTGCAACATTCAATTCACAGTAGTCTACACAAACTCTCCATTTCCCTCCTTTCGTAGGGTCAATTACTAGGGGTGACACCCATTAACTATCAGAGATGGGATAGATAAATTTTGCATCAAGAAAATTTTGCAATTCTGATTTGACTATAGATGTCTTTGACTACAGGGTTCATCCTCCTTTGGCGTTGTCTATCCAATTTGAAACCATCATTGATGTAAATCCTATGCATGCATAATATTGGTTCTATCCCATTCATGTCATGATAATCCCATACAAAGGCTACTGCCTATGCTTGTAGCACATTCATCAGCAAGGTCTGTTGTATATCAGTCAATTGACTATTAAGATTTATGTTTTACTTGACATGATCTCTAAAGTTAAGGATGTTGTTTGAACAAATAATGCAGGAGTATCTAGTGGTGTAAGGGCAATCTTGCATCACCCAAAAATAGTTAAATTTCAAGTTTCTCAATTTTTAGATGTTTTTACATTTTTGGATACCCTTTTTGTCATAATGAAATTCCCAATTTATGGTTTTTATTTTCTATTCCTAGGTTGAAAGATATTGCAGTTTTAGTTTCCCATATTTGCACTTGAAAATCTTTTGAGTTAGATTTGAGGCACTTAGAGTTCCCGAATCAGCCTCGAAACTTGCTGAAATTGGTGTGGCAGATTTTGAGCACGTTATTGACTTTGAGACCTTTCCAACGGTTCAAACGGTTTGCGAATCGGAGTCCCGGATCAAAAGTTATGGCCCCGGGAAGTTGGCGCACTTTCTAGAAGATACAATTGCAAATGTTCTTTTGAAATTTGAACTTCAAGTTGTAATTTTTCGGCGCCAAACCGCCTAAAC